>WUAM01000383.1:960211-978285 GCA_024336885.1 Actenoides hombroni
TTGGCTGGACTGATTCTGTTTGGCTGGACTGATTCTGTTTGGCTGGACTGATTCTGTTTGGCTGGACTGATTCTGTTTGGCTGGACTGATTCTGTTCAGCGTTTTCCTGCTGAGTGTGTTCAGGGCGATAGGAAGAGGCCACTTGGGCTGGCAGCAGTGCTGGGAGTGCAGCCCTTGACTGCCTAGACAAGCTGTCTGCTCTGCTCGGGCAGGTGAGCTGGTTCAGGCACCATCCTTGATGCGCCTGTGCGCTCGTTTAAGCATTTCGAGGCTGCTGTAGTACACTTGTGCAATTAGCAGTGACCTCTGAGTTTCTCTGTAGGTAGAGAAAAGGGCGAGGTATCTTTGCTGGAGCAGAAGATAATCTGATGAGGGGCTGAACCTCCTCGGCGAGGTTCATTCAAACATTCGGAAGTCTTGTGTCTAACTTCAATATATAGAATTGTTTTTGAAGAGCACAAAACCCAACCAAACAGAAAAAAAACCAAACCCCAAGCCCCCAGACCCTGTTCTGGGGGACTAACAAAAACCCATTCAGCCAGAAGAGTAAAATACTGTGATCTTTTGACAAGTGTTAGTTGAAGTGCTGACACTTTCTAGAGACCTGCTTTGCTGTTGAATTCATGTTTGTATGGATACTGCCCTGCATGAAGAGGGTGCTGCCCCTCGAGTTGTATATTGGAATTGTATTTCTAGCGTGACATAAGTGACTGTTAATAGAGCAAACAGGGTGCAACACCTTTTTCTACTCCCGCCTTTGTGGAGTTGATTGTGCTATACTCCCTTCTGTGTAAGGTGAAGGGCTGTGGGTACAGTGGGAAAATCTGGAATAACCAACACGCTTGTGCCTGTTCCACTAATGGCTTCTAAGACCCTGCTAGTTAGTCTTCAAAGACCCGTCTCCCTGGAAATGGAGTGCTTGCAGTGGAAGTTGTCCTTGATACGGCATTACTCACCAAAGCCAGGCCCTTGGTTAAACTCCAGGCTGCCAGGTCCTGCCTCTGGGGCTGGCTTAAACATCCTGGGTTGCCTCCTCTAACCAGCAGTTAATTTGTTTGAAGTGTGACTCAGGGGTTGCATTTTTCGTTGTTGTGATGACAGCTTTCTCACCTAGTGAAAGTTAGGAGGTGGGAAGAAAATGTAGCTGTAGCTGAGACTGTGGCCAGACTAGACACGGCTAATGCTCCAGGTATGGGATGTGTTCAGGTCTCCCCTCTCTCTTGAGCAGTCAGTTGGGTATGGCAGCAGCATCAGAACCACTGAGCAGTTTTTTCACTCGAAGTGTCTGTTTGCAAGGAAGGGCTGTGTGGCCTGGCTGTATGGCTCCAGCGGTGCTCAGTGCATTCCAGCTGCTCTGGAATGCTTGGGCTGCAAGTGCCTGGGGTCTCTTGCTCTGTGATTACAAGCACCAGAGCAGTACTGTCAACTTAAGCCAAATGGAAATAATCTTCTCCTGAGATGAGGAGTCCCTCGCTCTGCTGCTTTGTGTTAAGTTGCCATGCCCAAAAATCTGCTCTTTCACAGTGCGGACTCAGTTGCTGAATGGACTGATATCTACAGTTGTGTTTTCACAAAGGTTCTGCCCTTTTTTTTTTTTTTCCCCTCCACACAAAAGTTGTGTGCCTGGTTTTGCTTACAGAAAGTGTCTCTGTGGCTGGCCACTATTTAGTGTTGACGGTTCACCACGGCAGAGATACGGATGCAGCCTCCCCGAGAGCAGAAGCGACGTGCTGATGTGCTCTGAACGAGGAGGTTGTGCCACTGAGTGGCTTCGTGAAGCCCTGCAGCGCGGCACCAACAGTTCTCTAGCAACACTGCACCTCTGCTGTTGTGTTTAGGGGGTTCCTCTTATGCTCGTGCAGCTCCTTCGCTTGTGTAACTGTGTGTCTTGCAACATCTTCTGGCTTTGTAGGACTTGGGGAGTCCTAAAACACTACAGATGATTTCTTGACAGACTAAGCAAGCCTTTCTTTTCCTAGAGCCTTGACTGGCGTTTCTGGGGCTGGCAAAATGGGCTTTACTGTTCCTTTTGTGTAGAAAGAACTTTTTGCTGGCAGTGGGACAAATTTCCCTCATCGGCCTAATGGACAAAGCTGCACCTTTTTCTATTGCTTTATTTGTTTTCTTTATCACTAGGTACTCACAGTACTGTAGGAAAGAATTTCTTTTCCTTAAGGTACAATTGTGAAATCAAACACTTGTAAGTAAATAGGAGGGGACAGCTGTTGTCAGGCTTGCAAAAGAATGATTGCACTGAACCGAGTGTCTGTCGTGGTGACTTGAAAGAGGAAAAAAAACAGCAGAAGAGTTATGTCAGTTGGTTGCTTGAACAGCAGCAAGGTTTTCCTTCTCTGGGGGAAGTCATGTTATTGTTCTGACTCGTGCCGAGGGTCCTGGCTTGACAGGGTGGTGTGATGTGAGTTATTTAATGGCATTGCTCTCCTACCCCTCAGCACCGTGGTTCAGGGGACCCATGTGCTGAGTTGGAGGGATGCTGGAGCAGCTGATGCACAAGCAGCTGCTGGTGACACCTGGAAGCTGGAGCAATGTCTTCTGTTCCCACCCTCTCCAATGCTGGGACGTTGAAGGGTAGTGTGAACTCTTCATTCATGCTCTCACCTGCTTCTGGAGGAGGTGGAGGAGGGAGCCTGCCCAGCTCTCCAACAGTAAGAAGAGTCTGTTTGTTGTAGTATGCGTGGATCTCCTGTCCCTATTACCAGCTATAACCAGCACTGTCACATACAGTCAAGACAGTCCTTCACCCAGCAGAATGAAGCCTGCTGTCAGACCTTTTGGGGTAGGGAAAGCTTAGCTGAAGATCTGCATCCTTTTGATCCTCCAAGGAGCTCAAGCTGTAACTGCTCAGAGCTTTTAACATCCCAATGACATGAAATTGATTCAAGTTCCCTTTGTTCCATATTCCCACACTTTGAAGCCCCGTGAAACAGCCCGTGGGTTCCCCTTCCTCCCACTGCAGATGCCCCTCTAAGCAGTGGGAGACCCCTTGCTGGCTCCAGACAAAGCACTCTGCCTCAGCTCTGGTGGCACAAGTTGGGCAAGTGCCTTGCACTGCTTGATCTGCGTGCTTAGTGGGTAAAGTGGGAGCAGCTGATTTTTATGGCTGAGATGGGGTGCCGTGTGTTAGCAGGGCTCCTAAAACCAGCCTGAGCATGAGTGCTGCTGAGCTGCCTTCAGCTGTGCCTGGAGGCTTCTGAGCACAGCCCCTTCCCTCTGCAGGGGCTGGCAATAACCACGTGCTGAATGGGTCTGCCTTGGGAATTTTAGTAGCATTCATTTTCTTGCTCCTGTCTATCTTGGACATGCATTTTTTTCCCCATGTCTTCTACAGCTGCTAAACACAGTAGCCCTTGACTGACAGCTTCTGCTTCATGAGCCAGATCACAGCAGAGTCCTGGGAGGGGCTGGGTGGAAAGGGGAATGGGTGTTGGGCCTTCTGATGCTTTCTGTCATGCACTGACACTGCTGGGAGAGGGGCACCCTGAAATATACTTTGGGTGTTGGATAGCTTTTACCCTCTTTCTTCACAACCACATTTGCTCCTTTAACAGGAAAATGTCCAGACAGTTATCGTGGGGAGGGAGCCCCTCAGCCAGTACAGAGAAGTCTGGTGTGAAGTCAAGGGACTAGATCTGCCCCATAAAATCAGTGAGTTGTTTGTGGATTGCTGATTCCTGAGGGTGCTGGACCTTACTGCACGTAAGGGAGGGTATCAGCTGTATCTCTTCAAAAAGTGATGTTGCCATGGCAGCAGATACAGTGCAGGGAGTCTTCTTGAAAGGCAGTGTTTCCCTGACCAGTTTTCAAAAGAATAAACCCCAAACATCTCCATTGTTAGTCTAACAGGAAAGAACAGCAGTGGTGGTTGCTGAACCCTGTGCAGCAGACAGGCATCTGATGGGTGTGGGGTTTTTCATGTTTTGTTAGGGTGGTGATGACCCACCTGCTGCCTCCCCTGGAAGCTTTGTCATATGGGCACTTCTGATTTGAGATTTGCTCTGTGGAGGAAAGGAGGTGTTTGCCCTTGTGCTTTTAATATCCTGTAGTGAGTAAGCAGAAAAATGTCAAACAAAGGGTGACTGAAAGGGAAAGCAAGCATTAAGTGGGATTAAGCACTAAACTGAAATGCTCTTGTTCAGCCAAAACTGTCACTCTGTGTCAGCTTCAGCTTAAGAATCCAGAGGCACAGGTTTCTCTCCTGTTAAAGGCAGTGAGCATCTTCAGAGTCCCTGATATCTGGGTGTGTATTAGCCAGGGAGACTGGGAGCCTTCGTTCAAAAACCTTGCCTTGCAGGGTAGGCTTTCAACCACAAGCCTTCCCTTCTAAAAAAGGCTGCAGTAACAGACCAGCTACCCATAACTTTCTAATCTGGATCTCTCTAGATTATGTCACTCCTGCCATTTCCTCCTCCTCCTCTGCCCCTGGTTAAGGGAGCTGAAGGGACGTGTAGCTGTGTGTTGACTTTGGCAGTTCCGCAGCGATATGGTAAGCGAAGGTAACTGGTGTTGAGTGTGGTTGCCCTGCTATGAAAACACTTGCTGCTGGCAGAGGCGTAGACAGCTTTATGGACTTCTCTGCTATTGCAGCTACAGCTTTATGGACATCTCTGCTATTGCAGCTGCAAGTGGTGGCAGTTGCCCGTGAGAGTCTGCAGCCAGTTGCCCCTGGTGAGGGGCAGTGCAGCAGAGAGTACACCGACTGCCAGCAAATGCTGGGCTGTGGAAAAACACTCGCTGGAGGGAAATCAAAAAGAGCTCAGACAGAGCAAGCCTCTAGTCCTCAGGCCTTGCAAACTCATTTCAAAGCTTATGACCTGCAATGGCAGAGGCTTGCTGGGGATGGTGGGCGAGGCTAGCAGAGGCAGAACAGTGGGTTTTGTTTTCCTGTTTTGCTTTCCCTTCTCTAGCAGCTAGAGGGGAGTGGAGTTTCATCAGAACCCCCTAGGCCAAGCTGCAGAGGTAACCACATGCCAAGGAAGGCAGCCTGGGCTGGAGTTGGTGCTTTCAGTCAGGTGCTTCCCCTCTGCTTCGCTAGGATCGGAGCCCACGCTTGGCAGTGATCTTGGTTCATGAGAAAAACATCAAAGATGTTGAAAGAGAAGCTTTGTAAGTAATGCTTAGCTGCTCTCCAGTGTGGCCAAACTGTACATCTCAGCTGTGAGCACTGGGGATGCTGCTTATGTCTTGCTTTGTTCACTTGAGAAAAAAGTGCTTCAATTAAACTACTGGCAGGAGTCCTAAGATGGGCAAAAAGCAGTTCTGCTCATCCCTCTCTGACTGGTCTCTGCCTATACAGGTATCACATCATGGCACTAGAAAGTCTTGATTAATTTGATCAGGGTAGCAGAATGTAAAAGAAACCCCTTTGATGCTTCCACTTGAGTCATCAAGTACTTCCAACCCAAAAGAAGGGCCGGGGGTGTGCAGTGGGCACAGTTCACACTGGCTGAAGCACTCTTGCTTTCTTATTGCTCTCTAGAAGACAAATGCCTTCAGCACAGCTCAGAAGTGTTTTGCCTATGTCTGAGGAACCTCGAGAAGCAGGCTGAAGGCAGAGCAGAAGCCCCCAAATCGATTGCTCTTCTTAACTAACCTACTGACTCTTCCGTGTGCTTTGACTCCTGTTTGCAAAGCTCAGTTCCAGGCCTGAGCGCAGCCCGGCCTCGGCCCGCCTGAGCAGAGCTAGGCCTCGGCCCGCCTGAGCAGAGCTAGGCCTCGGCCCGCCTGAGCAGAGCTAGGCCTCGGCCCGCCTGTGCCTGCAGTTTCCAGGGTACCTCTCAAATCTCTCCCAGCCCGGCCCTGAAGAGACTTGCTGAGCAGCTGATGTGGGCTCAGGGCTGAGGAGGTCAGGAGTAGTACCAGCCCCATGCATGGGGTGGGGAAGGAGCCCCATTTAAATACTGACTTAGCTATTACCAGCTGCCCCTGTCCTGGCAGAGGGAAACAGGCCCTTTCACTGCAGCGTGCCTTGCTTGGAGCCATCAGCTCTTAGAAGCACCATTCACACTGTGTGTTTAATCCCCTTGCTGAGCCACTTGCAATGTTGTGCTCAAAACTTTTTTCTGGTTTTTTTCATAGAGGTGTTTTGACCTTGAGTGAAAGGATAGACCTGCAGTGAGTTCTTGTCTTTCTCTTTTTTCCGGGTGGCCTGCCCTGGGTGTTCCTGCTCTGGCAGGGGGCTTGGACTCGGTGGTCTCTGGAGGTCCCTGCCAGCCCCTACCATTCCAAGATTCTATGATTCTCTTCTCCCAGGACCGCTCTGCTGTCTGCCTGGCAGTTATTTGTTTTGCCTTACGCTCTGGGTTGTGCCAGCCCTTTGTGTCCCCTGACCAGGCAGACTCTAGGTGCTGCACAGCTGTAGTGCCCCAGGTAGGCAGCGTATGGTCCCTTGAGTCTCCCTTTTGCTGTTGGAGTTTTATGATTGACTGATGATTTGTGTGACAGCAGTATCTCTCTAGGTTAACAGTTGCATTTAATTTACTCTCCTAGTCTGACTTGGAATAGGAGCAAATGTCTCTTAACAGGATTTACTCAGCTCAAGCAGCATTAAAAGTTATTCAAGGACATATAAATTGGATAAAATCTCAGAGTACTTACTAATATAACAGGAACTTCAGTGGTCCTAATACTTCAAAGGTAGATGTGTTATCTGCATTATATTAGGGAAAAAAAAAAGCCAGTGAGTGCAGTTGGCTCATTAGCAAATTGCTCCTGGTTCATTGCACGCACAGTTGCAGGATTCTCCCTCTTATCTGTTCAATGAGGTTAAAAGCAGGGCAGAAATATTTAAGCCTTCCATCTTGAGTTTGGCCAGTTCCCAGCTCTGCTGGAGTGCAGTTCAGGGTCCCTGTGCTAGTGACAGCAGTTGCTCCAACTGGGCTTGGGAGCTCTGCAGGAACTGGTGCTGCCTGGCTGGGTACCCCCTGTAGCAGCAGTACGGGCAAGGAGCAGCCCAGCTCCAGCTGGGATGGGACACTTCAAGCAGCCCATGGTTGGGTGGGTGGGTGGCTGGTAAATGCCAGACTGGGTAACGTATCTTGTTTGACACTGCAGAAGAAGACAGCACAACTTACCCTGCTACTTAACAGTTGCTTATGTTGGAGAAATCATACTTGAAGTGTTTTCACGCTTGTTTGACAGCACCAGTCAAGGGTGGTGAGATGCCAGAACAGGTTGCCCAGATAAGTTGTGGGTGCCCCCTCCCTAGAAGTGTTCAAGGCTGGGCTGGGTGGGGCTTTGAGCAGCCTGATCTAGTGGAAGGTGTCCTGGCCTCTGGCAGGAGGGGTTGGAACTAGGTGACCTTTAAGGTGCCTTTCAACCAAACCCATTTTATGAGTCTGTGATACAGGACTTTTTTTTCCTCCCCAGATTCTAGCCCCACTGGTCAGCTGCCTTTTACTTGCAGACTCCTAATTGAAATAAAAATAATCTGCGGCTGTAAATGCTCTTGCATTCCTTCCCACCTGTCATAATACTTCTGTACGCTGGGAAAATGTCTAGAAGTGCAAAGTCTGTCAGACTTCAGTTTAGAAAGTATGGGAGAAAATGGAACTTTATTCTGTGAGCAGGTATTTATTTGCAAATCTCATTCACAAGATGCAAGGCTGGCCACAGATCTCCCCTGGGGCAGCACACCAGGACTCCTCGTGTTCCTGAACAGTCTTCAGGGTTGCAGACATGGGAGGGTCTGGGTGTGCAGCCTGTGACTTTATACAGCCATTGAGGTGGGAAGGGACCTCTGGAGCTCATCTGGCCCAACCCTGCCGCTCAAGCAGGGCCACCTAGAGCTGGCTGCCCAAGACCATGTCCAGATAGCTTTGGAATATCTCCAAGGATGGATTTTGTGAAGTACTTACTCTAAGCCTTCTTGCTTACATCAAATGGTGTGCTGCTTGGTTGCTTAGGTTCCTCTGTGCTCTATGCTTCTGTCTTTGATGGTAAACGGTGCCAGTTCTGTGCTGTGCCAAATCCAGGCAGGAGCTAGCGTGTACCTCAAGCCCTGATGAGTGTTTCCTGGTGGTATTAAGGTATTGCTAAGACTACAGATGGTGCTTTTCTCAGTGCTTAGCCTTCCAGCTACCACAGTACGTGATTCAGCCTAAGGTGTAACCAAATCTGCTTTGTTCTTACAACGTCAGTATTGTTTTTGTGGTGGGACCTGATCCTGTGCAGCGGGAATGGTGGGCTTTTCTGGAGCTTCTTTTCAGAACTGGAAGCTCTGGGGTGCAGTGTTGAAAGAGAGGGCTTTGCTTTGAGTGCAGAAGAGCAGACTCGTATTCTGAGGGAGGCTGGGAGTTGCTCTAATTGAACTCGCTCAAGTAAAGTGTTTAATTAGATGGCAAGGTGAGGTGCTAAAACTTTGTTTACACCAATTCCGTTCTGCACTACAGCCTTTTCTTCCTTATCTTTTCCAACTGTCACCTGGCTGCAGCTCAGCACTCTTTCTCCATGGTTTTGACAGGTTCAGTCTCTTAGCGGGGATTGAAGCCGTTAGAGCGTGGCAGCGTAGCTGGGATAAGCAGCTGAGGTCAAATAACGAATATATTCCTCTACAATCTGCCTGACAGTATTGCTGGCTCAGTTCATCTCGCTTGGAACTGTTCCTCTCTATGTGCAGAGTTTGGCCTGACTTCTCCGAAGTCGAGGTGATGCCCTCTCTCCCCGATGACTGGTTCTGGGGTGCTGACTTTGCCCGGGACTCTGCCCATAGGTTGGAAATGCTTTTCCCCCGTTGTTGCTGGAGCTGACAAACGTGACTGCTTTGACCGCTGCTTGAGACGCAAAGCTTTGCCAGAGCTCAGAGATTCCTGCCTAACAAAAATCTTCCGAATGCTGGAGCAGATGTCTTCAAAAGGTAGTGGAGAACTTGTGGAAATGCAGAGAGTTCTGTCTGATACGAAGAGGTTAAGAGCTTTACTGTGGTACCAGCTTGTCTAGCAGCAAGAGATGCCGGAGTGTGGATTTACTCCCTCGCAAGATCTCAGGAAATTAGTCTGAGTTTATAATTGGATTGGGAGGAGGAGAGAAGTGCTGCCTTGGCTAAGATGTGCATCAGCTGCCTGAAATGCCACGGGCTGAGACTGGGATAAGAAAAGAGCAGTACTAGCAGCCCTGTAAGCCTTAACTGGAACGCTCAGCAGTGTTTTGGTGTAGAGCAATACATCTTGGGAGAACACTGATTGTTCCAGGAGGGGCTGGTTTGTTTGAGTATGAGTAATTGAAGGCAGCATTTAGTGCTAAGAAAATGCTGGGGAAGGTAATTCTATATGAAGAACCATCCTGGACAATAGTGTTGCATCAGGGAGAGCTCATCCAGAGAAAGTGTTTCAGGGGAGGCTGAAGTAATGAGATTACTACAGTGGTGTGGAGTCACACTCTTCCAGAAGACAGCAAATGCCTACACCCTTAAGCCCCAGTCTGCTGACCATTGCCACCAGGGCTGCAGAAGCCTGTCCTCGGACTGGTCAGCAGCTGCTGTGGCTGTGCAGCACCGTTCCTGTCACTGCAAATCTCGGGTGCTCAAAGGGGGAGGTACCAGCTGTTAAAGGGAGAGGAGAGCGCAGTGTGGGACTAGAAGCACTAAGGTACTAATTTAAGGCTTGGTTGGTGTTTGGGCTCCTGTCCTATTGCTTCACAGCATCTTTCTCCCTCAAAGCAGTTTTAAGGCCTTGGATCAGGTGCTGAAAGGCTTTACCTATCTGGAAACTGGTAAGACTTTGAAGATCAAGTTGATGCTAGAGAACCTAGATTGGCTTAACATCTTAAGTAGCTTTATAGCTCTTAAAATTACTTATGTCCTATAAAGCTGAGTTGGAGTGTGGAGAGGAGCCTGACTGTTGCTGCCCAGTTGGGATCAGTCTGGGGAAGAATGGGGGTGGGGGAAGACCTGGCTGGAAGTCTTTACCCTGGCCACAGTTACTGGGAGGCTTCCACTCAGTCTTGCCTGTTAGCCATAAAATGTTGATTCGACCCAGGTACAGGCTGAACAGCCAGTTGAACCTTATCAACCTCAAAAGAAGAGATTGAATCTTTTTGCTGTGTCTGCAATTCAGCAAGCTCCTCTTCCCTCTCTTTGGCAACAAACTCTTCCCCTCATCTTCCTCTTCCACTTGCAGAGTTAAACGCTGGAGTCATGGTAAGCTTGCCAAAGGTATGGGCAAGTTTGGCATCTCTGTGCTTTAATAGGACACAAAAGCAGGACATCAAAGATTGCGAAGGTGCCCACGTAGCGGAACTCTCATGGGATTAGGCACAGATCTTGTGGGTTGGTTATTTAGGTAGCTTTGTCCACAGTATTGTCTGGATCTTGTCCTAGGGTAAGCTCTGCATTCTTGCAATCCTAAGGCATTAGTTGTCACCTTTCCATTTTGAACTTAACTCTTTGTAGGAAACACTACTTCATACTTAGGTTCTTCAAAGCTTGGCGATGGTGCTCAGTCATACTTGAGCTGGGTTCGGTGTCTTTAGGGAAAGAGAGATAAAACTTTTTCGTGTATAAACAAACTATTATTCTGCTAAACCTAAATGTGGGAAAAGCAGCTTCTCTGCAACACTACCATAACATCTTATGATCTGGTGGGAGGTGTTCCTGCCCGTGAAAAGGGGTTTTGAATTGGATGATCTTTAAGGTCCCTTCCAACCCTGACAATTCTATGATTCTATCTTATCCTTGCTTAGCTATGAGCAAGGTAGAAGAGCTTTAATGCTATATTGCCTTTCTTAAATTGCTGCTGGAGCGTTGGGCTATGGTGGAAGCTGCAGACCTGGCTAGGAGGTGGTATCTGAAGGAAGAATGATGTCTGAGACTAGGCAGGCAAGTATCTGGTGAACAGAGTTTGTGACTTGCACAATCTGTGCTGACTGTTGAGGCTAAATAGTTACCTGGGAAGGCTTTAAGCACACTCTCTAACCTTAAAGGATTATAACATGGTTAATGGAAGTTGTTGTGATGGAAACACTCTTCTGTGGCTTGCTGAGCCTTTCTGAGGCACTCTGACATTCAGTTAAACTTGTTAGGAATAGGTCCAGGCATCCTTGACAGGAGTTACCAACCTTCATGCTAGTTTCTCAAAGTGGCATAGGTGACTGAAGTACCAACCTCTTAGTTATCTGGAGTTGTTAAGGGCAAATGAGTACTTCTTCTGGAGCAGCAGAAGCTTCCCTTGTCATCTCTTGCAGCGTGAGCAAAACTCTGCTGCTCCTTGTCTCTGGAGCAGGTGCATCCCAAGCCTTCACGGCCTCTTCAGGTACCAGCTTGCAGCTGATCGCTGCAGTAGCCCCCAGGGTAACAGCTGAACTCGCCATGCAGGGCAAACAGCGATACTCAAGCACGCGCAGCAGCTACTCTAAGCTGCTTAACAGCGCTCTGAACTTAAGCCTCAGCTCTCCAATCCATGTCTCGTGCTGGGAGGGCAGGGTGCTTCTAGCAGAGTGTGACCCTGCTGCCTCAGCTCCACCTCCAGCCAGCTGCACGTGCTGTGAAGGGCCATGAGGAGTCAGGAGGAGGAAGGCCATGCAGTGGGGTGTCTTGGTCAAGGGGGAGCCCTTTAGAAAGGCCTCGTAATGAGCCTGTTTTCATAGCGTAGAGAAGTCTCAATTCCTACCATTGCCTCTCTATGTTCAGGCTGTCGAGAGCGGCCAGATTCGTCAAAAAGCTTCACGCTGCAGAGCAAAGCCTTTCTTTTTGGTCCTGTGTGGCTGCTGTCTGTCATCCTCGTCCTGCTTTCTTTCCTTGGGGCCATCACTTTGATTCGGAAAGACCCTTGGAGAGAAATGCCTTCCTTGTCCAAAGACAGCATGCTCACAGGCAGCAGAGCTTTATGGTGGGGTCAGGGGAGTGCTGCCTTGCTCTGCCCCAGTTCCCCTGTGTGCTAGGGAGCTACTGGGAGTGGATAAACTGACTGTTACGGCTGGCCAGGGGAGCGTTTGTCTTCTCTGAAGTGGATGAGTTAGGGATGACAGGTAGCCTAGAAGAAGTCATCCTACAGCAGGTTTGGAAGGGTAGACTGTAGTCCTTTCTCCTTACAACCAGATGGGCTTCTGCTTAAGAGTGAAGGCCATCAAACTTCCCTAGGTGATGAGGAAGAGGCTTGTTCAGCAAGGCAGCTTCCTTCCACCCCAGGTAGGATTTGTAGCTGAGAATGAGTGGGGAGTGGTGCTCCCGGGAGCTCCTGCAGGTAAGAGCAGGAGGCTGATGTGTTCAGGCAGCTCGTTTGGGAGGTGCTGTAGCAACGCAGCCGTACGGCCGCTATACGTAGCTGAAGTAAGGTGTGCTTGCATGTCTCTCTCTTGGCAATGATCTTAGGACAGTCATCTTTCTAAAAGCTAGAGAGAATTGTCTCGGGTGGCTTCTGGGCCTCATGCTCAGGCTCTGCACAAAGCCAGGGCAAAAGCAGGATTCAGCTTCTCGTGTTGGGGCTCGGCTTCGTAACTCGGCACACCTTCCCTGTAAGCCAAAGGTCTGTTCTGGTGGTGGGAACTGTCCTGGGCCTGTCTCTCTGACTACACTGGGGACGTGTCGGACACTTTGGCCCGTATGCACCTCTGGCCGTAGCAGTGAAGGGCCAGGCCACTGGTCTTAGACTGGCAATCCAGATGTTTCTGGGGATGTGAAACCAACCTTTGCACAGTAAAGATGCAGGAAGAGTACCAATTTATTTATTTTATTTTATTTTTTTTGAGTGGATGATATGGGGTAAAACTGAACTTGGGGAGTTTCCTCTATGTGACAAGAATGTGTTGACTGCAGTAAATGCCCTTGGCATTTGTGACTGTTAGCAGGGATGAAGTGATCTTGATATGGGGTTTTTTTGGCTAACATAGCTACTCCTGGTTGTCGTAGCCTGCTCGCATCGACTGATGTTACCCCGAATCATTCTTTGGGCTGGGTTGGGAAAAGGTCCTAGGGAGTAGCCTCCTCTTCACTCTCTTTTTCTGTCTGAAGAGTGATGGTAGAAAACACCCACCTCTTCCAGTGGTCTGCATCTGGTAACTTGTCATTTTGCCTAATCCAGTTAGTACAGCTGCCTGAGCCCTCTGTGCAGAAGGCAGCCCCTGCCTGCTGAGTGTCACAGGGGGAGGCTGCAGGGCAGGATCAGTAGCTGTCCGTGTCGGCCTGCTCAGGTAGGTGCACTGTGTGCTTCAGTGTGGTGTTGCTGTAGCCACGTTACAATTCTCTCTGCCTCTGGATGCTTTCACTGGAATCTGTGACCAAAGCTTTGACCTTTGTCAGGTGAACTTTGCAGTACTTCTGGCAGATGCCATAACCACATGTCAGAAACGCATAGGGACATTATATTTTCTTTGGGTTTTCCCCATTGCCTTTGGAAAACAGAGAGATGCATTCCAGGCTCCAGCACTGTCACTGTTCTGAGCCTGCAGATAGTTGACACCAGAAGCCAATGTAGGTCTGCGGTCTGAAGGGACTGGTCTTTAATTAGCTGGAAGGTCTGTTCCTGTGCCCACTGGCTGCAGTGGAAATGGAAAGTTAAGCCTTCAGAAGTGGTACTCTCTCTTCTTGTGTCTCCAGAGAGTGCAGTGCCCGGGCTTGGCTTGGTGTGCTGCAGGGGCTGCGGGGCTTCTTCGCTTCCCCAGCTTTGAGCAGAGCATGGCATGAGGTCTCTGATCAGCTCTGCCTTAAAACGTCACTCTTGCAGTGCAGGAAAATAGTCCTTTCCGTTTAACTGTGCTCCTCTGTGTGCAGGCTGCAGTGAGGAGAGAGGTGAAGCTGTGGGGTTGGGAGGAAACGGTTGCTGGGCTGTTAGGGGATCTACACTGCTAGTAAGCTGGATGCTTTTGGTGGTAAAGAAGCTGATCTTGGAAGAAGACAAACCCAAAAAACAGCGAAGCATTGCAGACCTGTACTGAGTGCCTCTTTAAGGTACCAAGCACTGCTTCCCAGGGCTAAATCTTACGGCCCCAGCATGAAATCAGCTGCCTGATGTAAGTTGCTCTTTCCATACGGTATATGTGTCAAAACACAAATGCATTTCATCCGGCCGCTGCGTTCTGCTGTTACCTGTTCTTGGCAAAACTGGCTGCTCTAAATGATGCCGGCTGAGGCACCGAGGACACGGGGCAGCACACGTCAGTAATGTTCAACCCAAACCAGACAAAACTCACCCCCCCCCCTTACGCAGATACAAAAGTCAGAATGCCCGTTAGCACACTGATTAAAATCCCTGGGTGGTGTTGCCAGCAAAGCCTTCAGAGCTGTGTGCTGCTTTCTCCCGTTCTGAGCTCACACGACGCTGTGCTGCCTGGGCAGCAGGGTCTGGCTGCTGGAAGAGAGAGAGTTACACACGCAGAATTTTCCATTAATCAGAGAAAAAAGTCCTCCACAGATGGTATATAGGGTAGATTACGGCTAGTAATCCTTTTGTGTCCTAGAAGATTAAGGATATCCTGGTGTAGCTGCAGTCAGCTGACCCTTTTTTTTTTTTTTTTTTTTTCCCCAAATTGAAATGATTGAAAATTCCTAACGCAGTTCTGCAGGGCACCCAGGCTCTTCCAGAAGCTGTGAACTGTGTGCTGTGAGTGTTTGTTAAAGGAACGGTCTGTTGAAGTCCAACCCCGGTTATAAATTGACAGGAGCTTAACCTTGTGCCATGTAAACAGCAGCAGCTACAAGATGGCTAAGAGATCTCTCGCTCGACAGCTCTGTGTGTGAGAGAGGTGTATGAGAGCTGCATTTTATGAGGGGGGATAGTGAGTGTCATGTGAAGAAACGGGGGGTTTCTGAATCCTGCTGGCTGGGTCGCCCCGGGAAGCAGAGATGAATGCAGTGGTGGCAGAGGAGGATGGCTGCGCGCTCTGAGGTGCCTGGCATGGATCTCTATGAGGATTACAAATCTCCCTTTGATTTCAATGCTGGAGTGAACAGAAACTATCTTTACCTGTCTCCTGGCATCAACCTTTCTCCACCCGGATCACCTACACTGGCAAAGTCTGGTAACTTCCTCCTCTTTCTTCTTTAAACCTCTATGTGGAAAGTGTAGCGATGAATATCTCTGTAAAAAGGAACCTCTCAGATGAAGACTCTCTGAAGTTTGGCTGAGCTGCAGGTGTAAATGCAGGTAAAAGTTGGCCTGCTGTTAACTCTGGTACAGTTGATTAGTTTTGGTGTGTCATGTAGGACATACCTCATGTGCTGGGCATTTACCAGCTTTACCTTGGTAAGTCTTATTTCAGTAGAAAGGCAGTTTGAGGGGAAAATGAAGCAAGGAGAGCAGTTGGGAACAAAAGGGCGACTTCTGCAAGACTGGAATAATTGGCCTAGTTTGACTATAAGCTTTTTTTTCTGGGTGGGGGAGGTGGAATTGCATGCTGAGTACGACTTCAGAGCTCTGCATAGTTGAGCTCTGCACAGTCAACCTCTGCTCCTGCCTTGGCACTGAAAATACCACCGATTAAAGAAAATGCCCTCTTGAAACCTTTACTCTGTTCCCCTTGGCATTTAAGATGCTGTAAATGTTACCCCTGCAGACACTGGCTGCACTTGTGCTGCCCCGAGGAAGCGGCTGTCGCGTGCTGCGCTGCAGCAGAACCCCAGCTAGTCCTTAACCCCCCCCCAGTTTCTAGCTGGTGGTCTGATGCACAGAATGCCTCCAGCCGTGCCTCCCAGCACACCAAACCTCCTCTGGTTTTACCACCTTTCCTTTCTGTGCTGTGCTGCTGGACAGAGGCATTAAAAATCCAGAAAGCTCAGCCCTGCTTGGTGTGTGGCAAAGCAAAGTTACAGAGGAGTTGAGCGCTCCTTTGCATCTCACCGTAAGCACCAGGCTTTGCTGGACTCCTATTTCTTTTTCATTCTCTTTGACTGAACATATGATTAGTGTTTGGGTGAAGCCCAAGAACATTCTCCTCCGTGTTGAAGAAATATGTCTCACTTTGACTTTTTCATTGAGAGAAATGGGAAGCACTTAAATTTGATCTTTCTTATATATTGCAAAATAAATACCCTCTGTAGCACTGTACGTTACTCAGATGGTGCAGTGATCTTGTAGCCTTGTAACAGCTTGTTCTCCTCAACTCTAACAAGTGCCATTTTTCTTCAGCTTTGCCAACTGTACAGCAACATCCAAAATGCTCACTCTGTCTGACACAGAACGTGTCTGTCTAAAGGTAAAGCTTTGTGGAGGTGAACCCTCCCCGGCCCCCCAAAAACTGCTCAGCTGAAGTGACCTGCACTTCCTTAAGCTGCTGGTGTTTACTGGTGACTTCTGAATTCAGGCCAGAAAGAGGTAGGGACTTCTGGTCAAAGGAGAGCAGGAACTTGGGTTGAAACCAATGAAAGCAAACCCCAAGCCAGAAAACCTGGGTGTAAACGGAATGACTCTAATGCTTTGCCTGCTCTGGCAGAATAACTTGGGGGGGGGCGGGTTGAGTGCAGTTTCCCTAAATGTGACTTGTGGAGTCTAGAGTCCTAATCAACTACCTTGTTTGTGTCTTTATTTAGTTCATTTAAGTAGATCTAATAAACTGCTGGGATAATATGTTAATCTTAGACATACAGACACCTTAAAAATGGACCTTAAAACTAGGTAAGTTTTCCCAGCGCTAGATATGTCTTCCCATTTTCTTCCCCCCCCCAAGGGAATTTTTACTGTTTAAAGAGTTTGAGATGTGAAACACTCAGCTAAACTTGGTCATAGCCACCAGACTGCCAACTGGCTGCATTTTAAGTCCTCTGCAGCTCTAAAGCAGCATTACAACTGACATAACGCAAGGTAACGAGTTAGAAGCCCGTAAGGACAGTTCTGCTGGCAAAGGGAGAAAACCAGGAGTGAGAAATGCTCCCCTAATAACAGGTTGAGCCAAAGTGTTTCCATCTTTTGGCTGACTCCTCTTTCCCTGATTTCTCAACCTGCACCCCACAAAATCCTCTCAGGTGAGCTATGCCCCTCTTCTTGTGAGGGCTGTTCAAAGCCAGGCTCTTGCCGTCTGCCAGCCCTAGTTCATAGGGTGTGTTTGGGTCGTGGCCGTTGTGGAAGTCTGGGGGTTGTTATCTGTGTAGACAACCAGCTCTTGGTCAGGCTGCCTAGCACAGGTCAACCCTCTGTCCTCCAGGTCTTGGAAGTGAGCTGAGGAAAGGCAGCAAAGCAAGCAGAGAGGTGAACTGTTAACAGGGGGTGAGCGGGGAGGTGACAGAACAGACTGTAGGGAAGGTGCTTGCACACTTCAGATAGAGCCAAAGTAGAAGGGGCAGGGGGGAGAGGGGCGGAAGGCGAGGGGCAGAAGGCCTGGCTAGACACACAGCATGAGGCAGGGAGGACTGTTGAGTAGCAGTGATTTTTCTGTCTTATTAAAAATCTACAAGTGGGAAGGGGAGGATAAATTATTCCCTCACAGAGCCTTAGCATTGTGTCTTAAGTGCAACGGAGGCGACGAGCAGCAGAAGCTCCCTTAAAACACTAGTTTTCCCAGGAGGAAGGTACATCCCCCCCGGAGCAGAAGCTATTGCTGCAATCCAGCATGTTTTCCTGCTGCTGGATTCTCTTGAGCTATTTTTGGGGAGCTAATCCAGCTGACTCCTCATAACCAGATTGAACAGCCTTTCAGCTGGGTGTGCTAATGCTCTTGGAGCCAACGTCAGCTGCGGGACCCGCAGACTTTCTGAAGGGGCTCCTGCAACAGCAAGCTCGCAGTCCCTGAGGGGTCTGCAGGTGGGGGACAAGGTCTGGAGCCGGAGGCTGATGTCCTGGGGGGGGTCAAAGAGCCTCAGGGGAAAATGCAGTTTAAATTGTTAGCTTTTCTTCAGCATAAGCATGTGTAATTAATAGGGAAAATGGCAATCTGACAGAAAGATCTGACGTTCCTAAGTGTAGGATGTTAAGAAGAAGAAATGGGGAAAAAAATGTTGATGTATAAAATTAAAATTATCTGATTGTTAGACATAAGCTGTAATTCCTTTTCCTCCCTATTCTCCCTATTCTCCCTTTTCCTCCCTATTCTCCCTTTTCCTCCCTATTCTCCCTTTTCCTCCCTATTCTCCCTTTTCCTCCCTATTCTCCCTTTTCCTCCCTATTCTCCCTTTTCCTCCCTATTCTCCCTTTTCC
>WUAM01000383.1:978385-991997 GCA_024336885.1 Actenoides hombroni
ATTCTCCCTTTTCCTCCCTATTCTCCCTTTTCCTCCCTATTCTTTTTCCTGGTGCTGTGCTTTGGTTTGGGCATTACACTTGAACTTTTTTCCTGCTCTCCATTTCTGTGAGTAAACAGTGTATTGGGCAACCTGCAGAACTACTTGGTGTTTGTGTAGCACACAGACTTAAATCTCTGGAAAAAGGTGGTGTAGATTCCATAAATGCAGGATGGGGTTTGGGTCCTTTCTGTGTGCTGCTTTCTCGGGGTGTTCTGTGGTAATTCATGTAGCTGTGTCCTGGAGGATGAGTGTTCTCTACACAAATACAGGCAGAAAACGCTGTCTGGGAAAGAATTTGGGAAACTGAGCTTTACCTGAGTTCAGTAACTTGATCCAGAACAAAACCTCTGCTTTCTTTAGGCTTGACAGCTGCCAGGAGTGTGTTGCATAGAACACCTCCAACTAATTACAGGCTCACAGAGTCTTTCTTGCCCTGACTTTTCAGTCGATTGTGATGTCTCTGTTTGATATCAAGCCTTGCAAGGAGGTTGCTGCAGTGGTGGTTTCGTTGCACGTTAATGAGGTTTTGGATTCCCAGACCAAATGGTTGTAGGGAGTCAGAAGCTGCTGAAAGAAGGATGGAATTTTCTCTGGTTAATTACTACAGTGGCTAATAAGGCAACGTTATTTAATTACGTCCTCAGCTTGTCTGAGTTATAGATTTATGTCAGAGCAGCAGCTGCAGTTCTGTTGAGCTTTAATACAACTTCACTGAACAAAACAGTTGGTAGAGAAGCTGCTGGTTTCCTGTCCTCTGTTGTACTCCGGGAGTGGGACTTTGGTGTCCTCTCCTCGGTTTTCTTGGTGCTCTGGCACAAAAGGGCCATCTGTTAACATTGGCTGCTTTCTGGCAGATGTGTGGTGATCTGACTTGTAATGATCTGTTCACCTCAAGGGCTGCTGAGAAGTGATTCTATACCCGAGGTTGGAGAGGATGCTGCTGCTACAGTTGGCATGGCTGAAACACTCTCCGAGGAAGAACAGGATGAGCTAAGAAGGGAGCTTGCTAAGGTAAATGTCTTGCAAAGAGCTCTTAAACTCGTGGTGGGACTGAAAATCTGGGGTAATGCTGGCTTTGAACACACAGTTCATGCTTTGCATATTTACTCTGTGAGTGCCTGAAGTCAGGTGTGGCACTCCTGTGTATTGTGCAGAGGGAGAGGGAACGTGTCAAGGAGAAAAGAACAGCCAGTTCTAGCTCTGGGGAATGAAGCTAGGAGTGCTGAGGGTGCAGATCTTCAAGTGAGCTGCATAAATGCCTAACCTTTTTTTTCCCCTCATCTGAGAAGGCTGTCAGAGAGAACGTGGTAGGAAGCCAAAACCAAGTAGTGTCTCAACTGGTGTGGAGTAATTAAGGCTGTTTTTCATGAAGGATGCTTCATAGTAACATCTGCGTAGACACTGTTTTACTAACACCTAACCATCTGTTTTCATCCATAGTTCATAGAGCAGAGTTGTTGTAAGGGGGAGCTGCAGTAGTACTTTGGAAAGGACAGATATTCAAACCTGATAACGTGCGTTTCAGAAGTTGTCAGTCAAGCTTTATTGAGTTACCAGGCTTTTTTTCTTTTATTTCTGTAGCTCTGTGTGACTTTAGGACACTAATAAAAGACACTACCTTAAGCCTGAGGTTGGCAAACAAACTGTGACATAAGCACATTAAACATAGTCTTGGTTTTGGTAGTCTTGGCTGTTACCATTTCCACCCCTGCTCTGGGGAAGGTGCTCCTGTGTCTGGACCCAGCCCACAGTAACTGGCCTAAGCTGCAAAATAACCTTTCTGTTTGAGCAGGGAGACAAAACTTGTGTATGGATCAGATATACTCTGACCTTCCTGATCCTGGTCGTACACTGGTGTCTCCTCAGACGTGGCAGGAAGATACAGGCTTGGCATTGCCCCAGGTTTGACCAATCTTCAGGCTTCACATAGGCTAATGTTGTCTAAAGGTAATGGGTTTGGACTACACAGCCTTGTAGTGCATATTCCAGTACCAGAGCTACCTGCAGGTAGATTACTTTCTTACTAGCTCTTGTTGTAGGCTGTTGAATTTCCCTTTTAGTGTTGAGAAACAGCCGTGAGGCAATGTTAAAAAAAGTGTCAGCCCTCCTGTTACTGCTGCCTAGTGGATGTTTAATAAATACAGAGTTAAATGGCTGGGTACGTCGCACGTTAACTTACCTCTCATCAACTCTGCTGCCACAGGTGGAAGAGGAAATCCAGACACTCTCCCAAGTGCTAGCTGCCAAAGAGAAGCATCTAGCAGAAATCAAGAGAAAGCTGGGAATTAACTCATTACAGGAACTAAGGCAGAACATTACCAAAAGCTGGCAAGATGTTACATCAACCACAGCGTATGTACCAGTTCATGACTCAGTCTCAGCTGCTGAGGTGAAAACTATGTTGTTCTTGTGCCTTAGCTAAACCTTGTAAAATGTGGGGTGTGTGGAGAACAGGAAGTTAAGTTGCACTAAAACTTATCCGGATAAATCATCATAGATTTCTTTAAAGAAGGCCACTATTCTCCATGTCATCCTATGCAAAATAAGAATGATAGACCATAATATGGGCAATTCTACTGTGCTTTCTGTCTGACAGATCTGAGATACCAGGGTATCCTGAATACAAGGGAATACACTTCTCTTCCAGGCTGAAAAATTGTAAACAGAGCTGATGCAGGAAGAGTGCAGAGTCTCAGTTAAGGTTCTTGTCTGTCACTTTAAGGTCTGGAGTGAGCTGTCTTCTGCAATTCACGACTATGCAGGATGCAAGAGAAAGTACCTCAAACATTTTATGGTGAAGACTATTGACAAAATCATTCTGGATAAGATTTTAGACTCTAGGAACAAAACCCAGACCTCTGTTGTTTTTTTGTGTTTGCATAGTATTGTTTTGTGTGGTGGTGGGTGGTGTTTGGTTTTGTTTGGTTGGTTCTTTGTTTGTCTGATTGATTTTTGTGTTGGTTTCTTTTGTTTGTTTTTTTTAGCTCTACAATAGCAAAGAGCATCTGTTCTCGGGATGGGGTAGTAGGTGCAGGTTGATGAACTTCATCTGAGTCTGAGGTGGCAGAGATGCTGTAGCCAGAAGGGACTGCAGTGGCTCAAAATAATCTCTTTGGTAGTTTTGTCCATTTGACCCCCAAGTTGAAGTACACCTCTGGCTTTGCTAGGAATTTCCCTGCGCTAAAAGGTTCCTTAGGTGTTCTAGTAAAAGAACTACAGCCTTACTTTTGTTTGAACACAGGTACAAGAAAACATCAGAAACCCTGTCTCAGGCTGGTCAGAAGGCTTCTGCTGCTTTTTCATCCGTTGGTTCGGTCATAACGAAGAAGTTCGAAGATGTCAGGTAGGTTTCTTTAGCTCTTCCCAAGCAGCTGTGGTTTTCACTTAAGCAGGTGATCCCTGCAATCAGTTGACACTGTTAGCATGCCTGGCACTTCTAAAGCTTAACCTTCCAAGAACCCTCTGCTTTAGGAGAGCTGAGTGACTTCCTGCCAAATGTGCTTGTATGTCCTCGCTGATGCACAAGAGTTCTGTGGTGTCTTTTCCACGTGCAAAAGAAGCCATGTATGCTTATTACTTCCACTGCTGCTGTTATTTTTCTGGTAGGATTGCAGGTGCCTTTGTGTGATGCACACAGCATTGTCGTTTCTGTTCTCTGACTTCCTTAATACTACCTTTAAATAATTCATGTCTTTAAGTGTTTGTGGTTTGGGTTCTGTTGTTTGTTTGTTTGTATTTTTTCTTGTCGCGTGTGGATTCCTGTCAGGTGTGTCTTAGTTCTTTGTAAGCTGTTCTACCTCACAGCAGTGGCTTGATTTTATTACATTTTTAATAGACAACTGGCACTTGAAAATTCTTAAATGTTGGCCTACAATGTATATTGACTATGTCTCAAAGGACAAGCCCTTCATGCAAATTAGGTAAGTTTGGTGGTCATTCTGTTGTGAGCTGCATGTGAAACTCTTCCTGGATGCAATCCAATCATATGCTTAGCTTACAATTCTTGGATTATATAATTTTTAGTACTGGAACATGTACAGCTACTTGTTTTGAAGAGTGGATCAAACTCCTTTTCCAGCTATTGGGCAAATAAAAAATATCACACGTTCTACCAGAATATTGCTGCCTTGGAAAGCAGTGTAATAAAATCAGCCCTCTTTTAAAGTGCTGCCATTAACCTCTTTTTTTTTTTTTTTGCTTTTTGAAGTCTACTGAGAAAACACTTAGAGGTACAGCTACACAGTTACATATTTTTCTTCAGATTTATCAGAACTTCCTTTCTCTTTTTAATGCTTGCTCTGGCATTGTGCAGACTACAGGCATTTTCACATTCCTTTAGGTAAGATGGGTGCAAAAATTCTTTCTGAAACTAAGCATGTAGTCAGACTGTCTCAATTGAAATCTTAAAATAAGTTTTGTCTGTAAAAGGTAATTTCCTTTTTTTTTCTTTTTTTTTCTTTTTTTTTTTTTTTCCTCCAGTGTTAATGTAAACCTGAAGTTCTTTTAATGTCAGGGAAGCTGTTTCTTCATGTTCACCTGGTAACTATCCCAGAACATGAAATCTTGAGAATACCTAATAATCAGTTTCCCTTCCTTGTAAGAAGGGAATCTGTTGAAATGATTCTGCAAGTTTTTTTTGTAAAGAGAACATGACTTTGAGGTCAATGGCATGCAGAATTCCTCCTCTTTGTCTGTACAGTGTTTGTGCCTTGACAGAGTAGACTTTTTCCCTTCTTTGTGTCTATTACCATGGTTCTTATTATTGTGACTCTAATGAGATCACTAGAGTCTAAATGTAAAATAATTTCTCCATTCATTGTTCATAGTTCTCCCAGGTAAACAATCTGTAACTTGGTGTCTGGAGCTGCTGAAGCAAACAGAGTATTTTAGTTACCTTGTCTGCATTGCCTTAGACTGCCTAGTCTAAGCAAATCTTCAGTGTTAAGTTTTCAGTAGTTAAAATCCCTGTGTAGCAGCTTCTGTCCATCACCTCTCATCCCATCTCTGCACACCTCTGAGTCTGGCTTCATCTTTTCTGGACTCTCCCACTAAGCAGCTAAATACAGCAGGAGGATCTCTGTAAAGATGTAGGGATCTGGCTTCTAGAGTAAGAACGAGGAGACAGAGCCCCAGGAGCAATGCCTGGGCAGGAGATGGGCACAGGATGCTCTCAGAACTTGGAGTCTGAAGGGATCTCAGTGTGCTCAAGTACAAGAATAGCAGCCTGTCTGAAATACCTCCCCTTTTGCTTCAGTAAGACAGAGGGAGCCTGGAAGGTGTGTCTGTACTTTTTGGGTACAGAGCTCAGCCACTTGCTTAACAGGGTTCACCTCTGCTCCTCAAGGCTATGGCGTTCCCCTGCTAGTATTAGACTTGCATTTGACAAGGACAAGCACAGACTTATAGCTCTCTTCTGGCTTTGGGTATTTAATACCTCAAAAGAAGGGTGTCCTAATTACTCAGGTCGCTGGCTAGGTGGGTGTTGAGTACTCCTGTCAGAAACTGGGCCAGTGGGAGGGAATGTAACGGTGCCGCAGGAGTCCATGTTGCTGGTGTGCTTCTTGGGGAGAATCATGGCAGTGGAAATTCAAGGGTTTGTTATAAATTGAGGAGCAGCTGGGCTTAAAAAAAAAAAAAATAGTTGGAAGAATTCATGCTTGTCAAGATCTTAGTCACACTTAAACAGATTAAAAACCTTTGAGGCTTTTTATTTCACAAGGACCGACTTAATCTGGGATTCACCCAGTGAATTCAGGTCCCAGGATTATATGAGTGCTCAAGTGGTGGCTACTTTTAAGACCACACAAGTCTGAACCTTAGAAAGTTTTTGATGCCCAAGTTCTTTCCTGGAAATGAGAATTGATGGGCCTGATACTTACTTGAACAAATACAGGTGCATTTTTGTTCTTAAACTCCTAACATGGTGTGATTTCTTCTGTGCTGGACTATGTCCACATGGTCTATGCTGCAAACATCACAGGCAGGTCTTCATTCTTACACCGCAAAGTGATTTTGGAGGGAGTTGTGAAAGGGACCAAGGCAGCTGGTGAAACTGGGAACTTGGAAAGTACTGAGATGGAGAGGAAGAGAGAGGGCTGGTAGTGTGATGTCAAAGCATTATCGCTTCCTTTTTGTGTTTGTCGCCTCTGCTTTTTGTTATGCTAAAAATGAACTGTGTTCCTTCTGAGGTTTCTCTTAATACCTTTGCTCTCCTTCATAAGAACATCTTGAACCTTTGATGAGCCAGCCAGCCTTGTGTAGGCAACTTCAGTATTATAAGCAGAACGGCAGTGGGACCAAGATACAACTCTCTACAAACTTCCTGAGCAATCATGTCTCTGCACTTCACTCCTCTCGCGCTGCATCCATGTTTTGGAGCAGAAGTCCTCATCTTTGCCCTGTTCTGAGACTGCAGAACAATTTTCTTTGCTTGCTTTGGAAATTATATGGTCATGGACTCCTATATAGCATCGTGTATTGGCTGGAAACCTAACAATAAACAAAGGAAATAACTAGTGCTTATGAACTCTTATAGCCCTGTTTCCCAGGCAGGGACTATAGCATAACTTGATGGCCTAGTTAAGTTAGTGCTTTGGGGCATTCTGTCTGTTGTGAAAAGAAATACAAGTTCTTTTCTTTTTCTTTTCAAGGCTTAACCATGCTTTTTTGCAGTACTTGAAGAACAGGTGATTTGATTAGGAAGAAGTTCTTTACTATGAGGGTGGTGAGACACTGGAATGGGTTGCCCAAAGAAGTTGTGGACATCAGGCTGGATGAGGCTTTGAGGAACCCGGTCTAGTGGGAGGTGTCCCTGGCAGTGGGGTTGGAATGAGGTGGTATTTAAGGTTCCTTCCAACTCAAGCCATTCTATGTTAAAAAAAAATAAATCAACAGTATTTATCTAATCCAGTTTTCTTTCCACCCAGTGATAAAACTATATACTGTCTTATGGTGATGTTTCACAAAATGGATACTGAGTGTATGTAATGTATTGTACAACAGCAAGTAAATCCTTCACAAATGTACAAACAGTTCTTCCATTAAATGATCTCTATGGGACTGAACTAAACTTCCCCAGACACCCCTTAAAAGATCTGCACTAGGTTGTTGCTTTTCAGTGTGAGCAGGACTACAGATTGTGAATGTATCCAGGGAAAAGAAGGTAACTTTCACCCTCTGTAGCCTTAAACTCCTTGCAGGGTGAGGGCAAGTGGCTGAGCACGACTGAACAGAGAATCAGTATCAGCCTAGTTCTGTACTAAAACTTGGCACATAGCAAGACCAGAACTCATAGTGATCCCCATCCCAGCGAGGAATACAAATTACACTCCAGAAGACAATCCGTTTCTGTGTGCTCTGGAAAAGCTTGTGGAAGGCAAACCATCTGTGAAGATGAAACACAGCAGAAATGGGGTTGGGGAAGGGCATTACTGATGTGTCAGGACAGCATCTGGCCTTTGCCTGGCTGATGCCCAGTACGCTGTACGTACAAACCCACACTGAGTTGTGCATCTGCCTTAAGGGATCCCAACCTGAAGGGAACTTTTTATGTGTGGGTTTGCTTGTTTGTTTTAATCACTGTTTGCTACTGATGAGCCTTCCAAAAGAATGCCCTAAAACTCATTCTGCAATGAACGTGGAACGTTTTTGCATCTGGGAATGTATCTTCCACTGGGCAGAAATACCAGCTGGAGATTTGGAGGTGCATCAAATGTGAGAGAGCCCAGCCCTCTAGAAAGACATCGTGAAGCCCAGTCAAAATGTGACTTTGCAAACATAGTTCTGAAAAACTCTGATCATCAGTTTTTGTAGCTCAGTATGTGTGGTACTTGGCAAGAAATATTTAATATATAAGACTAATTTGTATCAAGGGTGAAGAGGAAATTTCTAGAATATGGAACTAAATTAGATTCCAGATGGTCTTGAAGTTACTTGGGAGCTCTTTTTAATCTATATCCAGTCACCTCCTAGGAGTAGATGTGCATTGTTACTGAAACCCAGTAACTGTATAGCAACATCAGGAGGTTACAGAAATCCTCCTTGAATTTCAGAAGAGAAGTTTGAGGCTGGGACTTTCTCCTGCCCCCAGCATAAACCTGGCTGGGAATATAGATTGAAGTGACTGCTCTTGCTAGGTATTTTGTATTGAGGAGTAGATAATTTGTGTTGATGAGTATGGAAATCTTACACTGCACTGAAAAGGAAGCCACCTGAATGTAGGAATGGTTCTTTCAGAGGGAAGATAGTTTAATTGCTAAGATTCTTGAGGGTTCATTTTCTGCTTGATAGCATCAAAACTGTAAATGCAGCATGACTCTCACTGTTTGAGAAACTTACTGAGCAGACAGACAGCTGCAGCTGAGCAGAATATGGACTCACCAGCATGGCATTTGAATCTTTCTAAAAAGGAGGAAAAAAACCTGTTGCAGCTTTTGCTCTGATGTCCTCGTGCGTGTGCATGGCTGAGTGAGAAAAGCAGTTACTGTGTGAGACTGTTTGGCTGCTTAGCAGAGATAGCATCCAGAAGTCAGCTCTCTAAGCCATTTTCTTCTCAGTCTGTCACTTGAACTAACTTCTCACTTTCTTTTTTCCTTAATGCTGGCATTTAGTATACGCTCCATACAGCATTCAATTAGCATGCCTATTATGAGGTAATGTATGCATAATCCAGCTGTTGGGTTTGTTTATTTTCACATGTGGAATCAAATCGAATTGAACTTGGGTCAACTAACATAGATTTAAAACAAAACCCCCAAGCCCACCCACCTTTGTAATGGATTTCCTGTACTAACACAGAGGATAAAATGTGTTTTGATTTCTGCTTAGCGGTGGCGGTTATTGCACATCTGGAATGTGACCAACTGCCCTGCCCTGGTGCTTGGAAAACTATTAACAGCTTTTCCCCTGCCTGTTAGAGCTGTAATGCTGCTAAGTGATTCCAAGTGTCAGAGGCAATAGCTTGGCATCTGGTTTAGAATAATGAAAGCGTGTAAAAAGTACCATGGTTTTACAGAAAGTGCCTTGCTGACTGGGAGTGCTCACCTGTTTTCTCCCCTTGCTTGGTACCGTGTCCCTCCATCTCCTGAGAGAGTCTGGTTTGGTACAGATATAGGTAGAGCTGTATATATGTACACACACAGATGTCACTGTGTGCTTTCCCAGATGAAAAGGTGCTGCTCAGAGTGGGTGACCTACACGCAAATACCAAGCAAAGGGGGGAGAGAAGCTTTAGACCTCTTTTGAAAAAACCCTCCTGTCTTTTTTTTTTTCTTTAAGTTTTAGTCCCTGTCCATAGAAGACAAGCATTTTCCACCTGTATAAAGGCAGAAAAGGTGTACAAGCTATTGCACAAACTTACAAATGGCAGTGACAACTGCTTGGAGCATTAAGCCACTCTTCTGACATTCATAAATAACACACTGGCCCTCGGCACTGAAAATCCCAAGCTGTCCTGCTCTTCAGATGCAGAACTTGTCATTTGTGATCACAGCTGTCTCCAGCACTTGAAAGGCAAAGGGGAGTCTCCCTGAAAGGGAACATGTTAGCAGAAAATGCCTCTGCAAAACACTTTGTTAATTGAACACGTAGCCTGTTAAATTAAACTAGTTTTCCTATAGCAAGTGAAAAAAACTCTGACAGGCTTTCCTCAGCAATAATGTCCTGTGCCAACCAGAAGTGATGGCAGGGCTCTTCTGAACAAATCCTTTCAGCCAGAAACCCGTTTGAAATCACTGGGCATAATAAGCTAAACCTAAAATACTTGGGAGTTCCCCCTTCCACGTTGGGATGAAAGGTCCTGTCACTGAGCCTGGCGATGCTTAATTGCCAAAGATGCAGAAGAACTGCAGCTTGAGTGTGTTTGGGTTTTCATTTTGTGCTACTTGGGGAGATCAAGATCGAAACTATTTTTAGATCTAAACTACTTTTGGGCTACCCTGTAAACAAGGAAAGAGCCCTAAGCAAGCAGAACTCCTGTTGACACTGCTTGTTTACTGGTATTTATAGATTAACCAGATTGGGTTTTAATTCTGTGGTTCCTTTGTTTATTTTCCTAGAAATTCTCCTACTTTCAAATCCTTTGAGGAAAAAGTAGAAAACTTAAAGGTAAGCGTTACTGGAACACTGTGGTGATGTGGAGAACAGACTGAAGTGGGCTTTGGGTGGCCTGGTGTTTAGTTATTGCCAAACTATTGAAGGTGCTTAGATGACATCTGTTTAAGTACTGTGGAAATGCTTTCTCGGCCGAATGATTTGAGAGTAAAAGAAAATGGGCTTCTTGCACCTCCTACAGGAGGGTGCCTTGAACTGGAAGGACTAACAGCTACCTAACCTGCCCAAGCAACCTACTATTATGTATCCAAAATAGCCTAGGCTTTTATTTCCTTCCTAAGGACTAGTATCCTAAACAGGAGAATAGCTTGGGATGTGTCTCGTATTTCTGGCATAAAATAAGCAAGGCCTTTTGTACCTTAATTTAAAATTTACTCCCAAAAGCCTGAAGTGCCAGAAACGACCATTAATAGCTTCAGGTTAAAAAAACAACAGCAACAAAATTCACTTAAAAAAAAATAAATCTAATACATGTAACTGGAACCAAATGTGGCTGTTCTCATGGGCACATGGAAGAGGGTTGGATGCACGCACGTGATAGCACGGGGCAGTAGGTTCCCTGGCAAACTAACTGGTGTTGACACTCCTGCCCTCCCACAGGGTATGTCCTTTGGAGGGAAATAAAGAGGCAAACACATGACCTGGAGCAAGTAAAACAGTCACTGTGCTCCACTGAGGGCCTCAGGAATTGCTGCTGAGGCTGCAAACTGTTCAAGCTTCTTTCTGGAGCAACAGAGAAATGAGCTATAACTCCGAATCTTTCAAAGCCTAGATGGCTTGACAGACTGTGTCCCTGTAGCCGTGCTTAACTGGGGGTGTGTCAGCCTCCAGACTGCCTGGGATCAGGGCTTCTTTGTGCACCATGAAGTCCAGGGGAGACTCCTGTGTTCATCTGCTGGTGGTGACTGTTTTCCACTCAATACTTACAGACCTGTCTGTAGAGTGTTGTGGAGGTAGCTCAGTCCTGGGGAAGCTGCTCTGCGAAGGGTTATTAAGCTTTCTCATGCAGAGGGACTGGTTTTATACAGTTAAGCACGTTTGGAATGCCAGGTAACTGCAGTTTGTGTTGAGGCTGTGTTCTTCTGTGTTCCAGTCTAAAGTTGGAGGCAGCAAACCAGCTGGGGGAGACTTCGGGGAGGTTCTCAACTCTGCCGCCAATGCCAGTGCCACAGAAACCATTGCAGAACAGATGCAGGAGGAGACCCACTGAGATGGTTGCCTCCGTCCTGCTACCCACTGCCAGATGCTGCAAGCAAAAAAACTAAGCACACTTGTAACATTCTTTGCGCTCTTTCCACCAGATGTGCTTTTGTTTAGCACGTAGCTGTTTTACCAGATTAACTGATACCAGGCTTGTTCGTGGGTTCGGAATATTTTTGAAACTAAAATATATTGTTTGGGGTTTCGTGTGGGAAGGGGAGTTTTTATGCCTTTCAAGCATTTAAAGGAGTTACCTGTAATTTGAAGTCAACCTTTAAAATACAGCAATGAAAAAAACCCTCTTTTGAGAAGTTAATTATACTCTACGTATACTGTGGATACATGATTTCTTTTGAATCTGTAACTACTGCTCAACTTAGTGATTACGAATCTCCTGCTGCTGCCAAACTGAAGCTTGTTACTTCACTCCCTTGTGGTTATTTCAGCTAAGTGTTGCCTGCAGGGGACACTGGACTAGGAGCATCACTCCGAGCTAACGAAAGGACTTCTGCTCCAGCAGGCTCGAAAGAAGACACCCGTAGGAGGATTCCACGTGGGTAGGATCCTACTGTCGTATGAGCGTGTTGCTCATACAGCAGAGGCAGAGAGGGTAGCACATAACATCTGAAACTTCCTGATTCATCTGTGGATTGTCCCATCTAGGAAGCTTCTGACCGTCGTCGACGGAAGCAGGATGCCTGGTAGTGCTGGTTCCATTCAGCTGAATCGCTTTCAGCCTTGGGTTTTGTAGGTGCTGTTAACGTGGCACGATGCACTCTTCTGAGCTCTGGAGGGGGCGTGGGTCGATTCCTCTGATCTCACCCGTGGCGGTGTCACCCTTACGCTAGCAAAAGCACCGACCTGGAGAATAAGCCTAAGCACAAAAGTGATTCTTTTTTCAGGCAGCAAGAGAACTGCTCTCAAAGGCTAACGGCGTTTCCTTTGTAGGCTGAACATCCAAACATCTGCTTTTTTACATGCTAAAGGCCTGTACCACTGGCACCCCGTTCCTGGCGAAGACCCCAGAAATCTGTTTTGAGAGGTGCACAGTATCGTGCTGCAGCACAGCTCTCATACAAGATCTGTTCTCCTACGTGTTGCTTTATCTGATGTATTCTTTAAATTCCTTGTATTGTGTGTTTCTGGCACACGGCATCGTAGGGTTAGAGCTTTTGGCAAGTGTTTTATCACCGTGCTTAGAACTGGAAATAAATCTGGAAGTATGGGTGTGAAATCCATGAAGCTTCAACTGCCACAGGTATCTGGAGGGGAGAAAAGTTGGCTCTTGACAACCCTGTTAGCATGTCAGATGTAGTATATATGCTGAATTACACATGAGAAGCTTAATAAAAATCTGTGAGGAACGTCTTGTCCTGTGACTGCAGAGGATTTATATAAATAAGATTTTTTTCTTCCTGATGGGAGCAGCCCTTTAAGCTGGGTTGCAAAGCAGACAGGTGTGCGAGGGGGAACCTGTGGGGGTGAACTGGGCCTTTCTGGAGAAGACCAGGCCCAGGCTGACTTCTAGCATCTTACATGACTTTAAACTACCCTGATGATGCTGGGAAACCCCTGACAGCTCCTCTCGAGCAGGGACTGGAGACTCAAATGATGTGTGTGTGAGGGTCAAAAAGCTGCGTAGGTCAGGCATAGGATCACTTTTTTAGGACCAAGCATCTGCACTCCTGGTGCTGTGACATCCTACGGCTCTCGGGTGGCAGCAGCTGGCACCCCTTTGCTGTTCCCTGGGCCAGGGCTGCTCCCAGCTCTGCTCTGGGCCTGCCCCTCCATCCTCTGGGCAGCTGAGCTGTGCCCAGTGGGGACACTGGGCTCACCCATTCTGCGGCCCGGAGCGGGTGGCTGTGGGTGGCTTGCCCTGCGATGTTGGAGCAGCAATGGGCTCCTGTGTCGAGGAAGGCCAATGGCTTCCTGGGGTGCGTAAAGAAGAGTGTGGCCAGCAGATCGAGGGAGGTTCTCCTCCTGTTCTGCTCTGCACCAGTGAGACCGCATCTGGAGTGCTGTGTTCAGTTCTGGGCTCCCCAGTTCAGGAGGGACAGGGAAATACTGGAGAGAGTCCAATGGAGGCTACAAAGATGATGGACTGGAACATCTCTCTGGTGAGGCAAGGCTGAGAGCCCTGGGGCTGTTCAGCCTGGAGAAGAGAAGCCTGAGAGGGGATCTTACGAATGTTTACAGATCTCTGCAGGGTGGGGGTCAAGGAGAAGGGGCCAGGCTCTTGTCAGTGGTGCCCTGGGATAGG
>WUAM01000383.1:1003214-1023582 GCA_024336885.1 Actenoides hombroni
GTCCCCCCCCTTCCTCCTGAGCATGATGTCCAGCTGAGCATGACATCACATGGTGTGGAATATCCCTTTGGTCCCTTGGGGCCAGCAGTCCCAGCTGTGTCCCCTCCCAGTGTCCTGTGCACCCCCAGCCTATTGAAGGCTGGTGGTGTGAGGAGCAGAAAAGGCCACGGTGCTGTGCTCTCCCCGTGTTACCAACGCTGTTTCCAGCACAAGGGGAACACCGTACCAGCTGCTACGAAGAATATTACCTTGGTCCTGGCCAAAACCAGCACCAGGGCTAAATTCAAGGAGGTGGCACGAGCTCCCTTTTCTACAAAGCTTCCACGTAGCACAATTTGCCTTCGCTCGGAGCCCAAACAATGCAGACGGTGCCACTCTGTCTGCTGTCAAACAATTTCAGCTCTCTGTTTTTAAAAGAGGCACGCAGGATAGCTGTGTGATTGCCAAGTTAATCTGTGTACTTCAGCAAATAACCTCGAACTTATTTATAGCAGCATGCCTTTTGGAAATTACAGCGTTTTTATCCCCTATGGACGTGGCTTGTTGTTTGCTGGGTGACTTTACAATAGTGGCTGGGTTTGCCACCCACTCCGCGCCGTTCTTCGGCGCTTGTTTTCAGCCACGAACGGACGTGTTGGCTTTGTGTGGTTCTGTAATGGCATGAGGCTGTGCTGCCAGAGTTCTTGGAGGCTGTAAATGCTTTTTTTTTTTTGGTTCTACTGTAAACTTTTCATCCCAGGTAGACACTTTAGAGTGTAGTTAATGTGATAAGATCCTGGGGCAGGGGTTGGTTATCGGAAGTACAATTAATCCATTTTAGGTGAGATACCCTACTCGGTGTTTGGACCTAGGATTGCAGCCACAGCAGTGCCTGCAAGTCTGCTAATCACTTTTTCCTCTTTGTTTTCACTTTTGTCCTTAGTTTAAAGTAGCAGAGTTAGGCGATTTGATGGCCTTGGGAGGAAAAACAGTCCACAAAACGAGCGGCATTTACTGGTGAAAACTTTGTGCCAGTTCTGTCTTCCCAGGCCATCATGATAAATGGGAGATGGAACCTGCTGTATAAAACATCTTGGGAGAACAAAGCAGTCCATAGGTGGCCTGGAGCTTTTTTGGCAGTGTCAGAGTCTGTAAATACTCTTTAAGCCACACTTTTTCTCATCTGTGGATGTGCACACGTACACGATGGGGGAAAAAAAATGGGCTTGGGAAACTTATTACTGCATTGGAAGGCTCAAGTGTTGTCTGTAGATGAGGCAGGTTAACTCTTTTCCTCTAATCCAGGTACTGGCTGTCAAGAACTGTAGAAACCAGAATTATAGAATAAATGACTTGAATATCATATTTGGAAGCTCTTTCTCTCCATGCACACGTGCTTTGGGAAAGCTTTGCCGTTTGCACGCGAGGAGGAGCTCTTGCTTGAATAGTTCTTGTGAAGTATAATGAATTACCTCAATAGCTAGGCAAGGCTGAAGGAATCTCAGTCATTCCGGGTGCAGAAGATGATGGATTTTGGTGAAAACCCTGCTGCTCCCCAGCACGTTTCACTGACCGGTGACTCTGGGTGACAGTGCATCGGGTAGGGACGTGTGGTAGTTCTCAGAGGTGCAGGGAACTGGACTAAACTGCAGGGCAAGGGGCAGCTGTTTCTGGCTTCAAGTCTGGTCAGTTTGACCTGTTCCTGTAGGAGCGGTGACGTCCAGGTTCCCAAAGCAGTGTAGCTGTTTGATGAGGTACACCAAACCCTCCTCTTAGCATAACATACGGAGGTGCAGCACTGCCCTGGCCTTTGGTTTCAGTCTGGGAACCAGCCTGGGCTAATCTAGCTCGGGGGCTCTGCACTGCAGTCTGCTGAGAGGTGTGGACTTGCCCAAAGACGGGAGCTCTTCAGTTTCTGCGTTGAGAGACTGAGTTAATCGTGGTTTGGACCACATGTGGATTATAGCAGAGATCTTACTCAGGAAAATTAATGCTATCTTATAACCATGGAGTGTTAATTATTCATCCCTCTGGAATAGTTTTAGTAAGTGAGTCTGAGAAGGGAATGAATGCAGCTAGGAAAACACTGCAGGTAATATATCAACCTTGAGCTCTTCAGAAGGTGTGAGTCAAGCCTCCCACAAATCATGCTATTGAAGTTGAGTTTCTTTTGTTTTATTTCTCCTGGGGTTCTCTAGTCTTTGGGTACACATCAATTTTTTTTTTTAAATTTTTTTTTAACTTGGCAATAGGATTTTTTTTAATTAAGCAGCTTTTTCAAAAGGCACTTGAGCTTCTTGTGTAGCAGTATAACTGCAAGAACCAAGACTTTAAGACACTAAACAGTAAAAAGATTTGATGAAGTGGTTGATATCAGCAAAACTAAAGATGTTGTACAGAATTATTTCACTGATAGTTCTTCTCAATCTGCTATGTAATATTAAGATGACTCAAGCTGGAGGCCAGTAACTAGCAGTGTACCCCTAGGGGTCAGTACTGGGTCTGGTCCTGTTGAACATCTTCATTAACGACCTAGGTGATGGGACAGTCTGTTCTCAGCAAGTGTGCATGGAACAGTTGTTGTTACACAGGGTGGTTGTGCTGCCATCCTTGAGACCTTGACAGGCTGGAGAAATGTGCTGACGGGAACCTCACGGGGTTCAACAAAGAGGAGTGCAAAGTCCTTCTTCTGGGGAGGTAAAACCCTGGCACCAGTATGTGCTGGTGCCGCCCAGTTGGAAAGCAGCTTGGCAGAGGGAGGCACTGGGGCTCCTGGTGGATACCAAAGCTGAGGTATCAGTGTGCCCTTCTGCCAAGGCAAACGGGGTCCTGGACTGCATTAGACAAAGCATTGGCAGCAGGTGGAGGGAAGTGCTCCCACTCCACCAGACCTGGAGTGCTGTGTCCAGTTCTGGGCTCCCCAGTTCAAGAGACAGTCCAGCGAAGGCCCCTAAGATGATGAGGGGAGTGTAGCACCTCTCTCTGAGGAAAGGCTGAGAGAGCTGGGACAGTTCAGCCTGCAGAAGAGAAGGCTCAGGGGGGATCTCATTGATGTCCCCGAGTACCTGCAGGGAGCGTGTGCAGAGGATGGAGCTGGGCTCTTCCCAGTGGTGCCCAGTGACAGCACTTGGAGCAATGGGCACAAACTGAAACACGGGAGGTTCCCTCTGAACATCAGGAAACACTTTTTCACTGTGAGGGTGACTGAGCACTGGCACTGGTTGCCCAGGGAGGCTGGGCACAAAAGCAGGTAAATTCCTCCAAGCCTTTTAAGGCCGAGTGTTTCTGAGCTCTGTGGGAGATTCAGTCCCTTTGCAGTCATTAGACAGCTCGGCAAATCTGCATAAAAAGGAAAAAAATGGTGTTTAGAGGCAAAAAACCCCCACCTTTGATTGCATGTCTGTTATTTAAGAGTAATTGATATTCAGTAGTATGTTAACAAAACAACAGGCCTTCCTGCCTCTCTTTCCACACGACATTGTGTGGAACTAGGATGAGAAGAGCAACTTGTGTGTTCATTTTTCTATCAGCTGTTGTGGAGGAAGGAGCAGAGGCAACAGGAGAGCTGAAGCAACTGGTTGGATGTAGTTGCCCTAACTGAGTAAGGAGCACCTCTAACATGATTCCCGATGATCTCCAGAGGTCCCTTCCAACCCCTACCATTCTGTGATTCCTGCTACTGCATTTGCTTGCCTGATTTTATTTTTTTTTCTTACATTTTCGAGATGAAATTTAAAATCCTAGACAGGTATTGCTGTCATGTTGGAAGAATTCCAGTGTGAGGAAAGACTGGTGTATTTAAAAAGGGAAAAAACCCAAGTGTTACTCTTCTAAGAGTATTCAGTAGCTGTTAGAACTTGCCTTAATAGATTTTTTTTTGAGTCTGTGTGTGGTCACTGCTGCCGTGGCTCTGTCAGCGTGTCAGGCACGACAGCAGCCAGGCTGGGCTGGAGATGTCTGTGGCTTTGTGAACTTGCTAAACGCAGCAGTGATTTATGGCTGGTGCAATATGAAGTACGATGGTCCATCGTGGAGCAGTTTGTTTTTAACAAAACCAAAGCTCTTTACATTTTTCTTTCGTGAGAGGCAGATTTTCTGTTTTCCTGCCTTACCATTTTACAACAATTTATTTTTAATCTAAAAAAAAAAAAGAAGAAAGTCCAACCACCCAACTTAGTTGAGAAATAATAACACACACACCTCCTCCCCCCCTCCTCTGGTCTTCCAAATCCTGAAGGCATTGTTCTGAAAAATACTGGAGCTGTATTTTAAGCCAGCCTTTGAGAGTTGGCAGGCTCTGATGACATGGAAAAGTGTCCATAATGCGGTCACATGGTGTGAGCGCATACCCGCTTAGCTAAGGAATTGAGTTAGGACTCTGAGGGCAAGGGAGTAACCGTTGGGTACAAAGAGCAATGTCAGTCACCACAGCTTCTCTGGGCAACCCGTCCCAGTGTCTCACCACCCTCACAATGAAGAGTTTCCTCCTCAAATCTCATCTAAATCTACCCGCTTTCAGTTTAAAGCCATCAGCCCTTGTCCTGTTAGTGTTTGGTGACTTCCTCTTAGTAGGGTAAGAGGAACATGGCTTCAGCAACTTTTCTTTAATTAATGATTTTATTAGAATTAATGATTTTATTAGAAGGAATGAAGGATTGCTTACTTGTTCGCTGTGAAACCTCTTGTCCTTTGTATTCGTAGTAGTTAGTGGGCTCTTCTGAAGGCAGCGAGATCTTAGGAGCTAGTTTCATGGTTTGTATAAAGCATCTCACCATAGGAATGCACAGTGCACACGTTTAACCTTTCTGAAATCTTCTGGAAGTAATGGAATGTTCCTTTTAAAAAATCAAATAGTTAAGCTATAATCTTTGGCACCATGAACTCCCAGTCACACTCTTCAGAGTATTTAAGCTGTAATCTTTGACACCATCAACTCCCAGTCACGCTCTTCAGGTCTTTTACACTTATCATAAGGAAATATAAGTAGCATGGAAGTTTAATTTGTTTGCAGTTTATCCTCCTTAACTTCAAGCGTTCAGGTAGAGATCTTAGTCTGGGTGGTAATTATAAATTGATTGCTAATCTGTCCTATTTAGGGAGTTCAGTTACTTCTTTTCCTATTGCTTTATGCATTTAATGTTACCTAAAAGTGGTTTAATCTTTCAGAGCAGGTAGTGCCCACCCTCCCCCCCCACTCATCTTTTGGTCCCTGGTGCCAGACCAGTCTACTTACCACCTACGTACTAGGTTTTACTCCCTCCATAGTCTTTCAGGACTGTTCTTGGCAGCAGGCTTGACAGGGCTGCTGGAGACAAGACCGAAACGTGCTCTGCTTCCTCCAGACAGAGCTTGGTAAACAAGCTGTGATCCTCTGCTTGGCAGGAGACGCTGCTGCCAGCCTGGGGGGGCTGCAGAGCAGCGGGCTGCGCGGCAGCAAATACAATGTCCCTTCCTGGGTCTCGTGGTGACTTGAATCGCACGTTGCTGTAACGCGGAGGTTTGTGAAATGTTCCTCAGCTTCTGCGAGATGTATGAAAAGTCTGCTAAGCTTTGGCCTGGTGCACACATCAGTGATGTATTTAGGTAAAACTAAATTATACTAAGCCCGTGGAAAGGAATAAGGTATGGCTAGAGTAGCTTAAGCTGGGTTTAGCTTGCTAAGCAGTGATTTAAGCTTTAAATCAAAAAAGGAAAAGAAGTTTTGTAGTGATTTATCATTGAATCATAGAGTGGTTTGGGTTGGAAGTGACCTTAAAGATCATCTAGTTCCAGTCCAGACACCTCCCACTAGACCAGGCTGCTCAAAGCCCCGTCCAACCTGGGCTTGAACATATCCAGGGATTGGGCACCCACAACTTCTCTGAGCAACCCGTCCCAGTGTCTCACCACCCTCACAATGAAGAATTTCTTCCTCAAATCTAATCTAAATCTACCCACGTTCAGTTTAAAGCCATCAGCCTTTGTCCTGTCACTACATGCCCTTGGAGAAGGTCCCTCTCCAGCTTTCTCATAGACACCCTTTAAGGACTGGAAGGCTGCTCTAAGGTCTCCCTGGAGCCTTCTCTTCTCCAGGCTGAACAGCCCCAACTGTCGCAGGCCTGTTGTAATTCCCCCTTCTTGGTTGACGCTGCAGCCGGTAATTGGGTCATGGTGGGAGGGAAGGGGTGGGGGTCGGGTCACTGTGGTTTGGGTTTCGAAGGAGCTAAAATACATTAGTTCCTTAGAGGTACTGGGCTGTCCCCACAGCGGCAGCAGCGCGCAGGCCTGGCCCGGAGGCGAGAAGGCCACTGCCAGGCAGTGGGAGCCGCTGTGGCCGCTGCGCGCAGGCCCGGCCTGGCCCGGAGGCGAGAAGGCCGCTGCCGGGCGGTGGGAGCCGCGGTGGCCACCCCGCGCAGGGGGCTCGAGCGGAGCTATTCTTCCGCCTTCACTTCCTCGGCTCTTTAGCCCCCATTGAGCGGCGAACAGTGGCGGGGGACAAAAGCTGTATACACTGTACAAACAGAGCACCAAAGCGGCAGTACACTGACTCATTCTTCGCTCTGTGTGAGAACTGAGGGGGACTCTATTCACCGCCTTTGTGCCGGTGTCTGTCAACAGCGCTGTTTGAGGCCAGGCCCATTGTGCCGGCCAATGTTTCTTATTGACCCGAGTCTGTGCCCGCGATGTTCCCAGGGTCGAAGTTGCGAGCGAGAGAATGTTTGAAAAGGGGTAATCGCGGGCTAAATGCGTTCGGCTGCATTGTCGTCTGACCTATTAAATCTAAACTGCGCTCCCCGCTCATGCAAACAGGTAATTATGTAGTCACAGCTGCAGCCGCTGACATCTGGTCACCGCCCCGTGGCAAAAGGGGACGGGGCGCTCGCCTCTCCCGCCGGGCTCTCAAGCGCTCGACTTTAATGATATTAACTGAAAATAGAGGGTGGATTAGCGAGACTGACAGGTCAACAAGGTGGGTACTTTATCCGTGCTGGCAGAAAGAAGTCTGAGCGTGGTTGCTGGGGTGTTTCTGCCAGTCAGGTTTTTCCCATAGCTGCAGGCTTGCCTGGGCTCTAGATCCAGTTATTACTTAGCGGTTTTAGTTCAGGAGAGGCTGCGGAATGCGTTTGTCATCCTGTCTTGCAGAACGGCTTTGCAAACAGCCACCACGTTAACTAAGTTTGCTTTTTTTCCCCCTCCCTAAAGCTCACAATGGCTCCTGTCCCTAGAGGCCGAGTTGCCAGGATTTCCAGATAACAAACCTCGATTATCAACAGGCCAGCATTTCAAAACTTAGTGCTGAGTGTGCAAGGGTCATAAAACATTGCTGGCCATAAATTATTTTAGGGCAACTGCTCTTTCTTTTAATGTACTTTGGAACTGAGACATCGTATTTGCATGTAAATTAGTCCGACACATCCTCTCATCCCCCTCTGCTCCCTCCCTTTTGCTGGGAGGGAGGAGATCTCTCCATAACATACATAATTATTAAACAATATGCTTTTCTGTCCCGTGCAACTTTCGGTGACGGGGTAGACAATTGCCACCATGCAAATTAGGAGAGGGGGTTACAAGGCCGTGGGTGACTTTCACCGCACGTCAAATCTGGGAGCACACCCAGCACTGGGCAGCCCTGTCTGCAGGGCAGGCAGGGAGTGCAGCCAGCTGAGAAATCCCTGCTTCAAGGGCTCTCTTACAGGGATGAATGGCTAGCTGCTTCCCCTTGCATTTGCATCCCAGTGCTGCTGCTCCTCAGGAGCCAGTATTACTGGAGTGCTGCTGCGGTGTGGAGTGTAACGCAACGGGGAGAGTAGGTGCTAGATGTTATGGCAAAGAGATGATGTATCAGCTCCTTCGTAGTTATGGGAGGACTGTAAGTGCTGAAAGTGTGAAACTTTGTCCTGCAAAGGCACGTCCCTTGTTTTGGAGCAGAGAGCTGGCTCTTCTCTCATGGAGCAGGGAAGGAGAAAAGCAGGTCTGCTGAAACTCATAGGAACCTGCTTGTACTGTGGATCTCTAAAATCATCTTGTACAGACGCCTGTAATGTAATTCTCTTTTTCTGTGGGTTGTTTTTTTTACTCAAATTCTACCTTTTTCTAGTCCTTACAGGCCTCTGTAGAACTTACAGACTCTACTATGCAAGAAGCCAGGGTAAAAAAGCAAAAACCAAAAATATTTCAAATACATCTCGACATGTGTTGGCATTAGCATCTTTTTCACACAGGGGACAGCAAAGAAAGACCAAGTCCAGCTACCTCTAAAAGACAATTAAATCGCATCTTCACAATTATCTGAATCTGTGGCTCTTTGGTGCTTATTGCTATAGGAAGGAATAAATTTCCTTAGGACTTTCTAGGTGATACCAGGGCTGTATGCAGTCACTTCGCTGCCTGCGTGTCAAGACACATTTTTCCAGATACATGGAAAATTCTATTTGTGCATTCCCCAGTAGATTTAACTCCATAAAAATACGAGATAGATACGAGATAGTCCGAGGATTATTTTTTTTCCTTTCTCACCTCTGTATCTCTGTCTCCTAAACCATTTGCCTGTTTCTTTGCTTAAAACCCAAAAATATTCAAAATCAATTATTGCCTCTTCAGCGCCCACTGTTTTTTCTAGTGTAACAGAAATGCCAAAGGATAATATTTATCTACAGGTCTCAGTTGTCTAAAACGGTGGTTTCCTCAGCTGTGTTATCTGTAGAGGAGATAAATGAGACCAAGGATTTACTCTGTAGAAGTCTGTGAATGCCTTACTCTCTTTAAAATACTTTAGTCTGTAACTAAGAAAACCTGTTCCACTCCAAACAGGAAAAGTCAGGAAGAACTTGAAATGAGAATTCCCAGCAGAAATGAAGACACTACCTGGATAAATTGGTTTTAATGACTAAAACTTGAGCGAACTTTTAACTTTGGTACTCCAGTTTTGATGCCATGTGCATCCTGTGATGCCTCAGCTCTACTTCTGAGTGTCTTTTTAGGTGATTCAAAAGTGGCAAAGATGACTTCTTGTCTTTAGATACGTCACCTGACTTACTGGCATAGGTATGAATCACTGCAGCGTTCCTGTACCTTTGGAAGGTGGGGCTGTGTACTGAAAGGGAGCTTGAAAATCAGATGTAGGAACAATGACGTGCTCAGTGGTTTGGAACATGAAGGTGATAACATGAATGTAATCAGGGAGATCTCTTTCGTGGTATATGTAGTTTAGTTTCATGCTTCATCAAACAAGGCATTACAGACAAACTTCTTACAGTTCCAGATGAAGTAAGAGAGCAGAGAATGTGGGCTGTAGGCTTCTTGGAGATGCACTAAAAACTCAGAGCTCAGATTTTGCTTTACAGAAACACAGCTATAGGGAGGATCAGATATTTTGGTTCTACTGTCTAAAGCAGAGAATTTCACTTCAAAAAAGGAGGACTTGTCCACAAGATCAGATCAGTAATGGCTTTGGAAGACACCTCTCTTTCCTGCCACGAGGTCAAATGCACAGTAAGAGCAAAGAAGTGGGATTGGCTTACAAGTTACTTGATTTAGAGTATGTAAAATCCACATTAATTGCCCCAAAATAATCAAGGCATCCATTATGAATGCCTCATTGCACTCCATAATATGAGGGCAATTGGCTCATCAACTACATTTTCTGTTTTAAAAGCTGAAACAGTTTGCTTCTTCCTATTGGTTTTATTGTGTGTAGACATTCCTCATATTCTTGTTAAGATTTTCTTCATTTTTTTTTTTCTCCCCCAGTTACTAGAACGACATTAACTTAGTTCATCTCTCAGTCACATTATTGATAGAACAAGAGGGAATGGCTTCAAGCTGCAACAGGGTAGGTTTAAACTGGACATTAGGGAAAATTTTTCCCAGCCAGAGCAGTCAGAGACTGGAACAGGCTGCCCAGGGAGGGGGTTGAGTCACCAGCCCTGGGTGCGTTGAAGGGTCCTTTAGATGTGGTGTTGGGGGACATGGTTTAGGGGTGAACTTTGTAGAGCAGGGCTAATGGTTGGACTCGATGATCCCAGGGGTCTTTTCCAACCTGAATGATTCTGACTTATATTGCTTTTCAGTAGGGAAGGTAGATTTCAGTGTATGCAGTGATTAAACAGGGGTTTGGAAGAAGAAAATACAGATTACAATCGATGCAAGTCAGCCTCAACACGGGCTTCCTTTTACTCCCTCTGAGTATTGTCACCGTTGCCCCTCGCTCAGTTCGGTGGTGGTGGCTCTTTGTGAGACCAACAGATAGTATCGATAGAGCAGCAAATGCTGCGTTGGTATTTGATCTCTTGTAAAATAAAACTGCAGCTCTGGGTCCTTCAGAATTCCTCATTTCCCTCGTGACAGCTTTGCGTCTCTGCAGCCTTGGAGGACGAAACAAAAAAGCCCACTTTGGAGAGTAAAGAGTTTGCATCAGTCTCTTCTCGCTTTATTTTTTCACAAGGAATTTCTGCTTGTGGAGAATTGGAGCTCCGTCTGTTTTTTCTCGGAAGGAAAACAGCCGTGGCAGGAGGAACACTTCCTTGCTGTTAGAAACGCTGTCAAGAGTCATGGTGCCAACTACCTGCTTAGTTCATCTTCATTTACAGATTCACTGAGGGCTTGGAGCCCTCACGGTACCAGTACTGGGAAAACCGCTCGGGTATTTGTAGAAAGAAGATGTTTATACCTTGGTTCCTTCCGGAGAAGGTGGGTGCAGCAGAGGGTTAATTCCCTGACATAGTGAAGTGTCTTAATTAGAGCTTGGCGAAGAGCCAAGGTCGGGAGAAAAATGCGCTGTGTCTGAGAGGGCAGCAATAAGTAGTGGTTTGAGCCTCTGGCAAGGTCTCCCGCATTCAGCAGCGCTCTCTGCTTGTGCCTACCTGTTGTGGGAAAGCAAGATGCTGCTCAGACCTGAAACAAAGAGACCGAGCATTTTCCCATCCAGCTTCACCATTGTAGCCTTAGAAAGAAAGGCGGCGGGGATGTGGAGAGGGGGGGAAGATACCTGTCAATAAAAGCAGCTCTTGCAGCGGCTCGCTGCGCATCGCGGCCCGCGGTGGGAGGAGGGACTTGGTACAACTGCCAGCGACGCTGGGTCTGCACGCTGTGGAGAATGAGTGCAGCATCTGCTGGAAAATGGGACAATTTGAAGTTTGAGGCTGAGAAGATTTTAAAACATAGATGACCTGTGGTGATGCTTTGGAAATTCCTGCATTTTGCAGAAGAACGAGGGTGATTTACTTGTAAGAATTATTAATAGATGCTGCTTTCCCAGGGTTATGGCCTATTTCCAGGCCTGCTGGGAAAAATATAAGACCGAGCTGCCCAATTAGTCATATATTGTCACAGAATGGACGATACAGATTAAATGTAAAACGAAACACCAGGCCTGTTATTTAAAAAATGAAACAATAAAACTACTTATAATTTCAGGACAAGGTTGCTGGATCTTACGGTGAGAAATACGGAGATAAAGCCTTATGATAAAACTGAGCTGATGACATTGTGTGTGTAGAGGCACACGTTCAGAGAGACAGTGGGGTAGGTACTCCTCGAGCTGGTGTGTTTGTAAAGTGTTGAGAAAAGCACATAATTGTTATGACTTTTTAAAAACCAGAATTTTTAAGACTGCAGCTTGGGGTCTATGTAAATGTTGAAATGCCCCACGCATGTATTTGAAAAAAAGATGTAAGTTTGAGGGAGTTCTCAGAGGTACCAACAGCAGTTAAGCTCTTCTGTGTTTCACTGAATTTCAGTGGAAATTACACTCCTAAAACCAGTCTGTGAAGGTCTGAAGGTCATCTCCTTTTAGGTACAACAACATTAATAACGCGTTACAGTTTGACTCTACAAAACCACAGTACCAAAAATAGTCTTTACTGTTGTTAATAATAATAAGATGGAATCCAGACTGTACTTGCTGGAGATTTGAAGATACACACTAGACCTTTTTCACCTCGGTGGGACTCTGCGTTACCGAGTAAATCACATCAGAGGAGACCTGCAGGTCGCAGCAGCCTGCAAGTCCTGCTAATTAGTTAGGCACTGAGTGGTCATTTAATCCATGCGTGAACCTGTTGCTTTTACACCTAACTGGAGCATCTTCTCAAGTTTCTAGCTCTATCCTTGCACGCTGAGTGATGGCAGTGGCAGTGCTGGTGGGTACCACGAGGGACCTGTTCTGCACTGTTTGAGTAGGCTTCGCTTAGATGGAAAGAAACGGGACAAATCAGCCATGAATTACAATCTGCGGTTTGCTCTGATAAAAACCCACTTGAAATAAGATGGTAATGGCCCTGGGAAGACCATCTCCTGTTTCACACTTTTTTTACTCACAAGTTTGACTTTATGCATCACTAGAAAGCAACCAACCCATCAGAAACTTCCAGCAGTGAAAGTCCACCCTGCAAAGCAGAAGAAAGGACCTTTTTCCATAGCATTCAACTGTAGCACAGGCTACTTCAGCCAAGAAGGATCTTCTCTGTGGAGGACACCACCTGCTTAGGTCTTTTTGCATGAAGAAGGGTTTACATTCCTTTTGAAAAAGATGATTTCTTAATTTATAGCAAACACAGATGGTAAAGAATTCTGGGTCCTATGGAAGACCTGTCAGCACGTGTACCTGACTGGAATGTAAGGAATTGAGCTGCTTGGATTTATCTGCCTGCATTATGGCTCTTCTTGTGTGGGCACTTTGTTGTATCCCATAGATAGCTGGAGTCTCTTTTCCCTGCCTAGTGAAGACATGGGTTATTCCTTCCAAAGAAACCATGTGGGAAAAGGGACAATGGCCTTGAGCATGGAAATGTTTTCTTCTGACCAGGCTGGTCTTGGGTACATGCAGCTACTGCCAAGTTAATTTTACCGCAGAATTGGTGTGTTTACATTTTTTTTGCATATGTTTTCTGGGAGAAATGTTTGGACAGTCAATTATCTGCTCTGCTTTTCCAAAATTTGTTGCAGTTATTTTAAATAGAAATAGAGCAGAGTTAGTACTCAAATGTATTACTGCAGACAGTTTGTATGTGTGTTTGTTTAGTCTAAGGAATGGAACAGCTCTGTGTAAATTTATATTTAGACACTTGTAAAAGTATCAATTTGACCCAGTTAGCTGAGAGAAGTTGTTTTGTGAAAGAACTGCTGAGGATCAATTAAGATCTACCATGAGAAAATACATACTGGAATGCAGAATGAGTATTTACGGTGAGAAATTCCCTAGCTAAATGATGTGAAAATTAGGTATATAGCACACGTGTTTCACTCGTGCTTTCAATGTCACTCAATAAAATCCTTTTGTTTGTGATTTTTAGAAAAATATTGAGGTTTTTAAGGAGTTTTGAATGGGTGCAGAAGACAGAATTGGGAGGACGGGAAGGACTTCCCAGGTGAGGACTCCAGACTCCTGTTGCACCGCCACCCTCTAGCCTGCCTGGGAGCTGGTCTCCTACTCCCAAAGCCTCTTGTGGTTGCCTGTGGCTTCTGGTGGCAGAAACAAGAATGTGAATGTAAACCCAGCTCTTTTGGGTAAGACAGCAGTACCTCTCGTGGTACCCGGTCTCATTTAGGATGGTGGATCACAGCCTGTGTGATAAATGAAATTATTTTTTCTTAGCTTATCACACTGGGTTTGTTTAACACCCACTTACTCCTGCACTGGAAGCAGCAACGAACCATTTTACCCACGTGGTGCTTTCCGTGACTCCCTGTTTGTCACACAAAATGGGACTTCACCAGAGTTCAGGAGCAGGGGCTACCAGGCACTGTTCAATCCTCTCTTCTTGAGGCTGAACAGTCCTAGATACTTTTTTCCACTGTCCTCGGAACGCTTGGAAGTTTCACTATATCCTTTTGCAGGAGAGAGGATGAATAAAGGGCCCTTTTAAAGGCCCTAGCAGCATAAAATACTTTCGGTTTAATTCTCTTTCTCCTGCATAAAGCCAAATACTCAATTTACTCTTTGCAGCAGAGTCTGAAGCAGGTGTTTTCTTTAAAATCTTCTTACAATCTTCTTCCTGAGCAATGGAAGGTAGTTTAGTGTGCCTGTGAAGTGTGGATGGTTTTCCCTCACTCTTAACCTGTGCTGTATTTCACTTGTCACTTTATATCCCATTCACAATAATCTGTGAGGTGCTTGTGCAGCTCTTTGTGCCTGGCTTTGTTCTTACTCACACAGGTAGCTGGAACCTCCTTGCTGACTGGGACACACACACACACACACACACAGACTGTTTGTATATGGATTGCAAGATTAGATTCCTGTGGGGCTTGAGTGATGATTTCCTGTTGCTGAGAAAATTAACCACTTTATTCCTCATTTTATTTCCTGTCTTTCCCATTCATGGATGTGATGATTATTCTTCTTATCCCCTGACAACGTTAGTTGTGGGGTGGGTTTTTTTATGATCTGCCTGGAAAGGACCTTTTGAAAACCTCTGAAAATGCAAGTAAACTGGTTTGGAGTGATACAGATCTGTAGTTTGGCTCCTTTGGCAGCCCGGCACCCAACTATCTGGTCCCAGTTACATGGACTCTCTTAGTTTTTCCACTGAAAAGAGAGGCAGGAGGGCATCTAAGGACAGCCTTTCCTCCCTGAGGGAGCTGGAGTGGCTCTCAGCACAGCACCTGGACCAGACTGTGCAAGTCTTACAGGGTAACCAGTGCCCTAGGCACTGGTTTTTCTCTGGAAAAAGGCAAGTTTCCTCTGGAAGAGGAAATTGAAATGGGAGGTACATCCAGCAAGTGGGAAATGAGATATGTGCAAACATGAAAGGACATAACTGGAATGTTGGTAATCATCACTAGTGTCATTTAAAAGTGACCTTTTTCTTGGCACCCGGGCCGCTCTTGTCGACCGATTGAGCAGCGGTGTGAGGTGTGGGACTGTTGGAGAAAGCTGGAGGAGCAGTTTCTTTGGAGTACTTCTGTTGACCCCATGGGAAGTTTGATCATGCTGTTCATCAGAGGTTGCTGGGGAAGCAGAGCCACCTTGTCCAGCTGCTGGCTGCTGTTTCAGGCTGGCCTGACCAGGAGTCCCTCTTCTAAAGCACCCTGCTCAGCACCAGTGTGTGTGCTGGCTTGTGGCTGTCTCTCCTGTGCTTGCCAGCCTGAAAACAGCTATCTGCAACTTTCAATTTGCTGGTTAGGTTTCTAAAAGAACTGGTTATTAGAAGCCATCAGTAAGAGATTGGATACCAGCTCTCAGGTACACACTCCATGTGTGGGGTTATTTTAAAGTTAACTGTTAAATTAACACTTGGATCAGGTAGAAGGACTCCAGGATATGGCACGATATAAGCTCAGTAATGTCATATCAGTGATATAAATTAATGATGACCACAATTACCATGATGTAGTAAATAAAACTGAACAGCATTCTTAATAGATACCCAGTCTGAAGTAAATTTACTCAGAAGGAATAACTGTGATTAAAGCAGTGAATTCTCTGCAGCCATAAAGCCCAGGTCATCACCTTCATATTTTCTGTCCGATTAGTTCTGGGATTAGTTCTGGTTCTGTTATGTCTGCTTTCATTTTATTACAGACACAACCTCATCAAATATTAATAATAAGGAGTGTAGGATAAAGCCTTTGAGTCTGGTTCCTTGCTCTTCTTTGCTGCCTTATCAGAAATCGGGGTCAACTGCTGCTGCAGAGCCAGCAGATGGAGAACAAGAACACTACTCGCTTTCTGTGTGAGTGTGAAACAAGAAGTTGCTATTGTTTGGTGAGGAAAGAGGGTAAAATGTAATTAGCCAATCAATACCATGAATAGAAAATCAGGTTTCAGAAGGTTGTATTTTTGAAAGGTCCTCCCAGATACTACACCCACCCCCCGCAGTTATTTTCCCTCTTATTGTATTAAATGTACTCAAAACTTTCTGGCTGGGCAAGCTGACAGTTCCTCCATGTAACATGCAGTCTAGCAGCGTGGCTAGCTTCTACCTAGAGAGTTTATCTTAGCTTTTTGCATCCTCACAGAAAGATGTGATCACAGAAGTGCTGCTGGTAAGAATGCTTTTGTTTTATCCGGGCTTGAAATTGGCACCCGTCAGGTATTCACTGGCAAATGATTGTACTTCTGCAGGCAGTGGTACAGTCTGTCTCTGCAGGTGGAGACCTGGAGCAGCTAGCAGTGTAGCAGATACACCATTTAATCAATCAGTCGTTTCCCTGACCGAATATCTCCTATTCTGCTACTCCTTTCTTGATTTGCAACTACAATTTTTATTCCTTTTCTGGAAGGTTGCTCTTTAGCCAACTTTAAATGCAGCACAAAGCATTAAATGGATGGTGAACTGCATAGAGACAGAAGTATTACATCTTGCCCTAATATTTGTATCATTAAATCAGGAAACTTAGAGGTTAATAAAAAAAATAATGTATTTTTTCCAGTCAAAATTCTGATTCATGAGAAAAGAATCTTTTAATAATTAGACTTAAAAATCCCTGGTTGGACATAAATGGTCTACAGACTTGCTCAGGATTCTCATGACAAGAAAAGTCTTTCATTTAACAGAGCTCATCTGTGCTCACCCCAGTTTTCAAGCCTAAACCTTCTCACACAGAGTTTTAATGAGTGGTTTATGGGCTGTTCATAGCGGTGAGCCTCACATTGTATAGTCAGTATATCCAGGTTCAGCCTCTCAGAGTTTATAAACCTCTTCCCTTAAGGTTTTAGTCACTAAGCACCATGGCATAGTGATCCCAACTGCACCCTGAAGATCAAAAGCAAAGTTTTCTCCATGTCCTTCTGTAGCTTGGGGCCAGTGGAGTTTTATCCTGGTTAGATCCCACCTCCTGCACCCCTGGCCACGCACACGCTCGCATTTCGGCAGCGAAACATCTGTCCCGTGCAATCCACTCTTTGCTTCTCTTTTCCCAGCAGCAAAGTTTCCACGCAGAGTTTTGTTTCTACAGATTTTATTTTGTATCTCATTTGTGACTTTTGCTTCCTAGAAGGAGCCTCAGCCGAAGGAATGCAGCTTGTCCTTGAAACACAAAGGTGTGCCGTGGGGTAGTTCTCATGTAGGCAGTCTCTCTTTTCAGAGCTTGTGTCTTGAAGGCTTGAGTTTTGATTTGTCAAGAAATAATTCTATGTGCTTCAGCTTCAAAAATACCTGTAAATGCCTTTAAATACTAGAAATCTGCCCACTAGAACATCTTTTCTATATCCAAGCCCTGTGTCTTGAAATACCTCTAAGTCCAAGGGAGGCAAAGCCTGTAATACAATGCTCTCTTTTATAAGTCAATGTGCTGATCAGAGGAGGGGTTTGATGTGGTCCTAGTAACGTGCTTTACCAAGGAACTTCTATCTGTTGTTTCCTCAAGATTGGCTTGATGGCTGGAGAAGTGATGGTACTGTTGTCCCAGTCTCCTATTGCCTCGTCAGTTGGGAAACTGAATCTCTGGGTGGTTTGATGCAGTCCCAGGAATTAGCAGGAAACCTGTTCATGGGAGAAGGTGGAATTCAAGTGCCATCTCAGTTCCCATCACTTAGAGGAGGTCTAACCATTTTGTCATCCAAGCACTGGTACCTTTGAGAAGCAGTAAGAAAGCAGAGTGTCTGGAAATGACTTCAGAAAAAGGCAGTAACCTTGCTTGCCTAGTTCAGGATGTGTTTATTTCTGAGGTCAGAAGAGTATCAATCATGATATGCCAGTTTTTTCAAGACCTGGTGTGGATATCACTGTGTTATCTTAAATTCTATGTGAGATCTTAGTGCAGGTTGGACTTTTGTACCTGTAATCAAGTTTTTCTTCATCAAAACCAGTATCAACTCTACGGGCCGGGAGCTACCTCACTGGTACAAAACCAGGCACCACATGGGTCAAGTTTGCAAAAATTGGACTGAAATCCCTTTAGGCTTGTTCAGTATCTCCTGATGTATGCAAGGATGGACCTGGAGAGAACTTGAGGAGTTGTTTGGTGGTGGAAGGGTGGGCTCCTGGTACCAAAGGAGACTTTTTGGATCCCTGTGATGAGAATGGGTCTTTGCAGCACGTTGGGCTAAACCCTGCAGTGAACTGTAAGCAAAACTGGTGAGGCAGCACTGAGGGGTGCTGGGAGGCTGGGTACTTCTTTAAACTCTGCTTTGGTAACTCATGCAACAAAAAGTGTTCTTTTCCAGTCTCCTGCTTTCAGAATTAGCTTTCCATCAACCGTGGTCACATTTGCATCCTTTTTTTTTATGTTAGAAAATTAGGCTGCTCTAAGGTGCCACGAGGAGCTCACCGGCTTGAGGAGCACGGTGACCAGAGTATTGCCACCACCTCCTTTACTGATCTGCAGACAGATACTGCTGTCCTCCAGTCCTTTAGTACCTGGGGCCTTTCTGGACAGACCACACCTGAATCTCTGAGGTTTGTTTCAATGGATGCTTAATTCAAAGGCATTTTGCAGGTTTCCCTTTTCCGTTGGGTCTGTTGTTTGTCAGGTTGTTTGAGTTAATATTATACCTTCATTCCATCTCATAGAAACACAGAATGGCTTAGGCTGGAGGGACCTTAGAGATCATCTCATCCAACCTCCCTGCCGTGGGCAGGGACACCTCTCACCTAGACCAGATTGCTCAAGGCCTCATCCAACCTAGCCTTGAACACCTTCAGGGAGGGGGCACCCACAACCTTCCTGGGCAATCTATTCCAGAGTCTCACCACCCTTCTACTGAAGAATGTATTCCTAAGATCCAATCTAAACCTATTTTCCCTCAGTTTAAAACCATTTCCCCTCATCCTGTTACTGGACACCCTTGTGAAGAGTCCCTCTCCAGCCTTCCTGTAGGTTCCCTTCAGGTATTGGAAGGTGGTTATAAGATCCCCCCAGAGTCTTCTCCAGGCTGAACAATCCCAGCTCCCTCAGCCTATCCTCGTAGCAGAGGTGCTCCAGCCCCTAGATAATCTTTGTGGCCTCCTCTGGACTCATTCAAACAGATCTATGTCCCTCTTATGGTGGGGACACCAGAACTGGATACAGTATTTGAGGTGGGGTCTTACAAGAGCAGAGTAAAGGGGAAGAAACACCTCTCTTGATTTGCTGGCCACACTCCTCTTGATGCATCCTAGGCTAAGGTTGGCCTTCTGAGCTGCGCTGCATGAGCTCGCTGCTGGCTCATGGTGAGCTTCTCATCGATCCACACCCCCGTGTCCTTCTCTTCAGGGCTACTCTCAACCCACTCTCTACCAATCTCAATTGAAGTATTAAAAAAACCATTTGTTTTCTCTGCCTTCTGCCTTGTATTTAAAAAAATCACACCTTGAAATGAAGGATAGATTAGATACTCTGCCACATATTGACACTTTAGGGACTGATTCAGTATGATTAAAGGTTTTTTTCCCTTTTCCTTATATTATTCATGTGTTTAGAAAAGATTTTTATTTATTTTTGGGGGGGGAGGAAGCTGAATACTTAATGACATAAAAGCATCAACATTGTCAATATCTGCACTTAATTGGACTTGGAAATCCCTTCACCGTGCTTCTCCTCCCACACACAAGCTGGGTGCAGGGTTTCTGCTCGCCGTTTGACTGGAGGACATTGGGTTTCATCTTGATCTGGGCTCGAGCAGCTTTGGAGCAAAAACTGAGAGCCCAGAGGCAGCCCCTCCTGACCGGGGCCCAGGGCTGCCTTGTGCAGCACGTACCCGGAGTGATGGTGTGGGGGGAGGAAAGAGGGGCTGCAGCCCACTGAGCGCGAGCAGCTGCTGCTCGCTGTCTGTGCTGTGAGAGCACCTTTCTGACAGGTTCTCAGGCTCGACTCCGAGGTCAGCGCAGGATTAGGATGGGAACCCACTTTGCCTCTCCTGACAGCTGCAGCCGTTAGTCACCGCACGCTGACTTCAGCCCTCTGGCTTCTAAGGAATGTTTAATTAGTTTGCTCACCATCAGAAATTATCTCAAGCAGAGACACAAGCATATGGTGGAATTGGAGAAGATGTAGTGAGGGGGGGGGCTGGTGAAGGTTGGCATCCAAAGTATTATGGATTATTTTTCTACGTAGGCTGATGCGCTTTGATTCTGATGCTGTGCTTGCACGTTTCAGTGCTTTATTAAATTACAGGTTAATCACGACTCGAATCTGCAGCAAACTGGTGCTGCTTTCACAGGCACAGGTTTCACTTTGGTGTTTCCAGTGGTAATGGAAGAGTTGTGTCTGGGATTACCACGTTCTGCAGGGTCCCTGCGATGCCACGTGGAAAGTAAAACGTCAAAAGTTTTCACAGGTAGCGAGCCCAAAGCTAAGAGATGCTTTTGGCCTACACAGTTAATTCTGAGGGGTCCCACGAAGTCACCGTTTCTCCTCGAATGCTGAAGTGAGCGAGCGCGCTGCTGCTCTCTCCTGCGGGCCGAGAGCTTGGCGGGAACTGGAGGAGCCTTGGGAAGCCATGTTGTGTGAGGAGAGACAGCCCCCCCCCTCGCCAGCCCCCCCCTCG
>WUAM01000383.1:1023667-1049241 GCA_024336885.1 Actenoides hombroni
CGAAATACTTCCTGAAAACCCAGTGATTTTCCAAATCGTTTGTAAAAGTGCTCTGAACGTGTCGACACCCCCCTCACTTGTAAGATTTCTGGCGGAAAAGAAACAGAGAGGCTGAGAGCCCTGGGGCTTTTGAGTCTGGAGAGGAGAAGGCTGAGAGGGGATGTAATTAATGTCTGTAAATACATAAGGGCTGGGTGTCAAGGCAGGGACAACCTCTTTGCACTCGTGCCCTGGGATAGGACAGGGGGCAATGGATTCAAGCTCGAGTACAGGAAGTTCCACCTCAACATGAGATAGAACTTCTTCACTGTAAGAGTTGGAGAGCATTGGAATAGACTTTCCAGAGAGGTTGTGGAGCCTCCTTCTCTGGAGACTTTCAAGACCTGTCTGGGTGCATTTCTGTGTGATCTGCTCTGGTTTTGTCCTGCTCTGGCACAGGGGTTGGACTCTGATCTTTGGAGGTCCCTTCCAACCTCTACATTCTGTGATTCTGTGATTCTCTGAAACTGCATTTGATGGGTAAAGGCCTTCTCCCTTGGTTCAGCTCTTGGCTGCGTGGCTGGTGGTGGAAGCAGGGATGGGGCAGGCGACACGCGGCAGCACTTGCCAGGTCTCACGGCCTCGCACAAGATGTGACCTGCAGCCACTGCCTCCCCTCGACCAAACACCCCCAGAGTGGTGCTCCAGTCCAGGACATTCTCCCTCCAGGAGATTAGGGAAGAGGCTAAGGAGAGCTTGTTGGCCTTCAGGGGTGAGTTGCTGAGTATTTAGGTCGTATTAGACCAGCAGAGATGGACACACGTTCGTAGGAACCCTAAAGACACATGCCCAGCTACCCTGACTGCAGAACGAGTGGGGTTTTTTTCTGTCCTTGTCTCTTTTGCCTTTTTTCTACCTTTCTTCTATTGGCTGGTCTTAAGAATGTTGTTTGTTTAGGTTTTTTCCTGCTATTTTCATTGTAACCTCCTCATGGTATGGATAATCCTTCTGAAGGGCTCATGACATTGGAGGGGAAATGGCCTTTTCCATGTATGAATCACAGAATGGTAGTGGTTGGAAGGGACCTCAAAAGCCCATCTTGTCCAACCCCTCTGCCAGAGCAGGATCACCCAGAGCAGCTCACACAGGAGTGTGTCCCAGTTTGTATGAATAACTTACCAATAAGATGTGTCTCTCTACAAATTGCCATATCAAATCACTGCTTTCTGCTGCTGACTTTGGAATCCTCAAGAGGAGTGCTGTAAATATTAATGAAACGTGTTTTTCAACATCCCACTGTTATAAAAAAAATCCCTCATTGGTCAGTTTGCGTCCTGGCAGCTTCTCCTGGCAGGTTCAGCAACGCACACCACGCTTGGACTTGCAATTTTATTTATACTGTGGTTTTACTGAAATGGCAATTTAAAGCAATTTTATTAAGCCTGGTGGAAAAGGACCTGGAGGTGTTGGTCAGCAACTGGCTGAATATGAGCCAGCGGTGTGCCCAGGTGGCCAAGGCAACCAGCAGCATCCTGGCTTGTGCCAGCAGTGTTGTGTCCATCAGGACTAGGACGGGGACCGTCCCCCTGTACAGGTTGGCATTGGTGAGGCTGCCCCTTGATTACTGGGTTCAGTTTTGAACACCTCGCTACAAGAAGAACATTGAGGGGCTGGAACGTGTCCAGAGAAGGGCAGTGAAGCTGGGGAAGGGTCTAGAGAACAAGTCTTATGAGAAGCTGCCGAGTGATCTGGGCTTCTTTAGCTTGCAGGAGGATCTGGGGAGACCTTTTGGCTCTCGACAGCTCCCTGACAAGAGGTTGTAGGGAAGTGGGGTCAGTCTCTGTTGGCAAGGAACAAGAGACAGGACAAGAGGAAACAGCTTCGAGTTGTGCCAGGGTAGATTTAGGTTGGACGTGAGGAACAATTTCTTCCCTGCAAGGGGTTGTCCAGGCCTGGCCCAGGCTGCCCAGGGCAGTGGTGGAGTCCCCATCCCTGGAGGGGTTTCAGCGCCGTGGAGATGTGATGCTGAGGGATGTGGTTTAGTGGTGCCCTGGCAGTGCTGGCTTAATGGTTGGACTGGCTGATCTTAAAGGTCTGTTCCAACACAAAGAATTCTAGGATTCTATGGGTTTGAGCCTACTGAGTCAGAGCAGGGAAACCAGGGCACGTTTCTCTGCTGCAGCCGCGGTGGTCATGTGTGTGCTCCTTTCTCCTGCACAAACGTGTGCTTGCAAAGCGAGCAAAGAGGAGATTCCTTAAAGCTGTTTACAAAATCTAGCTAGCACTCAGAAGCTGTGCTTAAGTTGCCTGTCCACGCTTAATTTTCATCCTGGTGTTTTTCTAAGTCTTTAAGGCTCTTTAACGTGTAGAACGGACGGTGTTTGCGTAACGAGCAGCCGTGCTGTGCTTCAAATACACAGAGTTCCCTGCTTCTTCTTGGCATGGGGATGGTATCATTACATTAATATGCTTCACAGTCACAAATTAATTTAATTTTTTCAGGATCCTTTGAGCGGCGAGGCGTATTCATCCCATGTTCATCCCAGTTCACAAATGGGCAGCTAAGGATCGGAGGTGAACGATGCAAGCATCCATGGTGAATTCTGGGAATTGCGGTTAACGCAGCTTGAGCCAGCCCATCTTCCCTTTCTCCTCTGCCTTTGACACCTTGCACTCTTCCTGCAGCTGTATCAACCCCGCAGCTGCCGTTGCAGTCGGTGCCAGTATTAGATACTGGCCTGTGCCTTCAGCCCTTTCCTTCAGCTTCATCGGCAGGCAGGCAGCTGCTTTCATGTGTTAATACGTGGAGCTGGCACTGGTTGTTAAGGCAGCTGCTCGACTGTCCTTCCAGCTGGAGTGAAGGGTGTTTCCTCCAAGGAACAGCTCATAAGGGTGAAGAGACTTCAAAACAAGGAGGGTCTGCCCTGCTTTTTCATCTCTAAGCTGTATTGCTTAGGGCTGCGAAACCGTTTGATTTCATTAAGAAGTGTAAACAATTAATGAAAGTAATCAAGTACCTGCCATTTGATTCTCCAGCGTTTTGTGGGTTTAGACTGGGGACAAATTCACCATGTAACTGGATTTATTCTTTCTTTTTTTTTTTTTTTTTAAACAGGAATGGTTTTATTGTTTAATTTTAACCGATTGAGTTGAAGTTTTGTACTGGATTTACCATCTTGTGACACAGTCTCTTTTAATTGTACAATTAGTGTTGGGATCCGTTCAGAAAAGTTGTAATATTTTATTTTTATCCAGAGGTGAAGTGGCAGGTAGTGCACGGCCATCCTTACTTGTTGCACTTGGCCCTTTGTTCAGGGTGCTTCCGTGGGGTTTAAGGGCTCAAATGGGTTTGAACCTTGAGCTTTCACTTCTGCTCTTATACTGGAGAAAGAGAACAAGAGCTTGCATTGATGGTCTTTGCAGCCTTTGACAGATGAAAGCTCTGCTCTGCTGTGTTTCCTCTGGTCAGCAGCAGCCAGTGGCAGCTTGGTTTTGGAAGGCCTTCTCCGTATCAAACTTCCTCCTGTCAAATTCTCAAGTAACATAAGGCTTAGAAGAAAAGAAGAATGGGGATTAGTGGAAAGCCTGGAAGTGCTGTGTGTGACATAAAGCCATGCCATCGTCGGTCAGTGGCATAAAGCCCACCACTAAGCTACTTCAGACTTTGTGGATGGTGTTGAGTGAAGTAGCAAGATTCTGCAGAGAGCACCAAAGTGTTCCCGGAGAGAGGAAAGCAACGGAGAGAGCGTGAACAAGGTCATGGTTAATATTCTCCTGTGAGTGGACAGAGCTTCCGTGGTGCAGTACTGTGCACCTCTTGAGTCTCTAGAAAGCTTTCAGACAGGGCTAGGAATAAAGGAGGTGTTTGAGGAGTAAAGAGGAAAGCATGAGAGGGTCTTGTATTGACAGGAGCACGTTCCTCCGTGCGATTGGGAGTCCTGCACACCAGAAGCTGCTCTTGGAGTGTAAACAAACACCTCTGGAAGAACATCCTGTGCTTTCCTTTAATGTTGCTGAGAGGGTTTTGGAGGACGTGTAAGAAGTAGCTTTCCTCTTTTTCATACCCACCTCCTCACACCGCATAGTGAAAATGAGTTTCTGTTCATCCCTGTGATATTGGCAGTCTCCAGAGGGAAAATGCTTGCTTTATTTTCTGTTTGGCTGTGATGAAAATACCTCCTCCCTTCAAAAGTCTTATGACCAAAAGTTACGTTTGTCCTACACTATTTTTAGGTGACAATTCAAAGGGACGTTATTACTGAGCATAATTTCTCCTTTGATACACAAATGAGGCTCTTTTGATGTGGGGCAAAGCGACTGAGCAAAGTGCAGTTCATTATTAGCAAGCAATTATTATATGCATACGTCTGTTTATACTACATGGGCAAAACCCATCGTGGTGCTACCTAAGCAGGCTTGCCTCATACGCTGTGTTTTATATTCTCTGTTACTTGTCCTGCTGAATTCGGTCAGCTTTTGAATGCTTGCAGTTAAGTTACCTGTCTGTCATCATTTTTCCTTCAGTCTGCTCTTTGGTTATTTTACTTTGTGCATCGCAGAAACGTTTCAAGCGTTTCTGGAAGCATGTTGCCATGGATGGTTTTTATGGAGTGTTATCCTGCCCTGCCTTTGGGCAGAACCTTGACATTTGAGGGTGTAGCTTTCACTGGGGAGGTGCCTCGTGCCACTTGCTAATCCATGCAGACCAAGCTAAGACAGTAGGTGTTTCTCCCCTGTGAAGAAAGACTTGAGGGAATGGGGCTGTTCAGTCTTGGGAGAAGACTGAGAGTGGCTCTTATTAATGTCTCTAAATACCTGAAGGGTTTGTGTCAGGTGGAAGGGGCCAATCTCTTTTCTGTAGTGCGCAGCAGCAGGATAAGGAACAGTGGGTATAAACTTGAGCACAGAAGGTTCCACCTCAACATGAGGAGGAACTTTTTTACTGCGAGAGTGACTGACCACTGAAACAGGCTGCCCAGAGAGCTTGTGGAGTCTCCCTGGAGACTTTCCAAACCCATCTGGATCTGTTCCTGTGCAACATGCCCTGGGTGATCCTGCTCTGGCAGAGGGGTTGGACTTGATGATCTCCAGAGGTCCCTTCCAGCTCCTAACATTCCATAATTCTATGGTTTGGACACGCATAGTTATTTCATAGGTGCTTCTGGTGAGGATCTTCAAATGCATTAGCTTCTCTGAGCAATGGTCATCTCCAGGCAACTCACCATTCTTTTCCATACCCTTTAGTGTCTACTGCTTCCTCTCCCAGACCAAAGGCAACTTGAGCACTGACAGCAGAAACTCGTGTCCTACAGCCCAGTGAGGGAGGATGGATAGTAGTCAGGAAGAAATGGTGATTTCTAGACTTCTTTGTGGTTTATTTCTCCTGGACAGAAGGAGAATGATTTGCATTTCACCAGCCCTTCTTCGCTGTGCCAGTCATCAGTCCTACGATCAGAGAATCAAGTATCACTTTTTGTGTTGGATAGTAGACAGTTTGCACCAGTGATTTCTGCTAGTTCTAAGAAAGTAGTGCTGATCTTCTCTGGAGAAGACAAAAAAAAACCCTGAAAATTGAGCTGAGGTTTAGAAAAGTTAGGTTCTTTTTGCTGCTCTATGTTATGCAGAAAAACTCGTGATGTTGAATACAACTTGCCTATATACCTAAGGGGTGAATTGTAAATGTTGGAGAAACTTCATCTTTAGCTTTAGAAAGCTTATTTTTTGCCACCTGAACTTTCTAACAGCTTTCCTTCATGTCCTAAGTACCAGAATTAACAAAGTGTTAAATGGGAGTCTCGTATTTCATAATTTCCTTTTTAATCCTTTCGTTACAAAACCAATCGGTGCATGGTTTCAAAACCCCTTCCCAGGATAGAAAATGATTCAGTCCTATCTTTTGACCTTTGCTGGGGGCAAAACAACAGAAAAAGCTGTCTTGGTTTAGACAAGTAGCTCAGACAATTAGCTCAGGTACCAGGTAAACAAGTTCAACTGTTAGAATGATGGAACTCTGAGAGGGCTTACCCAGGGGCTGTTTCAAAAACAACTTTTCCTTTCTTAAAAAGAAGTCGGATAAATATTTGTCAGGGGTAACCTCTTTCAGTTTAAAAGGTAGATTTTAAAAGTCTCCTCCCACCTTTTAAGTTTTCTGCTTTTGCTCAAGCACTTAAAAAGTGGCTGGTCATTGAAGAGGACTCGCTTTTGAGACGCTTGAAGGCAAGTGCAGTAGAAAATCCAGCTTTCCAACACAGCAGGTGCCAGGGAATAATCCAGAATTCCTGACATATTTCTGTGCTGTCTTTTCTCAAAGGTTTTATGTTCCCTTACAAGCGACCCAGAAGGATGACAAATACTCACACATACAATCTCCAAGTAGTCTGCTCAGCTTCTTTCGTAAATAATTAGCAGTGAGCTGGGACACACTGGGCTGAAATACTGACACAGCTATTACCCAGAATTGCTTCTGCCACCTGAATTGCTTTTTGTGTATTTTCTTAGCTCTCATTCCTTTCCGTTTGCTCAATAATCGTTGGAAGAAGCTGAGGTTGTCAATTGTAGGACCTTACTTCTAAAACAGTTTGCTAGCAGGCTTTGCTAAACTGTTACTTGAGTAAATATGTATTTTCTGGCTCACCAAGAGCTGGCAGTTTTTGGCAAAGGAACAACCTTGCCATGGACCTTCTCAGCTTCTGGCCCTCTAATTTCCTAGTTTTTCATCTATGCCATGAAGAAAAAAATGGGTTTTATTGAAGAATGAATATGCTGCTTGCAATTTTGTATCTGGGTTGTTTTCAGTTCCAGCTAGAAAATGTTAGGGGGAGAGTGGAAGGAGAAAGAAAACCACGTGAACATCCAGTATCACCATCCTAGAGCAGTATTTGGTACAAGCCTCCACAAACGTGGTCGTTTCACCAAAACCTGCCATTGCTTGACTGCTTGTGTGGGCACACGAGCACAAAGCACTTGACTCCTGGAAGGGAAACTACTTCAGAAGGTATCTTGTTATCACCGAGTGTATCATTGGTCAGAGGTTATTTAGATGTCAAAACCAGGTAATAAGTGTTGAAAATGCTGAAAAGCTATAAACTTCAGAGGTTTGGTGGGGTTTTTTCCCGTCGTTTGCTATGACACACTCTAACAGCTTGAGTTACAGCAGAGTCTCACTCCTGTTTGTTGGAGGATGGCATCTTTAAGACTAAGACACTGAAAAATCAAAGTATTCTTAGTCTTTTTTTGGGATGCAGTTTAGTTACCTGCGTTTGGGATCCAACTCCTAGCCTGCATATCTGCTGCAGGACCTGTGCAATTACTGCACAGAGCACTTGGCTGTGAAATACTTATTTTGTAACATCCGAGGCATGAACTAAGGGTAAGACCCAGGTGTTTGAATATTACATTATTTAATTTTATCAGTCCTCACTTTTTAATGTAACCATTCAGTAAATGCTTCCCTGGTCTCTTCTCCAGTCCCTCCAGCAAAATTGATTTGGTTGCTTTTCTAAGCAACAATCTCTTTTCTGTAGTGCCCGGCAATAGGACAAGGAACAACAGGTATGAACTTGAGCAAAGAAGGTTCCACCTCAACATGAGGAGGAACTTCTTTGCCATGAGGGTGACAGAGCCTGGAACAGGCTGCCCAGAGGGGTTGTTGAGTCTCCTTCTCTGGAGACTTTCCAAACCCACTGGACGTGTTCCTGTGTGACCTGCTAGGTGGTCCTGCTCTGGCAGGGGGGTTGGAAGTGATGATCTTTTGAGGTCCCTTCCAATCCCTAACATTCTGTGATGAAGCAAAAAGCACCATTCTTGCATTTATTTCCTGGTTTATGGAGTGTTAAGTGTGGCATGTTGCTAAAAACCTACGTTAAGCAAACCTGACTTTTTTATATATTACATTGTATATATATATTTAAGTTTTAATATAAATAAACCATGACTTTTTTAAACAGCGTAACTTTTCACATATTAAAATGATTCCTAGGCAAACAGGGATACTTTAAAGTTTAGTTAATTATTCCTATTTTGTCATGTCCTATTATTGGGATGATTTGATTTGATCAAATCTGTTCAGCCGACGGACGAAAGGCTAAAACTAATCCCGCACAGTAAAGTTAATTCAAGCATTTAAACACTTCCATTCAAGACTTCTTAATGACAACGTGGGACAAATAGTGTCTTTTTAACTGATAGAATTTCCTTTATGTGGTCATTGTGCACATCCATCAGTACTGGGGCTGAGGAAATGCACCTTAACCGGCACGCTTCCTTCTCAGCTTCTGCACTTCACTTCCTAAGCGTGGTTAGTGCTGAAAGGAGACACAGCTAAGGTGGGATTCAAAAGGGCACAAGCCCAACCTGCTTAAGGAACTTGCTAGATAGCCAAGGTGCTGAAACACTGGAGTGCAAGGTAAGGTTTCAGTCCCTAAGCGTTGCAGTACGGCGCTGGTAACTGCCAGCTGATAACTGAGTTTATTCCCAAGTGTAAGAGAAATTGAATTGGACCTGGGTGACTGAAGGTCTGTTCCTGCCTTGAATAGTCATTGTTGTTACAGCTTGACACCATCAGCTTAGCCAGTGTTCTGCTGCAGGCATGTGCTCTTTAAAAATGCATATGGAGATTCAGAATTGGGAAAGTATTTTCATAGAACTGATACATTAGTCGGCAAAATCATTGAATTGAAGGGTTTTTTTCTTCCCTTTTCCTGTGTGAGAAGACTTTCACAACGATTCTTTCCACCCCAAGAGGTGAACCCTCAATAGTTTCCTTAAATCTTTTGTGGAGTACAATAAACCTCCCTGTCCTTTCTATAGAGTGAGTGGTAGAGTTTCACCCCCCATTTAAAATGCAGATAGTGCATTGTTTGGAGAAGTTTGTTTGAAAAGGTAGGTTAAGCTGGAATGAGTCCTCCCCTAAGCACTCTCTGTGTGTGTTCATAGGTGGGGAACTTGATACTGTGGGAAAGCTGCAAGGCACCTTCTAAGGTGATGGAAAAGAAATACTGTACTACAATTAGCTTTGCTCACAAATGAGAACAGGATTTTGTTATCGTGATTAATTGCATCTTACCCTACTCCACTGGAAGGTAAGCAATAGCAGGGGCTGAAATTCTTGACCGACGGTAAGAAAAGACTCAAGTGAAAGGTACGGAAGCAGTCTTGAGATCCCTCTTACTTTTGCTAACAAATAGAGCTATAAGCTCTGACTTCTGAGATAGATGGAAGTGATAAGCAGGTCCCTTTGGCCAAGGATCAAGCTTATTGGAACACTGACTGGGACAAAAGTGTTCTTTGTGGTATTGGTATTGCTGAATCTGTAGTCCAGTTGGCATTTAAATGCCAAAAAAAAAAAAAGCATTTAAACCAACCAACCAAAGCATTTAAACCAAGGGCTGCCCTTACTGCAAGAGCAGTCTCTGGCATGTTGGGTGTCCCTTTTATTGCAGGCTTATAAATTGTGAATTTTCCATTTAATTTAATTCCCTTTACTGAAATCCCTCCAATACGATACACTGGCAAAGACCTGTTGCCTTTTATCCTGTTCTCCATCTAACTAATTCCTCTTGTCAGTTGTCACAGAGGGATGGAGGGGTCCTGGATTGTTTTTATGGCCTTGTCTTCTGCTGTGAGCAGAAGGCAGCAGGGTCCATGTTGGCATTATCACCAGCCACTGACACTGGCCATCTCCCTTGGGCAGCTGCATTTAGAACTGGGTCAGGGAGCTGATGCAGAAGGAAACTGCCTTGGTTTTTTTCTTTTATCAGTCTTGAAATGGATCCAGTTCCTGATCAGATTGGCATCTGGAGATCTTGCCCTATCACCAGGACAGTGCCAGGAACGGTTAGGTGGGGGTGGAAGGAAGAAGGCTCAAACTGCCCTCTTGACAGCTCCAGTTTGTGCTGGATGAGCATAACCAGGCAGCCCCAGCCTCTTGGACTCCAAAATCCCTGCTACTGGCAGGGCAGAACACAAGTAAGAACTGCAGATGAGTACAGCCTTCTCCTTTAGCTCTGCTGGATAATTGACCCCAGTAAAGCCAGTGCACACCCAGCCTCTACCACAGCTCTCCACACCACTGTTCCTGGAACTTTGAGGGTGGTGAGTTAAGCAGTCAAGGTTTTCAAGGCATCTTGGGAAAAGGAAAAGAGAGTGAAAGATTAAAAATGGCCTGGAGAAGTGTGTGGAGAGGTGATGGATGGGTGTGCTGGACTTCTTTGCAAGTGTTCCCCAACCCACTTTGTGCTGTTCACGTGTGTCACCGCTCTAAATCTGCGGTAGTTCACTGGCAGGATGGTTTTAGTTGACTATTCCTGAGCAGCTTCAAACCCTATGAAAATACAAAACTCGTTCTTACTGGGCAGAAAGGAAAGGTGAACGTACCAAGCATCCGATGACAGTTTGCTGTAGCATGGTCTCCTCTGTTGATAAAAAAGCACAGCGCATGTTATAAGCGTTTGAAATCGTTGGAGTCCTGAAATATCTTCTCAGTGTTTTTAAGACTATAAATGTAAATGTTCAGTAGGATGTTGTGCAGATAAAAGAAAAATGGGGAGGCGACTTGAAGTCTTTTCCTGTGATTTTGCAGGTACTTTGGGGGGAAAGCTTTCAGAGCCACAGTGCAAATAAATTCTGAGTGAACTTTTATTTGCTCAAGCAGCGAGCGGTTTGGCAGTAGGGCTGGAAGATCAGGAGTTGGAGGCACTAGGAAGGAACCTCAGATAAATGAAGGAGATTCTGATCCAGGGTTCGATGATTTTTTGCATGTTATCAAGGGTTGGGTGTAGAATGTGCAGCAGTGGTAGGTAACAGAGAAAATGAGTCAGCAACTTAACAGCTTCTCTTTTTCACTCCAGTAATACAGGGTATGGGCCAAAGTGCTTGGTCTTACAGGAGGTGGTGTGAGCATTAGCTGGGAGCAAATGTTCTCACAGAATGCTCGTGTCCTGTGACATCAGCCAGAGAAACTTTAGGTGGCTTTTTAAACAAATCCAATAGATGCTGATAAGGAGAAGTGGGTAGCAAAGGAAGTTACGTGTGGAGTTTCAATTTAACGGCCTAAAATTTGGGGCAAAATATGAATAGTAGAGTTACATTCAGAAAGAAGAGTCACTGCTCTGAAAAAGAAGTCCAGCAAATGAGAGATGTTGCTTCTTTCTTTTGTTCTGTTCTTCGTTACTTTGATTGGGTTTGGGTTTGGTTTTTTTTTTAGCCCCAATTCAGCAGCCGCTTGTGCTGTGAGTGTAGTCCCACAGATCAGTAACCTTATTCATGTCAGTGACATGGACCAGCACTAGTTTGCAGATAGTTCAGGGTTTGTTGTGTCTCTTGCATAAAACCCAGCACGGTCATGGTCTGGAACTGGTTTGAGGATTTGACAATAGCAATGAGGCAAAAAAAGGAAAATTCTCAAAATACCCTCTGTGGTTCTTACATTTGACTGACTTCAACCATTTTAATCTTGTTTTTGAGCATTCACATCAACTAGTTTCACTGAAAATTGCAGAATGAGATTTAAAATGTATTGTCTGTACATGTCCAGATAGGGTATCAAACAATTATCTTTATTGTCAGGTAATTTTTATTCATGCATAGAACAAAACAAGTCAAACAGTACTAAGCTCAAGTAAATCTCTAACTTTATTCAAGTATTTAGTTGCTTTTTTTATCTAAATGACTCCTAGTTTGGACTTCATTCTTTGCAGTCACCACTTTTCCAAGGTGATTGGGGTGGAGATACCCAGTTTCTTCCATTTGCCAGGGTCTCACAGCTGTTGCAGGATGCACTGGGAAGGACATTGGGGTGGTTCCATGCAGGAGATGTTGGCACCCGCTCACCTCAAGCCCCTTCAGATGTGGACACTTTTCTTGCAGTGCTGTGTAACCCTTTGCATCCTAAGTTCCAGCAAGACAAACTAGCTTGGAAGTGCAGTGCTGACCTATAGCTGAGTCTTCCCATTCATGTAGCATCAGACCTGGGTCAATAAGACCTTCTGGAAGTTGGAGCCCTGTTTCGTTCCTTTTCCTCACGGCCAGGAGCTGTAGGAGCTCCTGTCACTCAATTTCCTCTCAGGAGAAGGGACACTAAGGTGAGGCTGCATATTGTGAGCAGGAAATGTCATTTTCTTTGTCTGACATGCAGCAGGTATGCCAAAACCTGTCTGTTTTGCTGAAGCTTGTTCCCAGCAAGGTGCGTGTTCGAGAGGCTGATTGAAAGGCTGAGCTCTGTCCCAGATTTACATCTCCTGGCTCCGTTTCCCCTAAAGGGAAAGGGATGTAATTTCAGACCCTTAGTTAAAGAGTTACAAATATTTGGGAAAACAGATAAGTTCTGCTAATTGATTCCTTGGGCCACTCGTTCCAGCTTTTGGAGGTACTGCTGGCATGAAAGATGGGGCAGGAAGGAGTCTGCCTTCGTGGGCTCTCGTCAGATGATTAGATTCCACCACACAGGTTGGGAAGGAGCAGCTGGAGAAGGGGCAGGAAGAAAAGGAGAATATGGCATTAGTGAGCACAACTCCAGGAAAAAGCCTTATGTTCTTTTCTGATTTTTGCATATGACCAGGGACTCGGACATACTTCAATATTACTGTCCCACGACCAGAAAGTAGTGGCAAAGAAAACAGCATTTTTCAATCCTCCAGAAGAGAATTGTTGGGTCGTTTAAGTAGCTGATTAAGTAAGTCCTATAAAATCAAAATCTAAATGCCCATCAGTCAGCCATGGTCTTTGCCTTCTGTAGAGGGTCTTTCTCTAATCACTGGCTTCCACTGGGCTGGTTTTCGTTGCTTTGCAGCTTTAATTTCATGCTGGTGCAAGTTCCCGGTTCACATTCTCACGCCGCTCTCCAAGTGATTGACCCAATGTTCAGAAAGGCAGCAGTATTTGTACTATTTTTGTCTGATTTTTTTTTTTTCCCTCCTCTTTAAACTTCAGTTTGTTCATACTCAAAGCCCACAGATGCATCCATCTCGTACGAGGCATTTTGCTACTCTCTGTAGTTCAGCATTTCCTGAACGAGAGCTACGTTACAGTCACGATAACTTGTGCTAAAGGGACGAGTAGACCCCGAATCCTCAGATGATTTGATGAAAAGTAGATGTACGTATTTAACACCTAAAGCAACCCTTTCTGGTAAAAATGAATCCAGAGTACAACTAGTAATGTGGGAGAAACTTAACCCTTTTCACCGGGCTTGGAGAAGCAGTTGATAACCGCTGCGGCTGTTTGACTGCCTTGTTCAGATTCCAAAATAAATTAAAGGAAGGAGGAAGGGAATGAAAGAGCATTTCCTTACCAGGCAGTCACACGAGCTATTGTCTGTGAGCTCCCCGCCCCCATCTCTTTCACCCGGGCGCGCGCGAGCGCGCACACGCGCACAAAAAGCCAGTTTTGTGTCCTTCTGAGCACACAGATGTTCCTCTTGGCATCCCTACAGCATGGATAGGGGTTTTTTTGCAGGCAGAGAATGTGAGGCTTCTTTGTTGGAGACACAGTGTAGCCTGTGGTGGGAATTGCTGCAGTGATGGGAAAGGATCACGATGTATTGTTGGATTACTGTGGGGTTTTTTTGCCCGGTAGAGACAGTACATTAAAGTAGCTTTGTGGGCAGTGAATTGTTTGAGCCAAGCCTGGCTAATCACACTCCCTCCTTGGCAAGCAGTCGTACAAGGTATGGTTGGCATCGTTCGTACGGGCACGGGGGCTGTACCAGGCGTGTGCAGTCGTTCTGCTGCGTCGAGGAGAAGTCTCACCAGTCTCACCAGCTCTGCTGAGCTAACAGAAGTGGTCTGGCTGTCAAGCTGGAGCTGTCATACTTCCAGCTCTCCGTTTCTCACTTGTAGGAAGATGTGATACAATATGTGCCTTAGTCTAAATCATTTTTTAGGACATTTGTTCCAGGTTTTCCATATATTTCTTCTAAGGAAACAGCCTACAATGAGAAGCTGATAGCATTAAGTGTTTACACACCTGATGTTGCCAACCTAAAGCTCTGAATCCAACTCTTCCCTTCTTGATGATACCGAGCAAGAGGAAAACAGACCTTGTCACCTGGGGTCTAGATTAAGTTCCTTTCGTCCGTATCGTGTTATTTTTTATCTCCATTCCTGAAATACACACAGGTTTTGTCATGACCTTGATTCTTTTGTTTGGCAGTTTTATACCCCCTTAATAAATACGTACTGGTGTGAAAGGTCTGCCTGTGTAGATCCAGTTGAAAGGTTGCATAGTTTAAGACTGAGGAAAAGAGGTATGGCTACATGTCAAACTGTCTCAAGAAAATGCTTATGGATGAGAAATTCTATGAAGAAGCTGAAGGGAGGATTTAGAGGTGAGACTATAGAGGAGAAATATTTATATATATATATACATAAAATATATATATATAATGACTGTGTATAATAACCATTAATCCTTTTGTTTCTCAGTTTGCTCCTCTAACGACAGAAGTTCTATTTCTTCCTTCTTTTTCCCCCAGATATTTTTACCTGTCTCTAGTTTCCTCACTGTGGAGAAAGGTGGAATTTCATTTTCTGCAGAGCTTGCATCTTTCCACGTCTAGGAAAAAAATTAAGCAGCACAGCCTTATCTATTATGTTTTCTCAGTCCATGCTTGTGTTTTGTGTTTGCTGTGAACTTGCCAGTGTTCCTCCGTTGACCAGAAGATGATAAAGTCATTATAAAAGAAGCACAAGCCAAACAAGTAGGGCAGGAAGGTGGTGGTTCTCCTTGTACAATGTCACGGCAGTTGTTGCTAGTTCATTTCCAGGTGAGCTCTACATACTGGATGCAGTTCTGCTCTCAGGAATACTCTTGCTTTTTACTCTTCTTAAATAAGCTTTTTTCCACCTCTGAGGCCTGTTTCTTCTTTGCCTCTCCACTTTCACTGCATTGCTTAGGTTATACTAACTCTAAGCTTCTCCCTCTTCTTTCCCTCCCCCTTTTAACACTGTAGGCATCCTTCCATTTCTAAGTCAGTGTCCCCTGAACAGAATTCCCTTTGGAAACCTTTCCTACCCTTCTGCTGCCTTTGGTTTCAGGACACATTCAGGTACTGTACCCAGCAGCCTGGTTTCATTCCTGGCTTTCCCTGGAGGTCCCTCCTTGTCTGCTTCCAACCTGCAGCTGCCATTTCTGCCTGCATGTCTCTTTTGACATATGTGTGTTCTTTTCATCTTTATTGCCTCCAAAACTAAACCTTCTGATGTTCCTTCTAAATTCCTTTTGATAGTTCTATCCACTTTATTTCCTTAACCTCAAGCACTATAGCATTAAGTTAACCTTTCTCATTTCTAATACCTAAATAGTGTCTAGTAGTACCTTCTTTCATAGAATCATGGAATTATCAGGGTTGGAAGGGACCTTAAAGATCATCCAGTTCCAACCCCACTGCCATGCTCTTTTGTATGGTTTTTTTACCTCCCTTGAGTATTTCTAAAAGCTGCCCTAATCCCTCTGAGCTCACTCCTGATGTCATTGTGTGCAAACAGGTAAGTGGCTTGCTGGGGGAGCTGTGTCACTCTTTACTCCTTGCCTAGACCCACCGTGTTCTTCACAAATGTCCCTTTTTCTCCTCTGTTTCACATGTTTGGTGAAACACCTTTCTTTTTTTTTTGTTTTTAAGATCTGAAGCACACCTTTTGCAAAACTGCCCCTCTCCAGATGTCAGTTAAGATCTCTTAATATTAGTTAATTTTAGCAGAAAGGAGAGCCAACAAATACTGGCTTTTCTCACAGATGGAGGTGGGGCATTCTGCAGAGAGCTGAACCTTCCCCGTGCTTCACACTCTTCTTGCCAGGTCTTGCCAATCAAACCGACAGTGTCAAACTGGTTGTATTTTTAAGGTGCCACTCCCCAGTCAGATTTTCATGTTGTCTCTGAATAAGCTTCTGTTAACTGTGAAAGCCGTTTGAATGAACAATGCAAGGGTTGCCTTACAAAGAAATGTTCCTGACCAAATCTGCAAGTGTCCCTCTTCGAGGAGCACCGTGACGTCTTTGTCGTCAGAAAGTCTCTTCAGGATTAGTCTGCATTGTTCATTCATACTGTAAGTAGCTGAGATTGTTCTTGGGACATTCAGATTAAATGGACACTAACATGGAGTTGAAACTTAAAAGAAGCATTATTACTTGACATACCTTAAAATGCTGAGGAATGTTGTCTGCAATGTAAGCCCTGCGTGTTGTCTAGATTTGCATGCTCGGTGATGCCTCAGGGTGATCTCTGTGCTGGAGAAAGGTTTATGGTCTGTTGTCACAGTGGTGCTTTTCCCCTGCAAGATCCCCTTTGGCCCCCTTCAGCTTTGTCAGTCCGTAGCCTTCGTACTGTGGGGTATTTTTAGCTAAAATATTCGATTACTTCTTCCCTGAGTGCCTTGCACTTGTCTGAGCAACCGGGTACCTCCAGCTTCTCTTGTCTTTGAGGCCCATCCAGTTCTTCCTGTGTTTTGCTCTAGCCCACCGACTCTTCACCCACCCAGTGTTCTCCACAGACCTCATCCACCTTCTCCAAAGTTGTATTCCTCGACCTGCATCTCCTCCAGACCCCACTCCCCCCTCCTGGTCTTTCTCTGAGACCCCAAACCGTTAGTGCCCAGGCTTTCCCCAAGCTTTTTGCACTTTTCTCATCTCTCCTGTTGGATTCACGTGCAATGAAGAATTGAGGGATCTGCTTCAGGTGTTCAGCAGCTCCATTTTCTGTCTCTCCCTGATGCTAGTCCTCACACTAACACGGGTACCAGCACTCACTGCCTCTGGAATAGCAGTTCTAGCCTCCTCACCCATCTTCTGCAGCCAGCTCTCCTGAAAGAAGACTAAATCCAGTTTATAGCTACGATGGGTTTTAATGACAAAGAGAAGACACGGGAGATGGGGCCGTCGGAGCAGGGTTAGAAGTCACGTCTGCAGAAACCTGCTGACAGGCTGTGAACTCTCCTGCTTTGCTGAGGTTTTTCCTGCGTGACAGCTTCTCCAAGCTGTACGAAGCTTGAGGGTTGAGCAGGTTTTTTAGTTCATTGTCATTCCTGTAGCTGGTGTCATCACCCAGACAGCAAGGGAAACAGTCTGATTTGGATTTTGATGATAAACCACATCTGGGTTATCAAAACTTGCTATTTTTAGTCCCTTACAAGAGACCTGCTGGGATGGCTGGTGCAAGGGGACTGGAATCGGCTGAGAAGCACTGCAAGAAAAAGAAGACAACTGAATTTAGTTGGTACTGGTGAAGGAAGAAACTGTGATGGGGTAAGAAACTGAAAGGAGGATGAGGCTGGCTGGATACCTGGGCTGGCACTGGGATCAGCGAGGAGGCAGTGAGAGAGGACAAGGGAAAATGTGTAATAGTTTTTCCTGGGGTAGAAAAAGAAAACTGGAAATGCCTGATTAGAGATCCCAGGGAGACAGTGAGAGACCAGAGGAGAAGTTACCAAGCAAGTGTAGAAAGAGAGTAAGATTGAGACCGTGGGTATTAAGAGTTAAAAATGGGACAGTATTGTGGAAGCTGTGTGTGAAACCTGGAGGGCTGAAGGTGTAGGACCGTGTGCCTGAAGAATACCTGACCTAGCCAAGGTCCCAGCGCGGGAAAGAGAGAGGACACAAACTGCTGTAGGAGATCACTTGTGGAAAGATGGACAAAAGAGGATGAGCTGGAGCTTGCTTCATGTGGCTTTGTTTGCTTGTTGGTTTTTGTTAATTTGGTTTTGTTCCTTTTTTTTTTTTTTCCACTTGGTTACCTTGTTCTTTGAAGCAGTTTGCCTGGTTTGTGGCGCCCGTGGGTATGAAGGGCTGCAGGGTTTTTTTTTATGTTTTGCAGTATAATTGGCTAATTTTGTATGTATTCAAGTATTGTCATTTTCTTTTTTTGCATTTTATAAGTTACAAAGGAAAATTTTAATCAAAATCGTTCACTGCATAGTTTAAACAGAAAAAAAATACAACAGTTTGGACTGAAGACTCAGATTTCTTTTATTTTAGAGCGATGTTTCCTCTGGAGTGAAAGGCTATTTTTGACATTGTGGACTCGGAAAGCAAGTGGCATAAATTCCCAGATTACTGTCTGATAACAGGAGCGTATCTGTTACAAGCTCTTAGATGACAGGAGTCACCCACTGCAAGTTTCTTTTGTCAGAGTTCACCTCACCGTGCCGTAGAGAAAAGGTTACACCGTTCATCTCTGATGTGATGTGAAGTACATTTAAAAATACAGATTATTCCATGGATTCTTTCTGGAAAAAGGTAACGATCCTGTGCCAAAAATGTTAGTGAATTCAAACTGATCCTTGCAGAGATTGTAGCAAAAATTACAGCAAGATCTGGGGGGGGCTGTTCTAGTAAATATTGGGTACTTTGTTGGTTTGGGGTTTTTTTCTGAATTGAAGGCAAGCACGTTATTTTTTAGAAGTCTTTCACAATGAAGAAGTTCGAGTGAGAGTTTAAATGTCCCTACTGAGTGGAACAGAGTTAGATTTAAATGCGTGGCACCTCTGGCTGTGTTTTTATGCCCCTGATTGTTGGTATCATTGTAATAGCAGAACGTGACAGTGTCTTCACAGTGGCTTGCTCAGGGCTTTTCTGTGACAATCACAAAGCAGTTCTTGGCAGGCTTTGCATGTACCTTCTTTTAGCTATGGGAAGGAAAATTTCCATGTTCCATTCACCTACCTCTGTGCCACTTTTGGTCAGCTGCCAGTCGTCCCAGTAGCCAACAGTGGAGACACAGGGAAGGGTGTGACAAGGTCCCTTACTGCAGGTCCCACAGAATGAAGATGCCAGGGCTTGACCAGTACGGTTTGGGGCCGCTCCGTAAGCATAAACAGAGATAATATTTTGCCCCCTGATGAGGAGTTGACCCCAAATTCTGCTGCTCTTAGCAGTCTGTTCAGTAGTGACCTTCCCCCCAGGTGCCAGTGCATGCAGTGACACTGGTCTGTGCGCTCCCTTCTGCAAGCTCCAGCTGGCCATGGCTGTGTACAGGCCAGAGCTCCACAGTGGTTTTCACATCAGGATCTAGTGAATAGCCCCAGACTCTTTCTGGTGTTCATTTCAAGTTTCTCCTTTAGCAGTGGTCGGAACAAAGTGGGGTTTGGCTTTGGACCCCCTCAGAAGCACAAGGCACCTGTTGGTTTTAAGGATGCTTGTCACAGGCTCTGCTGACGGGCTGCTGTTGGAGAACACGAGGTGACAGTGGCTGGTGTCTGAGCTGATGGTTTCCCACGGGCTTACAGCTTTCTGCTAAATGCTTCCACAAATACGAGAGGCTTTTATCTGCTCTTCTCTAGCAAAGTATCCGAATCTCTGCTTGTATCTAGCAGAACGTAGACTTCTTCCGTGTCAAAGAATGGTTTGGACGCAAGGATCAAAATGATTCAGAAAAATTATTAAGCAGGTGTCACAAAGGGTGAACGTTCAGCAGAAGTGAGAGCAGGTTTGCTTGCTTAGTTGGTGGAAAGAGGAAAACAAATGGAGCAGGGAACAAATACAGCTGAAGTGGCATTGGGTCGATGAGACACGAGAAGAAAGGTTGCATCTTGTGGAGCATTTTCGTTGCAGGGACTAGAAATGCTTAGAAAATCCTATTTGGAGCATCCATCCGTTATTGGAATGGCCAGGTGCTGTGATAATAAATAATGGATGAATAAAATTTCAACCCAAAGGACCTTCAGGCCATCTCTCGGGACTTCACTGTCTCACTAGACATGATATTTCAGCAGGTTATTCTAACACATCTGTTCTGACATCTCTTCAGCTGAAGCCGTCAGTGGCTGAAGAGTTTCAGTGCTTGGAGGTTTTTTTCTAGTGGTTCATGACTGTTATTGGCAAAATTGTGATTTTCTCTTTTGCATTTGTTGGACTTCACCCTCCTGCCATTTCAGGCTTTTCCCAGATAGATTTCAGGACCTTTTAATACCAGTATTTTCTTTCTGTAAAGGTATAGACAGCTCAGTCCTTCTAATAACTTCTCAGATCAAGATCTTTACGTGGTTATTCAGTTTTATGCATGTTCTTTGTCCTCCCTTTAATAGCTTTTAAAGAAAGGTAGGCAGCAGGACACTGCACACTGGTAGTATCCATCCTGCCACGCTGGTAGTATCCATCCTACCACCCTGTGTTCTGCTCCGTGCAGAATTCACTCTGCCTTTCTACTGCCACTTTCTGCTGTCGTGCTCATATGTGCAAAGCTAGGATTTGGTCTTTTTGCCCCAGCATCACTTAGGAGCTCATGCTGGAGGGGGGTGTCTGTGTGTTATGGCTGCTGGATGGAGCTGCTGGATGCAGGATCACCATCCCCCAGTCGTGAGGTGGGCAAGGTGGACCTCTTTGGAAAAAGCCACCTTAGCAAGGTGCAGATTGCTGTGTAGAATTAGCAATCTGCTAATCTCATCCATATTTCTTCTGAACAAAAATCGTATATATACTGGCAGTGAGTGAGGGATTGCTGGCAAGCAGTGTCCTCTTGCTGAGCTCCTTCCCTGGAGGGCATCAGAGGGTGACCTGTACGAAACCCATATAGATCTGTGCCAGGGTAGCTCCTTAAGCCAGCTGTGTGGCCTTTCTTTGCTGATCAAGTTGAGACCGGTGTGGGCTTGGGCAGCTTCCGTGAATGCCTCAAAATATTTTTGAGAAACAAGATGAATTGTTCCACACGCAGCTTTGTTCCACCCCAGCTGCACTGCTTTGCTGCTGGCCGGGGTCAGTTGGAGGTGGGCTTGCTTCTGGGGCTGCTTCATGGTTTCAGCATTCCTAATGGAGAGCTACAGGGTGATTGTGAGTGATTTGAGCAGCGGTAAGAGTGGTGAACACAGAATCTGGAGAAAAAGTGATGGTCCAATTGATTTCGTTACCTTTTTTTGTTGTACTTTTTGTCTCTGAGGTTGATAACTGTGATGTCTTCTGCATAATAAAAGACAAAAATGAATCGGTTGAGGATCTTGTAAACTGTTCTGTGCTCTGCTAGAGGCACCGAAACAAAACCTCTTGAATAATAGATCTGAGAAACACACTTTGAAATCCTTACAGTACAAGAATGAAAGCCATCGAGACTTCTCATGGCACTCTCTGCGAGTACTGTGGCTCAGCTCTAACCCCGTCTCTGGAGTGGTTTGTGTTAATCTGGTTTGTGGGGGAGAGGATCCAGGGATTCCTTTTATTGCAGGTTTTGAAAGGTGTCACTGGAACGCGTTGGGAGAGGTTAAAAAAATGATGGGGGGGGGGGGATTGCAAATAAAATTCTCTTCAATGACACTGTCAGTATAAGAATTAAACCTCAGGTTTAGTAGTTGCCTTCAAAAAGGCAGGATTCTGAGGGGAGGGGCAGATGGCCCAGGAGAAGGAAGGTGGGTGAGGTTGGTTGTAGCCAGCCCTGGCAGCGCTCGGGGTTATCGTTCCAGGAGGAGGCAGCGGAGACTGAAAACCAGTAACAAAATAGAGGGTCTGTGAGCTAAAACACCCCATTTCTCAAAAGAGCAGCCCTGGATTTTTACAGTGTGGAATAGAGGGTGTCTGTGAACGTGGGTTTTTTTCAAACGACTGGGAAATACCAGCCCAGAACTGGTGAGACTCAACCCTTTCTGGAGTGGCGTTGCTGGTTTTGTAGCACCATTTCCAAGAACAGAAGGTTTGTTGCTTTAAATTTTAAACTAATAACTGGAGTGGGTTTAATAGAAGAAGGACTGCTTACTAATTTGTGATCATGTGCAGTTTTATATATTGGATAGTTTAATAAAGTGCTTTAATGTCTACACCTGTAATTTAAAGTAGGAATAAAACTCTTCATGCTGGTCACGAGGATGCCTCCTCTGCATGTGAATTTGCACACTTGAGAAACTACTGTCCCATTTTCTTGGTAGCAAATGGTATAATTAGGATCAAAAATCCATTTTTAGTTATAGCTTCCTTGTTTTCACATGTTCATTGCTTTCCAGGGTAACTCCCTTTTGTAAACCTTTCACCGTAGCCTGAAATGAGACTCCTAAATTAAAACAAAAAGAATATTTGCACCTCAGCATTCTTGGAAGTTAGCAAGAGCTGAAATACCTGATTCCATATCCTCCCTCTCCAGTTTTATTATGTTAAAATGTTGGGGGGATTTGTTTATTCATTTATTTTAAGGGGACATATTAAAATTACTTTTTTTAAAATTACAAGTTTTTTACTCCTGACTGAAGAGTTTGGGGGTTTTGGCTGTTTGCCTTTAATTTATCATTAGGATTTTGAGAAATGCAAAAGTGAAAGGATTAGGGTAGGGACCAGGTTGCAATAAAGGAGAGGTAGTCAGAAGGAAGCTTCCAAATTCCTCAAGTTTGGAAGTTCACGCTGCGTGTCCAGCAAAGAGAAGACCCTACTTTATGTAAGCTAAGACACAGTAGTAATTTGCTTCAAATTTTCTCTTGTTTTTGCTGAAGGGGGGGGGGGTGTCAAGCTTGCTGCATCTTCAGCTCTTTATTCTTCGACTAGAAAAAAAATTACGTGTGGCTTAAACTTTTGGGAGGAGAATCATTCTCAGTTGTATTTCTGGCCTTTGCTCAGTAGGTCTCCAGGTGCATCGTAGAAGATGAGGGTGTTTCAAAATCCTTCACTGATTTGTCACGACCATCTTGTCACAGGGTTGGGTTTTAGAACGCACTGAACACGCGCGTCTTCGGACTTAAAAGGAAGAAGAAAGAAGGAAAGAAAAGAGTGTAAACCAGTAAAACCCAACCCTGTAGGTAGAATGTTTCATTACAAGAGTTGTGGGGTTTCTTTTTAATTACACATAATAAAAGCTTTGCAGAAGATACCCACTCTTTGAGGAGGGGATAAGATGAGAAAAGTTTCCTTGCCTGAGGCCCAGAGTTGGAAATATGAACCCTCGTTTCTGGCGTAATACTCTTTTGATAATAGCAGTGTCACCAATGATCTGGTGATGACCTGTCCTCCCCTTTGATGATGGGTTGTCCTGCAGAGGATGGTGTGCATGGTACCAGCTGATACAGTAAAATGTTCTGATGGAAGGCATGGTTTCCTGTACAATAACCTGCTTTCCTGGAGAGCCTGCATTCCCTCAGAGGGGTCTGGTGGGGTCTGCTCTTCACGGGTGGGATTGTCTCAGCAGAGACTGGTCTGGTGTTACAGAGCACGTCCCAGCAGCGCCGGACTTCCACTGCAGCACGTCATCGTCCGTGGGCCTGTCCTTTGGTCTGCAGAGAGGGGAGCAGCCTTAGGAGGTGCAAGACCATTGCTTAACAAAACTTCCCTTCTTTCCTCTCTCTTTTCTTCCCAGGAAGTACCAGAGAGGAACCCGAGTACGCCTGAGGCTGCTGGATCTCGAACTCACGTCTAGGTTCTTGGGCGCAACCGTGGATACCACGCTGCTGGAAGCTGATGCAGTGCTTTTAGGACTTGCAGAAAGCAAGCAAACAAAGCAAAAGGAGTAAATTGCTGTCAGTGAGTGCACTTGGAGCTCTGTAGCAAATTATAAAAGTGAAATGTTTCCTCAGGAAGGAAGGGAAAAGTTTCAGTCAGCTCGGTTATGTAGAAAAATGCGATCAATAAAAGGCAATAAGCACGTGGTACCTGATTCCTGCTCCATTTTTATTCACTCTTCTTTCTGGCTCTTTGCCTTTAGATGCCAGTGTGAGCTTCCGTAGGTAATATTAGTTAAATGTTTACATATTCTTCTGTAAAGTATTCCAGAGTTTGTCTTTTCATCCCAAAGGTAGGGGACATTGTACTTCCTTGGAGCAAGTCCCAAGCTTGCTGTCACGGTGCTCCTTCCAGTACAGGGTTTCCCACAGAGCAGTATCCAGGGTTCCCAGTTTCCAAGTTGCAGTGCAGAATCCTCACTGCAGGTGCAGGTTTCCATCTCCGTTGTAATACCTCCTGCTTCTATCTCCATCTGCTTGAAGAACTGGGGATTACTCTTCGCTTTCAGCTCTCATTTCCAATGCACGTAAGTAAATTTTCTCTGGCTAATATAAAGGAAAAGAAACTATTTGCATGTGGTAGGCCAAGTGGAGTATACTTAAGTAAGTATATTTAAGATAAATATCATGGGTATCTGAACGCACAGCCAACGAATCATGCAGTGGTGTCTCTGGCATCTTTTTGGAGTATTTACTGTCAGAGAGCATTTCTTTTGATTTCTGGTGTGTCCAAGTCTGATTTCTCCACAGTCATTTGCAGTCTGCGTAGTGCCTTCTGCGGTGTGCTGTGCGCCGGGGGAATTGGCCATTTGTGCCACTGAATTACGACAGAAAGATGATGTAATCATAGAATGGTGGGGGTTGGAAGGGACCTCTGGAGATCAACAAGTCCAACCCCTCTGCCAGAGCAGGATCACCCAGGGCAGGCCACACAGGAACAGATCCAGGGGGGTCTGGAAAGTCTCTAGAGAAGGTGGCTTCGCAACCTCTCTGGGCAGCTCCTTCACCCTCACAGTAACCAAGTTCCTCATGTTGAGGTGGAACCTTCTGTGCTCAAGTTTATACCCACTGTTCCTTGTCCTGCTGCTGGGCACTACAGAAAAGAGATTGGCCCCTTCCACCTGACACAAACCCTTCAGGTATTTAGAGACATTAATAAGAGCCACTCTCAGTCTTCTCCCAAGACTGAACAGCCCCATTCCCTCAGTCTTTCTTCACAGGGGAGAAACAGCTACTGTCTTAGCTCGGTCTGCATGGATTAGCAAGTGGCACGAGGCACCTCCCAGTGAAATCTTTTGTCAGAGTGAAAATTGATGATGTGAACAGTTATATGCGGGGCCATCTGTATGGAAGAGTAAGAACTGCAGATGCTTTTCTGACGGTTGCCACCTATCCCCAGGAATCCCCTTTTTTCTTCGTGGCCAGATGCCTCGTTGCTGCTTCTTTTTGCATTTTTTGCTGCCAAACCCACAAAAATGTGTGTAGGGCCCGCTGTGGAACAATGCACGGTGAAGTCCCCTCGTCCACATGGTTCAGATCCCTGAGTGGCCTCGTGTGTGCCTTGGTTTGGGCAGCTGCATGAATCTGACTTTCGGTCTGGAGGTTCTTCTTAGTTCATACATGAGGATAGGAGTTTCTGCTCATATAAAGGAGGGGTAAAGCTACCCCAGCAGCTCCTGTGGCACTGTGCCCGTCCCAAACCACCCCCTGGAATACTCCCTGCCCTTAAGTACACTACTGTGTTACTGATACCAACCAACTGAAAGCCACTGGTTCCACACACTGAGACTTTGTAGCTGGAAGCGTAAACCCCTTGTTTGGCCGAGAACCCTGAGGCTGCTGTGAGCTGAGGGCTGCAACTCCTCGACGAGTTGCTCCAGCTGGCAAAGTCAGGAATTCCTCTCTATACCCTGCTGGGTTTTCCTCAAAACCCATGGTTTGCTCGGGGTCACTTCGGGGCCGAGCAGGGGTTGGGGCTCGGTGCGTGATTTCCTCCTCTCTTGCCTCCATCTCTTGTGCCGATTTGGGTTCCCAGAAGGCCACCTCCGTGCTCCCGGCGGCACACGGCGTGGCAAGGTCTCCAGCGAGCTGGGGAAGGCCGGGTCGCCCTGGCAAGGTCTCCAGCGAGCTGGGGAAGGCCGGATCACCCTGGCAGGGTCTCCAGCGAGCTGGGGAAGGCCGGATCACCCGGGCAAGGTCTCCAGC
>WUAM01000383.1:1060700-1078025 GCA_024336885.1 Actenoides hombroni
ACCGCAGCCCCTCCCCCCTGCCCCGCATTCGCCCCCTCCTCCCCTGCAGCCTCCCCCTCCTATCCCGCATTCACCCCCTCCTCCCCTGCAGCCTCCCCCTTCTATCCCGCATTCACCCCCTCCTCCTCTGCAGCCTCCCCCTTCTATCCTGCATTCACCCCCTCCTCTCCCGCAGCCTCCCCTCAGGAGTGGGGATCCCCGGAGGACCCCGCTGCCTCTGCCAGGGAAGAAACAGCCTCCTCGCCTCCCCTTTAATCGCCCGTGTTTGCACATCTCCCTGCGGGCTGGGTGAGCAGGGGGCAGAAAATGACCAGAAAGGCTTGAAGCCACTTTTTTTTTTTTTCTTTTCTTTTCTTTTAATTGATGTTTTTATTACACAACCCACTTTTCAGGACACCATTTTTCATTTGATTTTTCCAGCGTCTCCTACTCCGCATAATCCCCTCTCTGCCCAGCTCTACTCACTAACGCTGGTCAGTCCGTTTGTAATTTCTCAGCCTCCAGGCTCATTCTCATAAATCAAACCCAAGCCACAGAGCGAGACAATGCCTGACAGCGGGGCTGGAGCTCCACAGACTCCACAGATCCAAGGCAGCTTGTGCCCAGCTCCAGGACAGGATCAGACAGTCGCAGGGATTTCCTGCAAGGCTGATCTGCGCAGCTTGGCTGAAAATCGGAGCTGCTGGCAGCAGGGAGAGGCTGTCGCTGTGCTCAGGCCGCTGCGAGTCTTGAACTGGGAATGCTGGTACACCATGAGTGGCCCTGCAGTATGAAAAGCAGAGGCGTTTTTCTCCCGTTCTTCGCAGGGATGTACAGACGGGGCTGGAGCCCTGCCCTCCCCGCTGATAGAATTTGTCGCTCTGAGCTGCAGACTGAAGCAAGCAGCGAATGACTTGTGCTTAGTGTGAAGGGCACACGAGGCCACCGTGCAGCCACTGCCTGCAGGTCAGCCAGAGGGAGAATTCCCAGGCTTCTGGTTGTTCCACCGCCTACAGACATCACAGCTGGTCACAAACCCAGTCCGTAGTTACCATCTTGCTGAATGACCCCAGAACTTGAAGAACCTTCTCGCAAAACCTTTCAAACTCACCCATTTTTTTGGCTGACCTGGCCTGGATGAATAATTCCCACAGCTATGGTGGCAGAGCTGCTGAGGTGGGTGGGATGGAGGGACGATCAACACGTTGAACGGCAACTGCTTCAGCTGTATCAGCTGCAGACAGACCAGCTCCAGGATCACTATCCTGCAGGATGTCCCTGGGCACCAGGATTTCAAGATGGCTTGGCCACTCTTCCACGATTATCCAGGTTGTCTGGTTGCTCACCAGCATGGTTTTAGACCAGTCTCCTACACACAGAAGGGATGAGGCCACTCTCTTCTGAGGGGAAAGACAGTTTAGCTGTGTGGGTCTAAGCGGTGTTGTGGCACTTGGCTTCAGGAGCTAGAGTAAGCCCAGAGCTTTACAGGAGGGGTTTGCTACTCTCAGTTCACACACAACCTGCCACACGACAGACTCTGACACTGCACCGGGTCGCAGGAAATTAAATCTCAAGTCAAAGCCTGGCAGACTCTGCAAAGAAAGTGTCCCCTGCAGCGCATCCTTCACTTTTGTAAGGAGTGTGAGGATGGTTCCAGAGGTTGTTGGTAGACAGCAACCCCCAAATTCACGTGGTTTTGATACTCATGTGCTATCACACTTACAAAACAAGAACTGGAAAGCTGCGTGGGACAGCATCCCCCAGTTCTTTGCCTTCAAGCTCCAGTAGCTGCCATGGGCACAGCTGTGCTCTCACTGAACACATCACTGCCTGATCTTGTCATTTTGCCAGGGCTAACCTTGCTGGAGGAGGTCAACGCAGCTTTCTCGTGAAGCTGACATAGCCTTGTGGGAGAGCAATAGGGTCTAGGTACCTGACTCTCTGGCCAACAGCCAGGCCTTCTCCAGCTAGCACTAAGCCCAGGGAGATGTTTCTTCCTACAAATAGACACTTTTTGCCAAAGTCTCCCAGCTCAGCCTAGGAATTCCAAGAGGGAGGACATTCCTCCTTCAGATTGACCCCACAAGACTAGAAAACCTCGTTCAGTGCTATGTTTTGCAAAAGCCTTGACTTCAAGGAGGAAAGGAGGTGCTTCTGCAGCTCACTGGCCAACCTGGGGTTCCTTACAGCTCGCTTGCTGACTGACTCACTGATTTTGTTCCCTGCTGGTGTTACTCAGGGGTAACCCTACACAGGTGAACAGGGTGTGAAAAGGCTGCTTACAGAGGTAGAAATAACTCACCTTTGAATTTCCAATTGTATCAAGACTGAATCAGTGTAAATCCACAAACTCTGGCCATCAGGAGCTTTCTGCATCCGGAGAGTTCTGCAACAGCAAGCAACAATTCCTCAAAGCAGAACTCTTTCCAGAAGCACTTCAATTCATTCAAAGTTTGAAATGAATATGCTGTGGAAAAATCACTGAAATATAATTTAGTTTTGATGTTTTAGTTAATTTATTCTAAAACAGAATTTAAATAAAATTACTGTTAAATAAACCATTGTGAATCTTTCCTATGTTATGAACTTGCCAACATCTTTGATGATTCAGTTTGGAGTCTGAATGCTTAATATGAGGAGTCCTCCAGAGCTTACCCCGTAACTTCAAAGAAGACCCACCAAAGAGGAATATCAAGCAACAGGATGATGTTGTCCTTCAGACAACTGGAATTTATCATGTCTTGATGAAATCCTGGCTATTCATTTACCTGGAACAGGTATCCTTTCGCCTTGCTTACTGTCTGCTTACAATATAATTTCTCTTGTTATCCCACGATGTTAAGGATAGACAATTATGTTTTCTGTTGGGGCAGCTCCAGTTTTCACGAGAGATGCAGCAGCTCAGGTAGGAAACAACCCAGTCCTGTGACTTCTCTGCAGGACTCTCCTATTTCACAGAACCACTGATCCCTTTCTCACCTGAAAGCAAACCTCCGTGTGAAACAACGTTGATTCAGCCACCTCAGCACACCTTTTTCTTTGTTGTTTTTTTGGTTTTGTTGTTTTAAACTTGAATTCCTGTTGGTTGGCAGTGTTTCAGTCCTGGATCACAATGGAGGAGGAAGGCATTCCACTGGAAAAGCACTTGGCGTTGGAAGCGCTTGCGGTGCTGGGGAAGTTCACAGGCTGCAGCCAAGCAGGGCAAGATCACACTTCCAGGAAAGTATGACTAACCCAATTTCCACATTGACTTAGCACACAGAATGTCCTGGTAAATATAGAACCCCCGAGGTCATAGAGACAGGGTGCCGGGGGTAGAGTTCAGTTAATTCATGGCAGGGCAGCACAAATCAGGAGATTCAGCCCTTTGATGTCAACTGGGGGGTGTGAGATTAGCCGGTGTGCTTTGTAAGGTTGCAGAGCAGGATGTTGTTTCCTGGACGGGCAAAAAGAGATGCTGCAGAAATGGGGTGATGTCCCTGTCAGAGTGGGTGGGCTACTGACAAAGGAAAGCGGGTCTTGGCAGGGCAGGGGGTAGGGAATCACCCGTGAAAGAGTTTATCGAGTTGGACATCTGCTAATGCACACTCTGTGAGCTGTTTAACTCACCTTGGCCTTCAGACTCCATCCAGAGAGTCTCTGCAAGTGTGGGACAGCTCCTCAGCTGCTGGCAACAAGCAGCAACGGCCTGTGGTCCTCAACACCCACTCCTCTAGAAGTCATTCAGGATGTTGCCTGGCCACAGAGGATAAATATCTCTTTCCTCCTCCTTGCACATCACCCAGACAAGGGGTCCTGTGTAGGGGTGTGGATGCAGGACCCTGAGGGACCTACTTGAAGCTCCTCTGATCCGTCTCAGACAGCTGCTCTCTCCTCTTTCATTCCCCATTGCCTCCTAACAACCCGCCTGGTACTTCTTCAAAAACAGTTTCCTTGTACTAGAGTTAATAATGAAACGTCTCTGTATTTTCAGGTAAACCCAAACTACTTTTCTTTAAAATAGATGGTGTACGCAGAAAGCAGCGTTGGCCAATGTCTCGGAACTGCCCCTCCTGGTTGCACTTACCCAAAGTCTCCATGGCATCTCCACTGGTGATGAACGAGGACACCTCTGCCATGTACCAACAGCACCCACGGGATCTCTCCTTCGGTGACCGCAGAATCTACCACGGGAGCGACCTCACCGCTGTCACGTATACATTTCTGTGGATCTAATTAAAGGAGGGAAGATTTACAGCAGCATTAAAAACATTATAAGAAGAGCTTTCCACACTTGTGAATTTTGATTCCTTTCAAAGCAAAGACTACAGGAATTTGTATCTGAGAGTGTTCACGTACACCTAAAAGAAACAAACAGCAGCCTTGTTATTTACCATGGCCGAAACCCATTCGAAACTGGAGAGTGGCCCACTAAAAATACCAAAAAAGAAGAATTCTTGTGTAATTGGTGAAGCAAAGGAAGTGCAATCTAGTGATTAAGGCAGGCGCAGGACTGCCAGGAGGTCTTTCTGGCAACAGTTTTATTCCTGGCTTTACCACAGGCTTCCTGTGTGACCGGACAGGCGCTGAAGGGCCAGCCAGCACGAGCACATCTCGACGCGCCCTGGGAGCAATGCCCTGGGATTGAGGCCAGGGTGTTTGTGGGGTCAGGACTCTGCTCTTGGAGCAACTCGGGAGCTGCTCTCGAAATCCAAGCCAAGGATTGCCTGGCCTTGGTTTGCATGGCCCAGTCTGGGGCAGGTGTCTGGGGAAGAGCCACCATGGGAAGGTTGTCTTGTGCCGTAGGGGAGCCGGACATCATCCTGGCCACGGCACCGCTGCCTCCGGGCGAGCCGGCTGTCCCTGCTGGGGCTTGTGCAGCTGGAACTAAGCAGAGTTTTGAATTATGACTTTCTGAGCCCAAATCTGTGCTGCTTGGGGGGCAGCAGAGCAGCGTGTCACCTCCTCCTCCGCACCCTCAGTCCTTCCTCATGCGGTCGCCGTGGAGACTGCTCGACTCGGGAGACTTGAAAGCTGCCCTTACTGAAGCACACCTTCTTAGTGGAAAGAAGAAAATGGGATTGAAATGCAGGGGATTGCTTGCCGTCTAACAAAAGGGGCTTCGCCTTCTTCTCTCATCACCCTGCGGCTTAATTTCCCATCCATGGGCAGAATGAGTGAGGTGGGTGAGGGAGGGGCAGGGATTCAGAGGCACTGGCCGCCCTATTTATAACGGTCGCGCATTAAAGGCGACTGCCCTGGGGTGCCCGTGTCGCCTCCGCCGGCTGCCTTACCGGGCTCAGATAACAAACACAGCCCTGGCTGCACAGCAGATCTGTCGTGGGGATTATCTGCTCGTTTGAAGTGAAATTTAGCCGGTCTTAATCAGAAATCTCACCGCATCAGGTTCGCATTAGCTTGTGCGGAGGTAGTAGTTTCACACGCTGACATGGTAGCAATTAAGTGAGTCGCTACTGGTTCCTACCCCAGGGTACAACTTTGTTTTGTTCCTTGTAGATTAGCGGGGCTGCACAAGTTTCCACATAGTTTTCTTTCCTGTAGACCCTGACTACTTCATGTGGAACCCTCCGGGACTGTTTATTAGACCACACAAATGGTAATCATTTCCCAAAGAGGTGGAGAGCGTTCCAGACCTCTCGCATGGCCAGTTAGAAAAAAATGTTATGAATCTGAGCAAGGGAAGGGATTTCACTGAAGCCAAAGAAGTCTTAAAATTGCACGAAGACAAGGAATGAAATATTTTGGAACAGCAGGAACAGAATTAAAATGCTCATTTCAAAATCAGAGTCGCTCTTCGTTTCCTCCCTTGGCTCCTTGGCTTGGACAAAGCCAGAAACCTCATATCCTCTTCATGCAAATCCCTCCTGAGGGACCCAATTATAGCCTGGTTACCCCTCACGTGAGCCCACCAGGAGAACCCATGCTTATTTTAAGACAGAGGCTGAAAGCTTGATATGTGGGAAGGGGCTGGCTGCGTCCCCCCTCCTTGGAAATGGCACCTTGTAGGAAAGGAAGAACGAGATCCATAATTGACAGCCGATCAAGGTGAAGGCAAACACACTCCATTATCTGGGCCCTTGCCACTGCGAGAGCACTCCTCCTCTTCCAGCTCCACGGGACCCTGCAGGCTGTTTGTCCGTCTCTGGAATCGATAGGACTGTCTCTGACATTAGCAGGGTAATAGCTATTTTTATATTCTTGTAGCATTTTAACTGGGAAAGTGTTGTACGTTGCCTCAAGGAAGATGGAGCATGTGTGCATGTGCCAAGAGATCTCACAGATAAGATAATAGTTATATGTTGCTTTTCACTCTGTTGGCAAAACCGTGGAGAAGGGCATTAAAATCCGTAACTGTTACCATAGTGTAAGTTTTAGATGCTGTGTTTCTTTACGGGGACAGAAGTGGCAAAGACACCAACAACCACAATCTCAATGGCTTTCTAAATTTACCCCATAACAGAGCAGGTGTGTTGTATTTTGTAGGGCTTACAGAGTGTTAAGACTAAAGCAACTGACTGTTCAGAGGAGGCTGGGAACAGGAGTTCTTGTTCCATTCACTATACCATTCCTGACAGAAGCTACCACTTACATTTCTTGCTGTGTAGTCGTTGGTGTAACTGGTAAACTTGCTATTTACCAGCATCAGCAGGGAGGGTTTGCCTGGGAGTTACAATATTCCAGGTTTGTTGTTCCTTTCAGCAGCTCCCATCTTTTATTGGTCCAAGTTAATAACCTTTCTTTCCCTATTTTCTGTTTTGCTTTTTTTTTTTTTCACTGCATCAGAACTACTCCCTTAAATGATGTATGTATATGTTTCCCATTAGCCAAAACTCCCCCTCCCTAGTATTTATGAAAAAGTGTAACACTGAAGATACCGACTTCCAGTTTTGAGTCACAGGATGGATATTCCTCTGAAGGAATCACTGGCTTTAGCTGTGCCATGGTCAATATTTACCTCGAGTGAAATAAATCTTGCTGACAACCAAAACCTGAAGTCAATATTGGCTTGCTGTAATCCAGCTGGTATAAAGTAACCAGTTTCCTTTATTATTACCTGAATGCTTTAATGCAAATATTTTCAAGTTAAAAGTGGGCTTTACATTCCTGTAGTTGTAAATGTGGTACTGAAACCATCCCCCCATTCTCAGTCATCACAAATCTGAGCACTCTCCAAGAGGTCGTATGAAAGCTCTTCCTGTCTCAGAAACAATCTACGAGTGACTGATTAACTATCTAATCTGTGTACCTACTCTGAGGCCCATTACTGCAGTGTCTAAGAGTCTTCCAAATCCTTAAAAGAGGCAAAGTTTGCAAGGACAGGAAGTATCTTTTACTAGACCAGGTGGTATAGCTGAGAAAGTGGATAAACTGGGCACACAAACCTTAGATCTAAAGATACTGACTCTTCCTAAAAAACCTGTATCTCATCGGGTCTACAGCAGCATTGCTACTACTGCCTCTAAGGAGAGAAATAATTTCTTACTCCTAATCTATGGGGAAACATTTTAGTGCTCAAAAGAAACTCTTTAAAAATTGATTTCTTTTGGTAACCGTCTCATTTACCTGCCTTTCTGTTTATCCATCCATCGATCAGTCCCTCCCACTCAATAGCGTCGAAGCCTGTTGGCCAACACCCACCGCCTCGGACAGATGACAGATTGAAACCAGTGAAGATCCTAGAGGTTCTATGCAAAACTGGTAAAGAAGAGAGACCTAGATTAGTCTTCCATTGGCCTTGCCAGAGAGGCCAGCGTGGGTAGGCAGCATGCTGTGCCTCCTGCCCATCTCCAGGCTGTGGGTGCAGGCAGCGGCACCGCGGAACGCACTGGTGTTGGGCTGGTATCAGGGTGTAGAGCATCACTCCATAGAAAACAAGGTGTCCTTAATTCTGCTGACCACGGAAAAGCACCATTTGTAAAATTTTTGTGTGTAACCAAGTATACTGTACCAGTACAGGCAGAGAGAGAAAGTTGAAACGAGGTCGTTCGCTTAATTTATAGTTCCAAAAGGGATGGGCTTCTTTGCAGAGTATTTTGCAATTACCATGACCAATGCACCCAGGAGCCTCTCTTTTAGCTGGGGATGTGTCGTTGGATTGCAGTGGCTGTTGTAGGCAACTGTGGCCATGAAGTCTGAGTGAAACTCCCTCAGGCAGCTAAACCAGTCTCAAATAGGCTTTGCATATCGGGACAGAAATCATGACCCGCTTTCCATATTCAGTGAGAAAACAGGAAAAAGAACAGAGAGCTTTCAAATGACTCACTGATGGGCTGGTTTTTGTGTTGTTGTTTTTTTTTGCTGTTGGGTTTTTTTGTCCTTGCTGGAGCTTTTTCTTTTCTAAATATACATAACGAGTTGCAAGAACTAAAAAATTGTTAACTAGATTTCGTCCCGATGAAGTTTTGTTAATTGTTATGGTGCACAGAGTTGCTTTGCTGGGTTATTTTTCCTTTGGTTCGGGTTACTTGTGCAAAGATGTTGGTGGTCTGTACAAATCCTTAGCAGATATCTGACCACAGCCCTCCCCACTCCCTGCAGCGCAATTTTGCCTGATTAGCAATCTCTTTGGGAGGTCAGTGGCTGGAACAGTTTGTGAGTTGTCTTATAAAAGAAATAGATAATAATAAATTATAAAGTTTAAGGCCAGTGAAAGATCACGGGGGCAAAACGCTGCAGACTCCGCAGGCTGCTAGTGCTACATTAAAGCTGAGTTTTTCCTCGGCAGTACTGTAGCCGTTCCCAAGGAGAGGGAAGGTTTCCACCAGGAAAAGGAAGATCAGATGGAACACTGCTCAGGACTATCTGCTTGGTTATTTGATGGAAATAATGAAGTTAACAATGCCCTCCATATTTCTATAGGGTGCCCTCCTCCCCTGTCACCTGTTTGCTGAGTAAAGGCGGCCGTGACGCAGGGTTGACTCCCCAGGTCTTTGCCTCATTAAGCTTCCCCACATTCACGGTGGGTGAACCCGATTCCAAGGCAGACTGTGCTTTGTGACCTACTGGAGCACCAGGAGTGCCCACTCATCTGCAGGGGACTGGGTTACCAGCTACCTGATCACATCTCTCCTGGAGTTCTAGCTCCTTATCTCATTGAAAGCTACACCACAAATGCTTTCCCAATTTACCTACCAAAACAATTGGAGCTGCCGGATGGATGCGAAGTGTTTGTAAATGGCAAAAGTGGCAGAACGTAGGACACGCACGACGGTACCAGGAGGCCAGCTGAGAAGCCTTGCACAGTGACTCTCTAAAATCTTTCCTTCCATGGCTGGAAAATTAGGCAGCCTTGCTCTGGATCATCCAGCCAGACAATACCTTCAGTAGTTCAAAATATTTTCCTGGATCCTGAGCTGAAGATGGCATCATGAGACAGGTTACCCAGCAAGGGGGCCTAGTCGCTAAGAAAAAAGAAGGTTGGGGGATGACATAAATGACAATGTGCAGGCATTAATGTGACACTTGAAGACATGCCCTTTAAAGCTGAGCTGACTCAGAGGGAGGTGTTTCACTATTTCCAAAACCTAGGACTTGTTTTCCCTACAGAAAGGACAGGAAAACCCCAAACCAAGCAGACTTAAGATACTTCAACTCTCCCTGACTCAAGGAAAAACAAAACAGAAGTGTAGAAATACTGGAACTTCCCAGAGGATGGAAATGTAGATGTTTACCTAGCTGCAGTCCCACGGCAGCAGGACAGACTGACAGCCGTTTCTTTGGGCTTTCCCTTAGGCACTACTGGAGCTGTGTTCCTACACAGGCTATACCTGCATGCAGTCTGACTATGGTTATTAGCAGCAAACCTTTAGAGGTGGCAGAGAAGCAAATGCAGTCTTAGACCTTCTTCAGTTCCTGGAGATGCGGTAGGTTAGGACCTGCCTCCTCCTGAGCACGCCAGTGACCATGATGCTAACACAGGCATTCGGTACCCAAGGCAGTTGCCTACGGTTGAAATGAGAAGAGCCCCAGCTATGAATTTCCCTACAGGGGGGTCACTGGCTGCGGGAGCCCCCTCCTCTGCCAGGTGCAGCCCTGGAACTTGCCCTTGCCCGCATAGTCTCAGCCCCACACATTTTTCCTCAGTGTGAAAAATGGGAGAACACGGAGGATCACTCAAAACCAGTGGGACGAGGACTTTTAATGCCAGAGGAACATGGTCCCAAGGCTTGCTGACTGAACGAGAACAGGTTCCAGCCAAGGCCACTGATGTGACACCAGGAGTCGGTGGGACCCTGGCAGCTCCCAGCAGAGAGGCTCCAGCCCGGTGCCTGTGTGGGCTGCATGATGAGGAGGGTCTAGTGTGCTTGGCATTTGACAAGCAGCAGGGCTATGGGTAGGAGGATTTAACTGGACATCTAAAAGAGAAAAAAAAACTAAACCAAACCTGATCCACGCACAGGTACTTGGTCTGGCCACGTGACTTGGCCTTGCTGCCTGACGCCTGCACTAATAAGCAAATGCCATGACTCAGGTAATTCTCCCCCTCTCTCTCTCTCTCTGGATCTCATTTTGTTTTGCAAGCCGTGGCATGAGCTAGCTTTAGCCTTGCCATAAAAATCTGACTCACTTCCTAAGGGCAGGCTAGAAGAACCTGAGGATCCTTTTAAATGCTGCTTTTACTTTCTTAGCCACAACAGAAAGACACTGGGGATTTCTGGAGAAATAAAAATTAAAATAAAAAAATCAGGTTTGTTAAACACAGATGAGGTGGTTTTTTTTCCAGCCTGATTTTCTTTGACTCCGTGAGTTGCTCCTTTTCAGAAGAGAAAATCTGTGCCTCTCCCATGTCTAGCATTTGACAATCAGCACTTCTTCTCTCTGCCCTGAGTGGTAAAGCCAGGGGGGAGGAAGAGGACTGAAAGTAAAGCAAAGAATTGTTCAGATTGCCTAGATCCCTCCAGGAAGTGATCTTTCTGCTTTTACTCCAGACACACGCCTCCCAGCTAGCCAGCAGCTCCAACTAATTAGCACACGTGATGGGAATAGGAAACAAAGTCCCAAACAATGGTAGCGTGGGAACGCAGCGTAAACTGCAATTACATAGATTTCCCCCCCCCTTCCTTCCCCCCCGCTCTATAAATAAAGGCATAAATAAATAAATAAGCGTATAAATCCGAAAGAGCTGCTGACAATACAGCAGAGAAGTGTGGGAGGCAGTGCAAACCGTGCTGGGCGGGAGGTGAGGATCGGCGTTTGCCGGACAAGCGAGAGCCAGCTATTATTTTCCTTCCATACTTCAAGTAGATCGGGGCCGCTTCGTTTCCTTTTGTTTATCCTTCTGTTGAGGCACAACAGAAAAAATGTGTTTGGGGAATTTCCGCGCTTGCCAGGTCACGGGGGAGGTCACTCCACTTTTGTTGGGAGAGAGGCAGAAGAAGAAAGAGGGCAATCAAATATCCTCCTCGAGACAGCTTACAAGCACACGTCTCATGCTGTCAGGGGGCTAGGCTCCAGTGTGACACTTCCAGCTTCTTGTCTTCCTGCCAAGCCGGGTATGTTTGGGATATGTTATATACGGGAGAAGTGGTCACCACGTCCCCAGCCGGCCACGGCCTGGAGACATAACGGAGCTATGGTGTGGGACTAACCACGTTTGCCGTGGTTTAAACACTAACCCTGGCTTCAGAGCACCGTTAGGAATACCGACCGTGGAGGCGTTCAGCAGAGCCCAGCGTCACGGCATCGCGGTGCTGAGGCACCTAGCCAGAGTCATGTCCCAAGGGCTGGTTTTGTGACACGAGGGATTTTTCAATCGCAGCTGCAGCAGCAGGAATCAAAAGAGAGGCCTGGGTATGCAGCTACTGCTGTAGCCGACGTGGCACGCTGCTTTGGTAGCTCCTGTTTCCACGTAGCTGAGGTTATCTGGAGTAAATCTTTCAGACGGGGGCTATTTGGGAAGAAAACTCTTTCTCTTGGAATAATTTTTCTTCTTCGCTGAGAACAATGGATCCACACAGTGAATTGGTTTTGCACCACTATACCGGTCAGCTCTGCAGGGTCCACCGGGTCTTGGCTTTTCTGAAACCCATAGGAATGCTGCAGTTTTTAAGTGCTGTGAGCAAGACTGAAACAAGGCATCTTGCAGGAAAAGAGCCTCGGTGTCAGTTCAGGCCACTGCTAATTTATTACCGCGTTTTTGTGGTGCTTCAAAATTGGCTTGAACCTCAAAATCATCTTTTTATGACCCCTCAGTTTGGAATCAAGAACTCTCAGGTCAGATGCTGATGCACAGGTAGATTAGTTAGGAGATAAACGTTTCCCTAACAAAGAGTAGGTTCAGTATTTAACTTTGTTCTGGCAAAATCAGTGCAGTACTTCTGTCATTTATTTGTAGCCTGGTATTCCATAACATAATAGGAGAGAAAACTCCTGAGAGGGTTTGATTTTGATACCTTCTGATGTCCAAACACTGCGTCTGCCTGGAATGAAGTTTCACATTCCAATCAGTCAAGCTCCATCTTTATTTTATCTAAAGCAGGCAAATCAGGTTACTTTGCCAGGATGTCCACGATGAAACCTCGGCCGCAGTCCCGACCGCCTTGTCACAATTAAAAATCCCTGGCACTTCCTCACTCTTCTTGCACATGCTAAACATCCCCTCACAGTTCATTACTCTGCAGCTGGGGGTTGTCTTTGGTAGTGGTTGTTTCCCCAGGTCTAACTTTCGCTCGGGTGGCTGATCACTGTGGGACAGCAGGTGCCTAGTAAGTGCCACGGCAGAAAGGTGTGAGGTGAAATCAAGTTATCACCTGAGGCAAAATAAAGAGACCCTTTTCCAGGAGTCAGTGCTCACCACACCAGGTAGGTAACAGTCGCCGTTTTCATTTAACTCTTCCGTGCAACGGTCATCAAAGCTTTTACCAGCTGGTACCTTCAAAAGCAATAAACGATTGCTTTGGTTTGCTTGGTTCCAAACTGTGCTTACCAACAGCTACAGGGCATGCTCAGCTTTCATGTTGATTTTTGCACAATGAAATTTAGCTCTTGGAAACTTGTTTGGAAAAAATGATTGTTTCTATTTGCCCAGAAGTCAGGTTTTCTCCCCGAAAGAGCATACTTTAAAATAACAGTTTGCATGGTGGAACAGAAGGTCTGTGAGTTGTTTTCTATCCTATGCTCTCTAGCAAGAATGGATAGCACACACACACACACATTTTTATCACAGCGGCATCTTACTGTCAAAGAAAACTGAAAGTAGGTCTCAGAGCATAGAGACTTTGGAAGAGGGACTTCCACACATCACTGTGTTACACAAGGCATGGTTTGAACACTGGTCTTAAAACACTGAAGTCACAAAACTGCACGGGAAAAGGGGCTAGTCAGGCTGTTCCTTGATGGGCTGTGAGGATCTCGACAGCAGGAAACCAGAGCAAGTTCCTGTATGATTATTCCTCAGTCCAACTATGTGAAAAGTACTGTAGGAACAGCAGAAAACTCTGCTGGCAAACTACAGCGGGTTTGGTGGAAAAAAGGTCAGCAAAAAGAAACCCCCAGTTTTAGCCTGTGGTATCTGGTGCTGACTGCACCGTGATACTGAGGAGTGAACATGGGGAGAAACAAACTGCCCAGCTATGGTGCAGTGGTCACCTTGGTGGGATGCTGTCTGTAGGCGACCCCTCTAGCATTTGGCAATGCTGGTAGGGGCTGTTCTGCCAGCAACACGTTACTGAACTTCTCGTGTGACTTTACACACAAGGTACCCTCTTACACACGTGGGCATGACATCATTTCCCTGTAATTAAGAGCGAAGGTGGCTGCAAGTCAAACGAGAATTTTCTACACTGCAGCACCCCAAGTCAGCGCCCTTCTGCATCTCTGATGAGATAGCCATTAATTCACACGGCCTAGCATCTCTCTTCCTGTAGGGTCTCAGCCTCCTTCAGTGCACAGGGCAGACTGTGCTTTGGGAATGGAAGGAGGGCTGTCTGGTGGAAGAAGCTCTGTAAGAGTCCTGGCCCAGAGGGAGACTTGCATGAAAAGAGGAAAGGAGTTGAACGGATTGGAAATGAAGCCAAGTGATAAAGTAGCCATTCTGCCCGTTTCCCCCTCAATCAATCGAGAGGGCTGACTGCATATGAGGTAGCTTTGCTGGAACGTGTGTTCACAGGTTAGCCTTTTACACGGTTACAGCCCAGGTCTGGTTTTGGGGGTGACCTGAAGCCTTGCCAGGTAAATGCAAAGACCGCATTGTTCAGAGCCATTCGGCAAGCTGCCGGCACCGCTGCTGTTGCTGCGCTGACCGTGCAGCCTGCCTGGTTCACAGCTGCACACCGCAGCCAAAACACGAGAGCCGAAACCTGCGCTGCAGCAGCAGTGTTGCAGCTGAGGCATTCTGCTTACAGCAAGGATGGAAAAAATAACCCTGTCCTCTGGCCGCCTTGAAGACAAAACTGTCTTGACGGCCTGGACACCGCTAGAGATGCACGTGTGATGTCTACGGCCTCCTGCTGCAGCACACAGCATCTGCACAGCCCACCTCGGGGCCAGCATGCTGAGAGAGCACCCACGCCTGGCCTCTGAACTGGGTATCTGCACCTCGGAGAAGTGCAGACTTGAATTTCAGTGTTCAGCTTCTGAGAAAGCCCGTTGGCAGTCACAGTGCTGCTAACAGAGCATGCGAGAAGTCTAAAAGACTCTCCTGTCCCTCCCGCTCGCTTCTCAAGTGCTTCTGTTGGACCTGCGGTAGCTACTTGTGAACCCTGTCAGCCGCACCGACAATTGACACCTTCAGCCAGAAGTCAGTACAGAAAAAGAGAAGATTTGGAGCAGCAATTTCTTGCCTGAAGAGCTGATGCTGCAGCTTGATCTATGTGGGCCGGAGGGGCCGTTGATGATTTTTGCCTGGGTGCAACGCGAGTGCCAGAGTCACCGGTTGAATTGGGCACGGTAACCATAGTAACAGCAAGTTTCCGGGACTCGGGGTGACAGGTTGAGGGGATTACTCTTCAAAACCCTTGCTCCCTTGGGAGAGAAGGCCTAAAGGCAGGAGATGGGAGTTAATTTAGCACGCACACTGGAGCGAGGGTCAGTGGTGGCAGGTCTCCACTGGAAGGAAGCCCGCGGCAGCGATGAACAGCTCCCTTTCAGCCAAAATCGCCCTAGGGAGCATCCAACAAAGAAAAAAGGGGGGGAAAGGGGCATGCAAAAAGGGACACCACTCCCTTCTAAGGGACAATCGTGACCAAGAGTCCCTGCACGTCTCAAACCTCAGTCTCTGCTTTGCCACGGCGCCTTTAGCCTCTCCTGTCACTGCTGTTTTTCCTGAACCTGGAAACGCCGAGCTGTGCCGGACCTGGAAGCAACGGGAAGCGAGGAGCAGGGTGGCAAGTGTGCTGCTGTGTGTGATGAGAAGGTGTGTGGGCTGAAATGCCAGGATGGTGGGGTGACGTGAGGCACGGGCACGGCTGGAGTGAGAGTTGGGCATGTAGAAGGCAAGGGGGTGCTGACGCTGCAGTGTGGAGAAGGGGGACAGGAGAAAAGGCTGTGACCTCCTAACACTCAGCGCCTCATTCCTGTGAAGCTATCAGCAGGGACTGAAATTAAGATCTTTCTAGAAGTCCTGCCTCCTTGTGCACTGTCATTTTAATTTCCCCGGGCTTTGGCTCTCCTGTCTGCCCACCTGTCGAGAGAGGAGCGTGACAGCACTGTCCCAACGTGCTGGAAAGTTCTGGCTAATAATACTTCCCTTTGGGCCACGGTCAACAATTAGAAACCAACGCTGAGGATCAGGCCCTACCCGGTACCAGAAAAGCACGAGGTTAATTTAAAGCTGGTTTTGCCGTCTGTTCCTCCTAGTGCTGGATGTGAAGACTGAAACCACACACGGGCAAACATTTCTTATCTTCCCACGGCAGCTGATAGCCAACTGCCGTTGCCCAGAGGCACTCCACCTGCCTGCCCCTCCATGCAGACAGGTCAGTGTCTACACAAGCTCCAAACCCATCTTTGGAGGTCGCCTGGCCCCGGTGCTTCACTGAGCTAAGGGCAGTGGGCAGCTCCAGAATCTGACTGGTGGGAGCCTAAGAGGCCAGACCATTACCCAGAAGCAAGGAATGCTTAATGCCAATCAAATTCTTTTACAACATTGGGGTTTTTCGGTTGTTTTTGGCTTTTGTTTTGGTTTTTTTTCCCCCATAGTAGGAAGACATTCACTTGCCCCGGCAGGAGAGGTCAGCTGTGCAGTCTGCAGGCCAAAAAGGCATAAATGCCACTGCACCTTCCACTGACCCGGCTTTCCGTCCTGTAAAAGCACATGGTGCAAGCAGAGACGTTTCACAACAAAAACACAGAGGCTGGAAAGCTGGATGTAACAGAAGTGCTGACACCAGCTTAATCACAGCACTGCACAACGGCCGGATTTATGAAAAATGTAACTGTGGAAACACAGCACTTCTCCTGCCTTCTGTTAGCAGCTTAGAGGTGGCTGCGGGACTGTTCTGTCTTCTGAAGAGCAGCTTTTCCGCTACCTTTACCCGGGTCCTTCCTTTCATCTCCCTTCCCACCGGAGATACTTTGCAAAAATACGGGCAACTCCATGAAATCGGGAGCTGCTCTGCGGCCAGGAACGTTTACCTAAGCAAGCAGGCGGCTGACGGCAGCTATCCCAGCGTCGTGGAGAAACCCGGGTTTATTGGTTCTTCACCACGCACGGCTCGGTTATCCTCCAGCCCCTCCAACCGCGAGCGAATCAGCTTAGAAAAGGAGCCTCAGCTCCGAAAGGCTGCGCGTAAACCAACATTTAATTAGGAAGCCACCTCCCAGAGCGGACCCGCCTTTCACCTGTCCGTCTGGCCAGGAGCCCAGCTGGAGAAAGCCGGCGGAGCGAAGGGGACTTTGGGGAACGGGGCAGGCTGGGGGAAGGCGGCACTGCAGGCTCCGGGCGCTGCTGGGGGCAGAGCCCCATGCGCACCGCCGAGCCCTCCCGCCACCCCTCCTTCCTCGCCAGCACCCCGCTCGCCGCTCCCGGGCACCGCTCCGGCTCCTCCGCACCTCCCGAGCGCGGCGCGGAGCCGAGGCCAGGCTCCGGCCGTTCCCAGAGGCAGCGCCTCGGGCGAGGACAACCCCGTCCCTCGCTCTGAGCCTGCTCGGCTTGCGGGCTGTAACCGCCCCCCGCGACTCGTTCTCCCGGCGGGGACCGAGCTGCTCCCGGTCAGCCTCCCCCTCCTCGGCCAGCAGCCCGCCCCGGGGCGACGAGCCTCCGCGGGCTACCGGAGGCCCCGGCCGAGGAGCCGAAGGCAACCCCGGAGATGCTCCCGCACCCCCCTCCTCCCCGGCCAGGATCCGACCCCCCCCCCCAGCCCCGCCGCTTTCCCACGGCCGGCGGCGCGCGGCCCCGCCTCCCACCCC
>WUAM01000383.1:1079071-1090381 GCA_024336885.1 Actenoides hombroni
CCTCTCCTCTCCTCTCCTCTCCTCTCCTCTCCTCTCCTCTCCTCTCCTCTCCTCTCCTCTCCTCTCCTCTCCGCCTCCGCCTAAAAAGTTTCCCGCTGCCCCTTCTCTCCTAGGGATCGGCCAAGCTGGAAAAAGCGGAGATCCTGCAGATGACCGTGGATCACCTGAAGATGCTGCATACAGCAGGAGGGAAAGGTAAAGTCCCGTGCCCGCCGCGGGTCCGCAGCTCTGCAGAGACAGAGGGAGAGGCTGCTGCGAGAGGAGCATCTTCCCTGGCGTCCCGTGTGCCCTGGGCTGGGAGAAAGAGAACGCAGAGTCGCTTGTGTTGTGTTTCATCGGGAGCTTGGGGCTTTCTTCTGCTTGACATCGCCAGCGTTGGAACGTTCTGCGGGGCTGGCTCCGGGCTGTTCTAGGGGAGGGCGGTTACAAGCCTCTCCCTAGCAATGTGCCAGCGTTCTGAAGCGAACTGGCTTGCGGCAACTTGGCAGACACGGGTTTTTGTTGTTGTCGGATGTTTATGTCTTTTAACTTTCTGAAAGTTCAGAGCAGAAACTAGAAAAATACAGGGTAAAATAACTAGTGAAGAGGATTAGCAAAAGGCGCTTTTAGGGGAAAAAACAGGTTGCCTACAGAAGTCCTCTCTGTTAAGTTAGGACTCGTGTTTCTAATGAACTTCACCGTGCTGTGGTTTCGCTTGCGCTGGGGAGACGTGGAAAGAACAAAAGTGCTTTCCTCCAGTGGCCGTGTGCAATTTCAGTTTAGAAATGGCAGTCTGTGACTGGTCTCGGGACTTGCAGCATCGCAGCACAGATATAAAAGAAAAACTTGTTAGACAAAGGGAAAAAAGAGGATCTTGGCAGCTAATCTGTAGCTGGGAATGCTAACCACATGCAAGTGAAATACTCTTCGTACAGGAGGGTGGAGTGGGGAGGCTACGTGTAGACAAAGGCTAGAAAACAGCGTCTTAAGACTCCCATTATTTGTTCTTTTTTCTTAGGTTACTTTGATGCCCATGCCTTGGCTATGGACTATCGGAGTCTAGGGTTTCGAGAGTGCCTGGCTGAAGTCGCTCGATACCTGAGTATTATAGAGGGGCTGGATGCCTCCGATCCCCTGCGCGTTCGACTCGTGTCCCATCTCAATAACTACGCCTCCCAACGGGAAGCGGCGAGTAGCGCGCACACGGGCATTGGACACGTTCCTTGGGGCAGTGCCTTTGGACATCACCCTCACATATCCCACCCGTTGCTGCTGGCTCCAAGCGGGCACGGCAGTACCAGTACGACGGCGTCTTCCGCGGAACCGCATCGCCAGACCAGAATCGCCGCCCCGCACGCTGACGCTTCCTCCCTCAGAGTGCCCCCAAACGGCAGCGTCGGACCAGTGCTCCCCGTGGTCACCTCTACTACCAAACTGTCTCCTCCTCTTCTTTCCTCCGTGGCATCCCTGTCTGCGTTCCCCTTCTCGTTCGGCTCCTTCCACCTGCTGTCCCCCAGCGTGCTGAGCCCGTCCGCGCCGACGCAGTCGGCCACCCTTAGCAAACCCTACAGACCCTGGGGGACCGAGATCGGCGCCTTCTAAGAACTAACTCTTTAGTAGGGGTGGGGAAGCCTACAAACCTAGCTGAGCTGGGTTGTGCCACGCTTAAAAGTTCAAAGTTCTTAATTGCTGGGACAAAGGTACAGCTTCACCTTAACTAAGTTTGTCTAAAAACTGTCTCGTTGGATGGTTCTTTTTTTTTTTTTTTCTTTTTCCTACGTTTTTGTATTAGCAGGTTTGGGGTTTTTTTTAAATAGTTGCTGAAGTTGTCCAAAAATAAAATGACAATAGTGGTTGTTAACACTTGTGTTAGATCTGTGCTGAGCATTTAAATCACCTTTGTAAACGGTTTGTTTCAAATGTTTCGTTTTTCCTGAGTATGTCCGACTGCCTTTTTATGAAGAGATACCACCTGTCATTGTTAGCAGCAGCCTAGTTTAGTTATTAATTTCTCCGAGACCACTCTTCTCAGAATTAACAAGCTGTATTTTTGTTAGCATTTCGACACTGAGGTGTTTATAGAACAACAACAAAAAAAAAGATTTACTCCTTTTGTAAACTACATTTGAGTCTTCTGTTTCTGAACAAAGTGTTGACAAATCAGACGGACCAGCTTGACCAGCTTTATCTAAGACCCCAGTTTCTGCTTCTTCTGCAGTGGTTGGGTATATTTGATGGTCTTACTCTAGTCCCTAGTGGACATTTACTCACAGCTCAGAACTACTACACTATTTCTTCCAGCAAAAGGAGCAATATGTGCTTTAGAGCAAACTCTAGGATGGGGAGGGGGCCAAAGCCAGACTGCAGGCTGTATTGGTGGTGGGTTTAGTTGCTGGGGAAATGAAGGGGAAAAAAAAGTTGTCACCTGCAGGAGCCTTCCTGGTGGAGCTGGTCATCTGCACACTCAACTCCCAGGGCCAGAGTCTGCTTTGAGTAATTATTCTGCATTCTTGGGTATCTGCTTTGAGTAATTATTCTGCATTCTTGGGTAACTGAGATCAGGCTCTTTGAGCTTCACCTCCTCAAGCTTCACGTGTGCGCCGGACAGGAGCGATGCTGGTATTTAACTGGCCAACAGGAGGGCACAGCGGGACCCGGTTCAGCGCGCAGCTTCGTCCCTCACAGACGTATCCTACCTGCTTGATTTGTCTACTGCCTTTTAAGTACAATTCAGTGCCACTCCTCATTGTCGTAAGGGCTCTGCCACAATCTCCTGTGCTCAAGGGTGTGCGGGTACACGGATATTTTGGTTGCTTTCATGAGAATCTTCATCTGAACAGGTTTTTATCTAGCGAGTGCCAGCGGATGGGGTTTGACTGCTTTTGTATTTGTGCTGTGGCTAAATAAAGGAGAAAGAACAAAGTATTTTAAACGACATGCTTGTCTGATCTATACCTCGGTGGAGAACTCTGTGCTGCTAGGAGTCACGGGAGATGTCAAACTATTTATTACTCCTTAGTCCTGATGTGGGCTTTTGTATTTACTTTTTTTTTTTTCCCTCATCTCTCACACCATCGTTGGCTACTCTGGCAGAGTACAGAAACACCCACAGTGCCTCAGAGCAACAGTCGAGGGAAGGAAAACGTAGAACTCATTTTGCGTGGCGCTTTTCCTCGCCTGGCAGGGTGTGGGACGGCAGCGAAGACACCGGGGTTACTCCTAAAGAGGAGCTTAGGGCTGTGCTGCGCCTGAATATTCTCACAGATTTGCTTTAATGGTAGAAGGTGCTCATCTTTACAAATGCTGAGTCTTTTCCTAACTCGTGACATCTTTGTCCTGTGGCTGTGTAGCAAAGTTTCGTACCCGTCGGTCTGGTTTAGCTCACGTTCAGTCCAAGGTCCCCAGCTGATCCCGTTTTTGTTCCTGAGCAATGTCACTAGCATCCTACACTTTCTCTTGAGGTAACAGCCTGCCAGGCTTAAATGGAGATAGAAGGTTTTCCCCGGGTGTGGGCCATCCTACCTGCAAAGCAATACCTGCAGAACATCAACAGCTTCTCCTGGAAGTGCCTCACTTCTTCCCCGGGCGTTGGAATTTCTGGTACGCTCGTGGTGGTCAGTGGCGCATCCTCGGCTGGATTTAGCTCTGCCAAAAAAGCAGAAAGAGCTCGGCCCCGTGGGAGATGAGAGCTTTGTTTGAAGAGGGGTTCTCGGGCCAATTAAGGAGTGGCATTGATGAGAGGCTTTCTTGGAAGAAGGATTGCCATGAGACTGGGAAGAGTGGGAGGGCATTCAAGTGCGTAACCTTGTTTTGCCTTCCTCTCTAGGCTGCAGGAGACCACTGCTGGAAGTGAAAAGCAAAATACACTGCGGCAGCTAGAAATACACAGAAGTTATTAAGGAGAGATTATAGAGCATGGTATTTAATGTAGAAACATGAAATACGAGGCTGTAAAATTCCAAATCCAGTTTCCTTTTCACAGTGTGTTTTGTCTCCTGTCTAATTATGCTCTGCCCTGTCCCTAATAGGTTTTTATACCAAATTAACAACTCCTACCTAGAAGATTGCTGGAGTGCATGCAACTATGCTTTAGATCTTTTAATAAATGGCAATGCTTCTCAGCCTTTTAATGGTTATTTCATTGACATTCAAATGACTTTGCCTGCCTCTAAATAGCTGGCTCTTTTGTGTAGAAAGACCCCCATAATTATTTTTGTCCCACTGTCCTGCTCTTGAATGGACTTCAGAAGCAGAGAGCATAATAAAAGTTGAGCTGCTGGTGTTTGTCTCTATCCACTGTCTTCTCTTTCCATTACCAATGGCAAAGGTATTAATGAAAGTAATAATTTTATTCAACATTTGTGTTTTCTGTATTAATTTTTAGAGACTCAAAATGTACCGATAATTCCCGTAGGAAGAAATAAATGAATTCTAGGAACTCAGGAAAATTAGTAGTTAAAACTGGGAAAAGCATGGCCTGGCAGCTGAAGCACAAGGGTTGGAAGTCCAGGGCTGTATTACTACTTGAGCTGCTAACTTAGTAAACCACGCGTGGCAATCATTGCACCCGTACCTGCTTTGTCAGCTGTGAAAAAGGGACAGCAGTGCTTGTCCTCCTCTCATCGAGTGAGTGGTAGCTGGAAATTTTCTATAGGAATGATGAATGCTCTTTGGTTTGTTGTTTTGGCTTGGTTTTTTTTTTTCTCCAAAATGACAGCTCTGAGACGTTCTGCTGTTTTTCTTCCCTATAGGATGCTACCTTTCTAAAGACAAACTGAGGAAGGCAAAATAAGCTGGTTTCTATAGACAGCCCCAAACATTTACTTGTTCACATTATTGCAAGCGAGCAATTCAGGAGCACAAGCTTAACCAGAGGGATGCCAGAGAAAAAAGGAAATGCTTATGTGACTTGATCCCATGACCCGCCCCCCCCAGCTACATCCAATTGCTTTGGGTGAACTGTGTCTGCCTGGAAATCCTCAGGCTAACGCTTTGTGCGGGATGTAAGATGATGTGGTCTCTCATAGAAGCTGATATCATCTTCCGTTAGCCAAGGGAGCTGGATTTGAATGCAGGATAAATTTAAGAGGCTGGTAAATGCCGCATAAACCCGCATACAAGCCTTTGGAAATCCATTCTTTACAGGTTCACTGTAAAAGAATAGCTCATGGAAATGACATTTTTTCACTCGTGGGAAGAAGCTGTCAGTAGCTCTTAAGACAGTTTCCATTCAGAGCTCCCATCTTCGCACCAGCAGCGTGACAGCGTTCGTTAGCGTCACGCTGAAAGCCCCGCGAATCCTCGCCCTTGCTCTCTTCACGCGCGCATCGGCACGCGAGTGTCCCCAGGTGACACGAGCCTTCCTAGACACGGAGCAGGGTGGCTGGAAACCTGCCAGCTTTGCTTTTGTTTCTCCCAAGAAACAAACGAGCCCGAGTGAGCACGGGTAAACCGAGACCCTTCTTCCCACATTACATCGTGTGCATGGTCACAAGTGCTCCCGGCCAGAAACTTCCTGGTTTGGATCATAACACGCTGGAAGTCTGGAGAGAATAATGTGGAGGTCACGGGCTTTGTGCTGGAAGGCAACAAAAATGATTTACAGAGCCCTTCTTCCGAGGGCTTGCACGAAAGGCTGAGGAGATGGGCTGGGGTACTTGTGACTCGGCGCACTAAGTCACGAATACGGCCGGGTATTAAACCAGCCTCCCCGGCCTCGTAGAGCAGCGTGTGCTTTGCCTGTAACTGGATGCCTCTCCCTCCACTTGCCCAGCTTATAAATAAAAATTAGAACAGTCCCTTTCTTCTGGAGCCAGAAGATGCAGGCATTGACTCATGCTTGCAATACAGTCGCTCGACTGCAGTAATAACTGTTGAAATGCCAATGCCTAGTAAGACACAGATACCTGAAGGTGTTTTTCAGGAGCCTGAAGTGTTTGTTGGGTGGAAGCTGCTATTAAGGAAGTGCTTGGGTATTCCATGTTGTTCTTTCTTATTCCAGCTAGCCCCATGCAAGTTTTTCTCTGGCAAACTCTACTGATTACTCACACAGCTTGAAGGAGTGGACCAAACTGCCTTGCTTTGACCCGTGCTGTGTGCAGCCTGCCCAAGCCTTCCCAGCAGACCAAAGTTCATAGACAAAGGTTCTTTTCCAGCTGCTTTTTTTTTTTTTTTAATCTTTTTTCCTTCAATACATCACATAACACTGCTGTGTAATGCAGGAGGGGCTTATCTAAGTGCTCAAAGCAGCTGAGCACTGGGGGCATCCTGACCTTAACCACATTACATCGCTTGGACCTTCTCAAACCCTTCTACCAGGCCACTTTCTCCAGGCAAAGCCTCCTGGAAAGGAGTCGGGAGAAGAGAAGACTGAGAGGGGATCTGTTTCTGTCAGCCATCTACACAGGCATGAGGTCTCCTTCACTATCAGGTGAGTAGGGCTGGTGCATGTTCAGACCAGTAGTGGAAAACTAAGCTCTCTGAGTGAAAGTCAGCACAGAGCCCGCTCCTTCTGGGATAAGGAACATATGGTGGAGAAAAGGCCAAGTTGCTAACATAGTTTGGCTTATACACCTGCTATTGATAATGCAGGTAAGAGCTTGGTAATATTGCTTCTTATCATCACCAAGCCTGCCTTCTTTCACAGAGAGGCCATTCCAGAGGCTGAATTTCAATACCAAAAGATGAAATGAGAGTAGTTGTCATCTCCTGTTGTTCGGCGACGGTTATGTAAAAGTTTGTGGGATTGGATAGTGACTAAAAAAGTAGCAAAGGGAACTGAAGTGTGTGCTGTAGGAACTCTTTTACAGGCTGCATAGCAGGTAGATCTATTTTTTTTCACTTCATCGGGAAAACTTCCATGTGATTGAACACTGTACCCTGTATAATGTAGATGCCTAATTGTCTGTAGATTGCCCCTTTGAATTTCTCTGGGATTCATTGCATCTTCTGTTAAGAGGAAATTATCAACAACAAGAGGAAATCCTGTACTAGTACTGAATAGTCCTTATTTTAAAGGTACTTCCCTTCTTGTGGGAATTGTATATAATCAGAACAACACTCCATAAAACAGATGAGTTATTTTAGAAGGAGACGGGTCAGCCTCTTATTTAAAAGGTCTGACGTTATTGTACATAAGAAAATCAATTGTTAGACTGGATGACATTCTTCCACGAGCTGCCTGTGCTTCCCAAAGGTGGGGCAAAGTTTAAGGCATTGGTAACAGGAAGTTTGGGCTCCTTAGAGACTTTTATGTTTTCTGGAACACGCGATGACAAAATAATTCTTTTTCTTCCCCAAAATAGCACTTGGAATAATAAGGATTAAACTTTACCCTGTTAAGAATTGGAATAGATGGAAATGCAAATGGCCCACGTACCTGTTGGACAAACCCCAATACCCATTAAGTTGGAATGGGCGAGGTAAGGTGCCTTGGTCAGCTGTGTGTTGTAAAGGCCATGCAAGCAGAAAGAGCAGCTCTTTGGAAGGCAAACACTTTCCCTTCCGTCACTTTTCTGATATCTGTCCCTCCGTGCTTCCATTCCAGCTGCAGAGACCTTTTTCAGCCCATAAGCCAGTATGGGATGAGCAGAGGGGCAGGTGCAGCCCCCAGCCGAAGCCAGGGGCTGAACTGCCACACGGCCACAACTGTCCCCGGAGATCTGGGACACCAAATCAACCAAGCACACCGAGAGCTGTGACTGTGGATCTAAAGCTGAGTGGCTGTGAAATCCATGCCTGGGTTGAAATCCCACAGGCCCGCACTGGCCCAACCAGCCATGAAGCTGTGAGAGCCCTGAATGAGTCAGCTACTCGCTGAAAGAAGTTAAGGAAAAAACTGTTAAGGAGCCTTAAAAATCTTTGGTTTTCCAAATTTTATCTCCTCTCTGGGACGCAGGATGTCTCTCCACGGCACTGACAGAGGTCTGCAGGAGTCTTTACGCAGCCCCCTCGGGCCCAACCTCATCCATCCCACCAGTTACCAAACCGAAGCCTCATTTTCCACCCCTGCAGCACAGCAACAGCCCAGGCTGAGAGCACAGCTCCAGTGACAGGGCTGGCTCAGAGCCACCGAGGCCCAAGCCTGGGAATTCCCATGCTCTGCCCGCAGGGATGGACTGAAGGAGTGACTCAGCAGCTTTCCCGGTAGAAAAATCCCTGCTTTGCTTGCTCTTTTTAAACCAGCATCGGTATCCTCTAGCCAGTCTGACTGGATGCATTTTTTTAAGCAAAAAGGGAGCAATAATGAAACTTACTCCTCAGCTTTCATTTTGGCTGTATGCTTTCTATTGCAAAAAAAAAAATATTTTAAAAAGAGGTTCAAAACCCCTTCTTACTGCCAGGTTCTCTGCTAGGAAGAGCAGCTTTCCCTCCTGAAGTATTCCCATTGCCTTGCGTGAGATGGAAACCCAGCCTGTACCAAGCAGTTGCTGAGAAAGCTGTGGTTCAGGCTTTATAGAATGAAATACTTTTTATACCAGAGCCTATTGGGAAACAGCCCGTTCAGCTCAGCTCTTTGCACTGCGTTAACTTTTACAACCCAAAAGTCTCATCCGAGAGGAGATCTTTATGAGATGGTGCTTGACACACCCCGAGCAAGGTTCCTCTAACAGCTCTGCCTGACTGGCTGAAGAAGGCAGGAGAACACTTTGCCAGGGGCTAATGTCACCGCAGATTTCATTTTTTTGGTGAACAGTGTCTGCTCCCCTCTCGTCTGTGCTGGAGGAACTGTTGCAACACTGCTGTTAATCCTACGGGACAGGGAGAGATGATGAAGATAAATGTGTACACTGAGCTTGTACCCAACATCCAGCCCCTCTTTGTTCCACCGTCGCACAAGCTGCGGAACAAAGCGTATTCCGGGGGAGTGGGTAGGGCATGGGGGAAAAGCTGAGACCCCTGTTATGTTGAAGCCTGACTCTTTAGAGGAGGCTTTTATCAAAAAGCCTCCTTCTCCCTGTCCCCAGGGCTTTTCAGACTCAACACTACTACATTTGCTCCCCCAAAGTTAAGTGGTATTTCCATCATCCCATGGTGGTTTAACACTATGTTCTGGAGTCAGGACTCAGAAAGTTAAAAATCAAATAGCTGATCGAGTTGCTTGGCTGAGGTTTTGCAAGCTAGGTTGCTTTTTTGGTTGTGGTTTTAGGTTTTTTGTTTTGGTTTGGTTTTTTCCCTCAGGACTTCTGCAGCAGTTCCTGGATTCAAAGCACATCAGCTTTTGACTTTCGGGAAGGCACAGAGGATGAGTACTGAGCTACTTCCCACGTCAGAGTTTCAGGCAATGAGGAGCACCAGGAACATTTAGGAAGCTTTTTTCCTAGTCTCCTACAGCTCTTAAGCAAACAGAAGGCAAAGAAAGAAAAACAGAATCCATCTCCCCCACTACCCTGAGCAGTAAGGCTGCATTTCACACTCCAGAGCCTTCTCACACCTTCAGCTGTTCCAGCAACAACTAACCCCTTCATTACTCCCTGATGAAAGAAAACCAACCCCGTGGTTGGAACAAAACAGACCTCTTAGGCAAAATTAATACTCTCCTTAGATGTGTTTTTGTGTGTTTGACTTCACGACTCAACACTATTTTTAACACAGTCTTTTGTGTATAATGTACCAGGTCTTAAATAAATTATTGGAAGGCACAGCTTACCTTACGATGTCTCAGATCATCATGTGAATGGTTCATCGGGAGGGCTGAAGGTCTTTGGTTTGCTACTTCAACCCCTTCAGCTAGGAGGGATAATTGGTAACACATGTAGGCTATCTTCATGTGGACAAGATCCAGAGGAGGGTGGGTTTAAGGGGAAGAAAAGTACCCATTTGAGGAGCTCTGTGTGGGGGTGATGGTGGGGGATACACAGCTGAAGGCTCTGTTGAGATGGCACAGATTTCCAGTGTGGCACTAGGTCATGGGAGGGACATGCAGAGGGCCGAGCTGGGATCCCAGTGGAAAATCTTAGAGTGCCAAAAATGTCGAGGAGGTAGAAATTGGTAGTTGGAGTGCAGCTTTGAGAGGCATTAAAGACAGGAAAGGAAACTGGTTGGGACTGTGGAAAGAGGTTAGGGTGGAGGAAAGGCTCCTCTGTGAAGGGAGCTTCTCCCCTCACTCCTTGTTTGCCAGAAAGGTCATGGTGGTTACCAACCCTGTGGTGTGACTCGTCGGTAACTTGGACACGAGAGGACAGATCACCATCAGTTGGGCTGGACCTTTATTCTCGCTGAAGTTGCCTCTATTCATGAAATGAACGTAATTACTTGGAGAAGAAGCTGGCAATAAAACTTCTCTCATTTCGCACAAGGTGGCCCAGAACCTGAAAGACCATGGGCACAGCTGTGCTCTTACAGATGTCACTGGGCACAAGCAGCATCATAGTTTATTTTTCACCCCACTAATCCCTGGTTTCCCTTCTGTTGCCTCTCTGGTTCTACTGCCTGATACCAGGAACAATCACAAACGTGCAGCACCAAACGAACAACTAGATGCTTCAGCCAAGCCTCTGTGCCTACCCATGCCTCAGTTGCTTCAAATGGCCAATGCGTACCTTGGAGGGATGGCAGGGACCCGTTCAAGAAAGGAACATGGAGCCTCATGATGAAGTCAGGAAAAACCCCACATAATGTGGACAGAAGGCTTATCTAGGGATCCTTTGTAAGGAGAGAAAGACTAAATACTGTCTTTGTGGGCTTGAAATCCCTGTTGCAGCTCAAGAGTGACTTTTCTTCCAGGGATCTGTGGGATCAGGTGTTACATGTGGTCAAAACTGCAAAATAATCATTTTAGTGCCACTGACAACTGAAAGATCCCTTACATAAAATAACCTAGTATCAGGAAATCTTTTTCTGCTCTGGAGCTGTAGTGGCATCTCTATGGAGCGAGGATGGTCATCTCCTGCCAAGGCCAGTTCCAGAGGAGAGGTTAAGTTTACGCTCTGCTGAAATGGTCACTACTAATAGGTTTGAATGAACTGTCATTAAAAGATGAGAACACCGTACTGGGAAGGCCAGTCTGAGAGGTGGAATGCAGTGGGCAGACCGAGCTGCCGGAGTCCTGCGGGCTCGCACGCAAGCACACAGAAAAGCAACTGCAGCTGCGGGCACCGCCGCAAATCCTCCCTCTCGGCCCCTGAACTTTCTACTGTAATCTCAGAGATAAGCCAGCCTGCCCATCACGTGGGAGGGATGACACAGCCTGACCTGAATGACACACACGCCTCTGAGGTGTCCAGATGAGCAGGTGTCCTGGTTTGAGGGAGAACGGAGCTAATTCTGTTCAGTGATTTTACTTTTCAGCTCAGTTCTTCTAACTGACTGCACTGTCTGAAGTTAGCAGCG
>WUAM01000383.1:1094104-1110108 GCA_024336885.1 Actenoides hombroni
TGGACTTTTCTGAGCAGTTCCCTGTCCTTCTTGAACCAGGGGGCCCAGAATGGGACACAATATTCCATATGCAGCCTCACCAGAGCACAGTAGACAGGGAAGAGAACCTCCCTCGACCTACTAACCACATCCCCTCTAATACACCCCAGGGTGCCATTGGCCTTCTTGGCCACAAGGGCACATTGCTGGCTCATGGTCACCCTGCTGTGCACCAGGACCCCCAGGTCCCTTTCCCCTACGCTGCTCTCCAACAGGTCAGTCCCCAGGGGTTGATAAACTCAAGACAGCTCTGGCAAGCAGGAAGGTAGGAGGGTGACCCAACCAGAAAGTTCAGCTGTATCAGAGCATGGAGAGATGCAGCTCCTGAGCCGAGTCCCACCTCAGGTCACAGGTACTTAGCCAGGTCACTTTTGGTTCCTTTGCCAAAGAGAGCATCTCCTTTGCTGAGCTCTCTGTTTTGAGTTCGCAGCCAGATCCAGGCACTGCTTGGATGCACGTGACGAATGCGTGGCTGCTGTAGCTCCAGACCAACACCAACATACTTCCCATTTTAGGGGAATCTCTGCCATGCTATGTGGGTAAAAAGAGGATGTTGTCTGAAGGGCCACAGTGGTCTTTTTTTTTTTTACTCAAGTGACTCTAAACGGTTCCTTTTTTACAATGATTCAGCTTTTCATCTATGAGATTTTGAATGACCTCTTTGGAGCCCGATTCAACATTTACTGACATCATGGAACAAGTTTCTGTTGGTATTAGTGAATACTGAGGTCAGATTCTTCACTAGCCTGCAAAGATCAAATGAGCAACCACACCTCTGAAGTGTGACTTTGTCCTTTTTTATGAAGTTTGCAGTTACTTTTAAATAGTGATTTTTATTTTGTTTTATTTATTTTTTTAGAGTATGGCCAAAATGCAAAGGTTTAAATCTGTAACTAAGAAGACTTTAAGGATGTTTTTATTGGTGACTGCTATGGCACTATCAGTTTTTCTTTAGAATAATAAAGTCTGAATGTTTCAACACCAAAAATTCATTCAGTATTCTCTTAGGGATTGAAAGCATAAATGATCAAAGCCAATTAAACGCTAGAGTAATAGAAAACATTTGCAGCACTTACTAGTGTTGTCCAGTTAAAGAATTCCATTTATGTTCAGCATGGCACAGCAATTTCATAATAATCCATCCTCTTTTAAGAATCCATGAAAATGGTCCAGGTTTAAGTAAATTAAGCAAATCAGACTGTGATTAATGGGAAAGAAAAGGAAAGAAAGTGATCCTTAAGTAAATTTGGAGACCCACATCTGGTTTTTGAAAGGCAAAGTTAATTCTTCACAAAGCAAAACACTTCTTCAGTTTGACAACAAGTATTGAATTCTGTGCGGTTCCCGGTGTGTGACTTAAACAGGTTTCCACAAGGTGAGCATTGCCCTGTTTCAAGAAGCACACAGAAACTGATGAGGTCCAACCACTCAAAATGATGTGCTACCTTATTATTTATGTTGCCTCATTCCCTCAGGCAAATCCCAAAGAATGACCTGCATTTGCCCTGAAACACTTTTTCCAGGACTTGTATTATCTTATTTTGTGCTGTGATGGACAAAATACATAAGATGGGGTAACCCAGACATAGTTTAGAAACTCTCTGTCTTCTCCTTTACATATTTCTCTCTGCCATGGCCTCTGAGACCTCCTTTGCCTGAAAATATGAAGCAGTTTGTAGCAAGAGGGGGTGTCCTAAGATGATCAGTAGCACTTGAAGAGTTCATGGATTCACATTCTCATACGACTGCTGTACCACACGAAGCCCAGCACCATGCACAGGTTTAGTCAGAGGATGGGCAGCTTGCACCGGTACCTACGGCAGTTGTCTGGAGGACTTGGGTCATGAGGGAGGCCCACTTAATTAAAGTGGGTAGCACGTGAGTCATCCAAGGTGTGGGTGAGAAGACAAAATCAGAGAAGCTTTAATTTCTGCTTTGAGTTGCCTTGAATTTAGTACTGTTTATAGGAATGGTGTCTATGCTTCCAGCAGCTCTCCAAAGGCAGCTTAAAATCTGGCAGTGGTGGCCTGGGTGATTGCAGTGACCTGAACACAGGACTTTTTCACCAGAGCTGCACACTGACCTGGCCTGCTGTCTGCTGGAGTGGCCATTCTGTGTCTTGCAGGTGGCCACTGGTTCATCAGGAGGCCACTTCTGTGCAGGACGATGGACTCGCTTCTCTTATAGGCTATTTCCTTTCTTTCGAGATCCTTTCCAAGAATCATCCTTGGCCCCTTGTCAGAGGGTGTTTTGGTTTTCTTTCTGCAGCTGTTACGTGAAAATAATGTTATGATTCCATACAGAGTTGTTAACGCTTCATAGATTGTATTACTTGAGTGGCACATGGTACCCAAAGCCCACCAACGCAGGCAGTCACTGCTTCCTCCAGCAGCAGGCTGATGGTTGCACTTGCCACTGAAAGTGCCACATTTGTCATCTCATAGAGGACTCGTTCCTCAGGCTGAAAGGTGATAAACCTTTGGGGCAGTCACGGACAGGGTTACCTTTGTTGATATGCAGCAGCTACCTCATGCAGTGCAACGAATGCCATGAATATTCATAGTATCACCCACATGCCCGCTTGCTTTTGTCTTCCTAAAGTCTGTTGCTTCATCGATGGGATTTATCTCCGTCTCCAGGCATTTTCTCAGAAACAGCCCTCAAGATGGCAAGATTAATGAGTCTTGCCCAACTCTGAGAAAATTGTGGAGTTGCTCCAACTCTTCTGTAGGCGTTTTGATATCTGAAATTCAAAGCCTTTCTCTAAGGCCAGCTGCTGAATAAAACTGCAACTGCTCTAGCTACTTGCAGTTGTATTTTCAGGCCGCCCTGGCCTGGACAAGTATAATGGAGATAATTTCATATTTAATTTCTGTTTGCTTTAAGACCACTGCAAACAGAGTGGTCATTGGAAGAACAATGCTGTCTTCATAGTGAGGCAAAGATTTGAAAGCACGGTTTAAGCCTTTTTCTTAGTGAGATAATATGCCCTGTGCAAAAGCTTTTCTGTGCTTTCAGGCAACTACAGCTTCAGCTAAAGGGCTAGTGGAAAGAAAATAAGTCATTGTTAACACCAGACTAACAAATCAATCACTGAGCAGAATAAGGAGAAAGATCACGTATTCTCATATTACACAAAGCAAGAAGGACTAAGTTTATGGGTATAGCTAAGCTGGGATTCAGTATCAGAGTATTTGTGTGTGATTTCCACTGCAGAGAGGAAAAGCTCAATACTATGTTCAGCAGAAATCAAAATACTGCTTAGAAACATGGTGTGTTTCTTTTCTAATAATTCAGGTTTGTTTACGCTCCAGATCTGTACATCACCCTATGCTGGGCATAGGACTTTAGAGCTACAAAATGCATACAGAACTCTTTAGCAAGCTGGATTTCTTTTACTTATCCTGCCTTTAAGTCCATTGGAAAACAATCTGAAATGTGGTGGAAAAAGAGAGAGATGCAGGTGACACCCTTGTGCTTTATGCCCCTGCGAAGCAATTGTCTTTGATTTAGAAACCTCTTGCTCTTCCCTCTTTGCCTGGAGGATCCATAGAAGGCTACAGGTAAAAGAGTATCTGACTCCATGGTGGTCCCCTTGTGTTACAGGACAGAGAAAGCAGAGAACCCTTTCCAGAGTAGGGAACTATTTTCCTAAGAAAAACCCTAATTAATCTGGGACAGGAGTAAAATGAGAAGATGAAAAAACCCCATTCTCTATATTTTACTGGTCCATATAAAAAGAGGGGAATTTTTCCAGTATCAAAACACAGAAAAAGAATCCCATTTTCCATATAATATGGGACAGTGCTCTGTGCTTACAGAAGGGAGCAGTGGCATCTCTGGGTGACCTGTGCTGTCTAGGAGGGTTTCCATGAAGCAGCTTTTCATCCCTGGCCAGGAGCTCTGAAAGCAGGAAGTGTGCACGGGTGGAAATTCATTCCCAGGGAGTGAGGAAAGGAGCCACTCCACTTTTGAGACCCTGGATGGAGGGAGGCTCCCTGCTTAGGGGAAGGACTGCTCTGTGGGTGGTGACTGCCAAGAAGAGGAGCTGGCTTGTGCAGGCTGGCAGGGCACATCTGCACGGCCGCTGTGCGACACTCTGCAGCACCTCTGTTAAAACAGACCCATCCTAAGGAGCTAAGATGCTTCAACTCAGAAGAAATGAAGCAATTTGGGAACTTACAGACAAGTGAACCGTACTTTCGAGACATGACTCTGCCTTCCTGGTGTTATTTGAGCAGGAGGTGAGTGGAGTACAGTTCAGAGAGCTGGGGAGCTGCTGATCTGGAGAAACAGAACTTTGTCCAGGAAATTTCCTGGAATTTGTGACAACAAATTCAAAGTTTCTTGCCTGGCTCTTTTTTTTTTTTTTTTCTAAAGAGCTGATGAGCTTCTTGAAGATGCAGGCAACACTACCAGCTGAAATCAAACATACCTTTCTACCTGTGGGGCTCACGGTTGTGGGATGTTACAGAAACCAGAAGTTTGCCTTGGCCTCAAAAAGTGATTAGGCATATTAATAAAAGAAAATATCCATCAGGGATGTTAACTGTGCCAAGAAATTCTTGCTCGGGCAGCTTCAGAGATGCCTGTTGTTGGAGGCTGGAGAAGCATGGCCATGTGCCTTTAACTGGTTTTATCCTCATCTTGCTGCCCACCAGCAGCAGCCAAGTACTGGGCTACCCAGTGCTCTTTCAAGTCAAGGTTCAAAAGATGCAGAATAACTAAAACCTCCAAGCCATCGTTCTTGCAGTTGGGTACTTGTTCAGGAAAATAACAGCAAGAGTCTGGAAAAGCTCAAAAAATGGGTTGGGGAGCTGTGCTCAGAGCTACAGGACAGGCCCCCAGGTCCTGCCCAGACCCTTCCCTTCCTAGCTGCCTTTCGCAGACGCCCCGGTGCAGGGGTGCAGTGAAGGGAACCAAGTAGCTGAGTGGCTTTGGGAGGCAGCCTTAGCATCTCAGCAGCAAGCTGGACTTACCCAATGCTTCCTGGAGGAGAGAGGGAAACAAATCTGCTTTAATACTTGCAGAAGAGCTAAAGACTAACTGGGCTTTAGTAGAAGACAGGAGAAGCCACTCTGGCTGCAGGAAGAGTGGGGACCCACACCATGGGAAGCCTTGACCAGAAGAACCTGCTGCTCTGGGGGTAAAAGAGACAGTTTGGTGGAGGGCAGAGCACCAACTCTGCCTCGACTCTGGGTTCTGCAGAGACCTGCACGTCGGTGGTGGCTCTGCCTGCCCCCCGCACTGGCTGAGCCAAGCTGGCAGGGAGCTGGAGCCTCTGGAGCTGTGCTACAGCAGCTGAGTGCTTGCACTGCTGTGTCCTGGGACTCCCAGCGTGGAGCTGCTTGGCTGGGGAGATCCTATTTTCAGGCTGGCTGAGCGCAGCTGGCCCCGAGCTCAGGCCAGGGAGCTTAGGGCTGTTTGGATCCATCCCTGCATCTGCGCTGCAAGCCCCAGCAGATGCCTTGGGCAATGCAAAGGACTCTGTCTAGCCAAGCCCTCATGCTACATCTAGGAGCATTAAACACGCCTCGGCACAGTGACCAAATGGTGCAAACTGCCCGGGTCTCAGTAAACAAGCAGTGTCCAAGCAGCAGCTGTCTCCAGGCTGCCACTGCCAAAGGAGCGTGGGACTCGAGTCCCCTGCCCTGGCCAAAGGCGTGCCTGGCATCGCTGGCAACTCCGCAGCTCTAGAGGATGGCCAAGTGTTCAGCTTCTTGGTAAAATGACTAGGTGGGGAAGAATGACATTAGGTGGCTTTTTTTCTTTTTAACTGTCTCCTCCTAGACCTCCACAGCTATGCAGCTTTGAAAGAAAATATATAAATAAATAAATAAAAAATCTGTCTTTGACCTTGGTGTGGAGAGACTGAACGCATCAGAAAGCCATGCAAATGATGGGAAATAACGAAGGAGAATCTCTCTAATTTCAACGTCATAAATTCCAGCTCGCCCTGCTGAGGAGCGGTATCAAAGCTGTGGAAATGAGAAGTCCAGCTGAAAAGCAGTGAGGTTTTTCTGCTTCCACCCTGCACTCGTGAGGGCTGGTTCAGGCTCCCGGCGTGTGTAGGGGGGAGCACATAGGAACCAGCTCCTAAATGTCAGACTAAAAGAACAGCAAATTTAAACCTGTTTATTCATATGGCTGCCTTAACCTTCAGCTAATACAATACCTGCCTGGTGCTGTATCCTTAAGTGCTGTATTCTTCTGTATTCATTACTTCAGCCAAAGTAATGAATTTTGCCCAAGGAAAAAGGACTGTCTACTAGTACTATATTAACCCCAATCCAGTTTTTAGAGCAAATATCAAACATCAGTCTCCGTGGAGCAGGATTTCAGGATAGTGCACAGCTTGACAGGCTTTTGGAACTAAAATTTACCAGCTGGAGTTTGTGTTAAACAATCAGAGCTTGCCCTCTCCTGGTCACAAGCAGTTGCACGTAGGGAATGCTTTATGAACTCCTGGGAACCTATGGAAATGAGTATCTGGCAAACTGCGTATTTTAAGAGTTATTCTTTGTAATATCTGTTTTATTATGGTGTACTTGTTCTCCCAATTTTGTTTAAACATCTGTTGCAACTATGATAGCTAAAATTAATTTAACTTGTAGGTTGGCTGTTTCCTTATATCCCACAAATCTGGGCTGTATCTTGGATAACTCCTTTCACATCCTCCATCTACAGCAGCTTCCCAGGAGCTTCCTTTTCTGGAACACATCCGACCAAAGCCAACCTGTAACAGTGGGCAGACATTTTCCAGCAGCTATTTTCTGCCACCCAACGAAGAGGGAGGCTGGCATCACATGGTAAACTTGAAGCAGATGAATGTTTCTCCAAGTAAATGATAAACTCCGTGCATTCCTATGGGCTTTGTGGAGATTTGAATAGAAAAAGAAACCACCATTAATGTCCTCAGAGGAAGAGTTACAGCTCAGATGCTACCCCAGCATCAGCAAAACACTGACATTGTGAATTTGCAGCACAGACCACCCTCTCTCCTCTGCTGGGAGATGAAGCCTATTGCTGACGTGTGAGAGTTGTTCCATGGAGTTAAATTCAGTTGGTGGCTGGTGACAAGTGGTGTTCCCCAGGGCTCGGTACTGGGCGCAGTTCTCTTTAACAGCCTTATCAATGGTCTGGATGAGAGGAACAAGGGCTCGGTAAGTTTGCAGATGACAGCAAATTAGGTAGGTGTGTTGATCTGCTCGAGGGTAGGAGGCTCTACAGAGGGACTTGGCCAAGCTGGATCGATGGGCTGAGGCCAATGGCTTGAGGTTCAACAAGGCCAAGTGTCAAGTCCTGCACAGCAACCCCAGGGAATGCTGCAGGCTTGGAGGAGAGTGGCTGGAAAGCTGTCTGGTGGAAAAGGACCTGGGTAGACAGCCAGCTGAAGATGAGCCAGCAGTGTGCCCAAGAGCCCGATGGCATCCTGACCTGTATCGGAACTAGTGTGGCCAGGAGAAGGGAAGCAAATGTTCTCCTGTACTCAGCATTGAAGAGGCTGCACCTCGAATCCTGGGTTCAGTTTTGGGCCCCTCACCCGCAGAAGGACATTGAGGGGCTGGAGTGTGTCCAGAGAAGGGCAACGGAGCTGGGGAAGGGTCTAGAGAACAAGTCCCATGAGAAGCATCTGAGGGAGCTGGGGTTGTTCAGCCTGGAGAAACCGAGGCTCAGGGGAGACCTTCTCACTCTTGACAGCTCGCTGGCAGGAGGCTGGAGCCAGGGGGGGTTGGTCTCTTCTCCCATGGAACAAGCAACAGGACGAGAGGAAATGGCCTCAAGTTTGCCAAGGGAGGTTTAGGTTGGACACTAAAGAAATATTTCTTCATTGAAAGGGTTCTGAGACACTGGAACAGGCTGCCCAGGAAAGTGGTGGAGTCCACATCCCTGGAGATATTTAAAAGATGTATAGATGTGGTGCTGAGGGACATGGCTTAGTAGTGACTTTGTAGTGCTAGACTGATGGTTGGATATGATGATCTGATTTGGTCTTCCAACCAAAACAATTCTATGATTCTATGGTTCAGTTAGCCCCTGATCTGCTTATGGGTTTTGTTTGATGCTGGCTTTTCTTGCAGCTCCCCATATTTCTGATGTTGCTTTTATCATCTCCTCAGTCTCCTTTCTAGACATGTCTGAGGTTTCAGTCATGCAGCTATTCTCACAGTTGTGAGAGCTTCTGATGGTGGTTACAGCGGTTGTAATTTTGTTCCACACAAAAATATCAGCCCTTTTTGGTTTTACAGCTACCTGTGGTCATGCCACTTGGGTTACAGTGGAGTGAAACCTGAAAATGTCTGGGCTGGGTCTTTGGATTTCAAAGACCTCGTGTAAGCTGTGCAGCAGACGAACTGGGTGTCCTTCAGAGGAAGCCCTTGCGATTGATATCTCCAGTATTAAGGCTGACCACTGTACGGCACTATTGTACCAGCATCACTGCGGCACCAGCTCTGAGGCACAGGGAAGTTTAGCATCCCAAGTTCTCCCACTAGCTGCCTCACACTATCCCTTCTGCCGAGTGTTCGGCTGCCTCCTTCCACCCCTGAAACACGCTCAGAAGGGGGCATGTGCTGCAAGGTGGGGTAGGGCTTGGCTCTTCCTTGGCAATGCTCTCTCCTCACCACCAAAGACCTGATGAGAGCATTTGTTTCAACATGATGGGACCCAGCAACAGGTGGACGAGTAAGAAGGTGTTCATGCTGCCCTGAATGTAGGTTTTCAACCATCTCCCTCTCCTTCTGGGAGATGAGAGAGAAGTATCTCTCTGTCTGGTTGAAGGTGAAACTCTTTCCTACACTGATCACAGAGCCCATCCCTCTGACTGAGGGATAAAAGGCAGACAACTCTGTGCACAGGCGTGCAGGATGTTGCTGCACATCAGTGACATGTTTTGGGATCCCAGAGTCAAGGAACAGACAGACTTTGCTATTTGGTTACATTATTCACTTCTCTTTACCCAAATTCTGTTTGTTTTCTTTCGTTTGGTTTTTTTTTTTCCCAATATTGAGTCAAGATTAAGGGGTGCATGTACATGGCTGTGTAGCTAGTTGTCTTTTTTAATAAACACAGTGCCAGGAGTCACATTTACAGGCTCAGCTTGTATGGTAATCTTTGAAAACAACCAGCCCAAGCACAGAAAACACATAGCAGGGGGTAGTCCTGTATTAGCAGAGAAATGGGCTTGGTTGATTAAGAGGTCTTACTGAAGTCTCATGTCCATGCTTTGATAACTACACCAGGTTTTCCCCTCACGTGGGCACGTCAGAGGAGTAATGGAGTGAGAGAAGAGACAAGCCCTTTTTCAGTTCACAGAACCCCAATTCTTTATTAATCACAGCTTGCTCACAATGACATACAGGAAAATAGCACTAATGAAGAGTAGAATATGCAGGCAGCAACCTCCGGGGGGGGGTAGGGACAACTTCAAAACCGCAGCTATTCTGGGGACGATGTGTTAGGTTTGGTGGCACTGTACTTGGCACAAGCACCCTGTCTAGTCATTCCTCCTGCTTCAGCCCTCTTAGTCCTAGATGTCTGTCACTAGGTAGGGTTGGCTAACACTGAAGGGTAAAGGTCATGATGAATGGAAGTCAGCAGTGTCAAAGTAAACAAATAAATAAATAAATAAGGTAACAACTGGCTCGTGGGTTCCAGGCGAAATATTCGGTAGCCTCTTTGTACTATTACAGATGTAACGTGGTAGCATCAGATAATTTTATTATAGATCATGGCACCTACAGATAAAGCCACTTGATGCTATTTATTAGTTGCTCCATCAATAAATTTTCAAGTGGTGAATTAAGCTCACTTTACAATTAGCGTTTGTACGGCTGTTTGGCATCGCTTGATGGTTACAACGTGCCTCTTAAATTTGCCTTAACCTGATCCCACTTGCTCCCATTCTGTTGCACGGCTGCATTTGGTGCCCATCACCTCCAAAAGCAGAAGTAACAAGGGCTGCCCAGGGCGAGTTACCCTCAGTTAGAGAGCCCACCGCAGAGCGAGCCTTGCAGCGTGCGTCGCATTCGAAGGAACGACATTTTGGGAGCCTTTTGTCTTGGACAGCTGAACGTGAAGTCACGATACCTGTGATCTAGTCACTGTTTCAACTAAGCTGATCGATGGCAAAGCGGTCTGGGTTATTAGGCAATGGCTGGTCTCTAGCACCACAGAACTACTACTGACCTCGTGGCGGGGTGGAATGAAAGTCGCAGGGAATGGAATTAGACGTGAAGTGCTTCAAATGAACAGACCCAGCAAATTCAACCAAGTGGAAATAGACAACATCAGAAGCCTGTTGCAGGACATGTAAGATTATGAAATAACTTGCATAATGCAATACTTGTATTTTTTAACAAAAATGTAAGTATTTACAAAATAAGATCCAAGTTTTTTAAACATCAAGCAAATCATTCTGCAAAGAGATCGCATTGGTTTTGTTTTTATTTTTGTTTCTTGTTTTAAAGTTTTTTATTGAGTTCTTCATTATTTGTGTGTGTGTGTGTGTGTGTGTTTGTTTTTTTGTTTTTAAACCATGTCATACATTTCCCATACTGATATCGCATGATCCATAATTATATAGGCAGGGGGAGTTTACTAATGGTGGGGATGGGTCACATCCACCATCGCTGTTTTCAGCCAGACAGTTCCACCTGGAGCTCCTTGTTTCTACGGACCTCTGCAGCATGCCTCTCCTGAAAAACATCAAGAAAAGGGTCAATCCAAGATGGGTCAATAGGAACATCTCAAACATCTCCTCCGACTGAGAGATGAAGCCAGAATCTGTTTTTTCTGGCTGTGACGGAGAAGGGATGCACCTACCAAAAGTCACTGCCAGGCCCTTCTGTCCACTTCCAGCCAGGCTGTTGTCCCTTTTATAAGAGCAGTTGTAATTGGTTTAGGCTTACTGAGACAGATCTGGGGCAATGGGCTATGGTCAGGAACAGCTGTTGAATGAATTTAGGAATGTTCTACTTGGGGTGCTCATCAAACTATTATTTTTGGTAGTGTCTGGGTTTTAGGGGTTTTGGTTTCTGTCTCTTTCCTTTTGGCTGTCCAGCTACCAGTTTTTTACCTTCTGTGTATGCTCACTCTACAAAAACCCAATCAAATGACAAGCACAAGGGGACCACAGAAGCAAACATCCAGCCCTAGCTGACTTCAGTTTAAGGCACTCCCTCATTTCCAGGTGTGCCTTTTATGATAAAAAAATATCCACAGAAATCAACAGTTTTCCTTTCATTGTGTGAGTTGGCCTACGGATCACAGGCCAAGGCAGCTTATTGCACCAGCTGAACCTGTAAATCACAGTTCTTCTAAGATCAGAAATTCTGGATGTTAGATTTTATAAGGCACTTCTTTAGGCTTGTATTAGCTGCAGTATGGAGAAGGTATCTGTGACGGCAGGAACTTCTAGACACCAAGACCTCAGGGTGTCCACAGTTCTGTGTAACTTTTGAAGATCTGGACTCAGCTATCTCATTTCTTCTTTTCCTGCATGTTTGGGGTTCAGTTTTGTGTTGGCCAAAATGTACAGTCGTGCGATTTTTAATTAAGAGGTCTGTATTAATGTTCCCCAAATGAGTTACTGTCATCTTTGCTCCGAAGCTTTCTCTGGATTTCATGCACATATGCCATCACATTGCTGGGGAAACAGTGTTTAATAGCCTGTTAACATTAACTTAGGACAGAGAGATGCTTCAGCTGTTCTTCCTGTTTCTTTTGGACCTCCAGGATGGCTAATTAGCTTTTCCTTTTGTTTTCATAAGCTTTGGGATATGTGCCTGCAAAACTAATCTGATGTAAAAATGCCAAGTAATCCGGGTACAGCCCTTAAGCTGAAGAATGATCCCATCTGGGCAGTTACTTGTAACATCACCCTTTGGTTTCTGTTGTTTCTTTCCTACTCTCTGAGACTTTTGTCTCCATCAAAGCAGCAGAGGTGCTTATGGAGAAGATCTCACTGAAACCCACTGAGAGCTATTTTCTACTAACATATTAGAAATGTTTATCACCGAGAGAAACAAGTGATGATTCATGCAGAACTAATTAGCTTTTTTGTAACACTTCTAAATCTTTATTTGCATGTTTCCTTCTCTTGTGTGGAAGGGTTGTTTTGGAGAAGGGCACACTCTACCTGTTTCCTGTGGCAGTACCAAAGATCTCCAGAAGAAAATTTACTCTCTTTTAGTTTCAAGACTTATGGAAGAACTGACCCCTTCTGATGTACAGGAAAGATTTTTTTTTCCCCAGAATTTTACATCTTTCTCCTCTGAGAAACCAAGAATGCAGACAAAGGGTTAACTGTTTGATTTGATCCTTGACTCGGCTTAAAAGCCAAAATAAGTGACCTTTCATTTAGTCACAGCACTTGTAAAACCTAGAAAATCAACTTTTCTCTGGAGACAGTCCAGTGAAGTGCCATGAAGATTAAGGAACTGGAGCAGATGCTCCAGGTTCTCCTATGAAGAAAGGCTGAGAGAGCTGGGACTGTTCAGCCTGAAGAGAAGGCTCAGGGGGAATCTCATCAGTATCTATAAACATCTGAATGGAGGGTGCAGAGACTCAGGATTTTTTCAGTGATGCCCAGTGACAGGACTTGGAGCAGCAGGCACAAACTGGAACATGGGAGGTTCCCTCTGAACATCAGGAAACACTTTTTCACTGTGAGGGTGACTGAGCACTGGCACTGCCCAGAGAGGCTGGGGAGTCTCCGTCCTTGGAGATACCCAAAAGCCACCTGGACAAGGTCTTGGGCAGCCAGCTCTAGGTGGCCCTGCTTGAGCAGGGGGATTAGACCAGATGAGCTCCAGAGGTCCCTTCCTACCTCAACCACCCTCTGATTTTGTGATTATAGAAGTTAAATCTTTTTCAAAAGCGAGTGGTGGTTTAGGTAGGCATCGGGGGCTCTGACATAGAATCTCTCAAGTATAACAACTGAAATAAGAGCTACCCACAACATCTCCTCCAAACGATGATCAGCTCTAGTCTAAGGTGAGGAGTGATGGTGTGGTTACCTTTTCTTGGAGACGTTCAATAAGAGCAGCTAAATTAGCTTCACGGTTTTCTTTGATCTGTTCCATTTTCAGTATCAGCTTTTCCTCTGCCATTTTGCTGAAGTTATTGTTCTCCTCCAAAGCTTTCTGAAGCACTTCTCGCTCATGTTCTCTCTTCTCTGCCAGATGTTTCAGCACCTGGGCCTCCTGGGACTGGAAACAGAGAGACACGTGGCTGAAATGGAACACTTGTGTGGAGCCAAGCGGCGACACCACTTCTGTGTGTAAACCAAATCAGCTCCAGTAAGAGGGGCACTGTCTAAAGGTGGGCTACACGCCTGAGGTAGCAGCACAGCAGTGTCCCAAGCACTTCTGTTAACCAGAAATGCTGTCCTGTGCTACTGCCCTGGGTTGTCTGGGTTACTGGGGTGGTTGCTCAGCCCCTGACAGCTGCGGTTTTTCAGCGATGAGCATTTTATTTGTAGAGACAGGGGCCTGGGGGCTGAAGGCATGTGCAGTGCTGAAAGGGAGGTTGCCAAGCCAGGAGACATTGTTTGCCTAGGCTGGACTACCCTTTAATGCTCTTGAATACTTAGTAACAGGCTTTGAAGTTTACTCTTGAGAAAGACACACAGAATCATTTCAGGCATTGTTTTTTTTTTTCTCCCCGTAATGTTTATGTTTGGCTTCATGTCACTGCTGAGGAAGGAAAAAAGGGTTTTATTTGTGAGGAAAAAAACAAACAAAACCAAAAGCAAAAAAGCTATTTCCAGTTAAAAGTCCACATTCTGCAAGGAAGATGAGAACTGCAGGTAGGAATCAACCAGATGCAGCCTGTGTGCAATACTGCGTCATTCTTCTTTAGAAACTCACTGCTCAGAAGCATAAGCTTTGTTATTTGTTGTAAATCAAATTACTAACATGAAACCACTAATCCTAGGACAGAAGCCAGAGGACTTGCAGCATCAGGCCCACCCTCCAGGCAAGCCCAGAAAATGCATTTCAGAGGGGTTATTTGGAGATGATAAACAACACTGTACGCTTCTGGATAAAATAAATTAGAGGGAGCGTGAGAAGCAAACAGCAAACAGGGAATGAAATATGGCTCTGGGAAGCTGAGTGCATATCTCAGCGCAGATCACAATGCACTGCTGCCATTGTTAGCCATAAAAACCCATTAGTTTAAAGCCTAAATTAAGGGCTTTAACCAATAATTACAATTAGCGGTAATGAATCCTATTAAATTCTATCACATGGCTTGAAATGGAGTGAGAAAGGCTGCAATTCTTTCACATGAGAAAACAAATATTTTAAGGAAGGTAAGACACACATTAAGCCAAATGCACCGACGAGGCAAATTAAGCAGTTTCTAGAAAAGGCTGCAAAAGCCAAGCAGAGCAGCAGACACTGCAGCAGACCAGCTCTGGCTTTGAAAGGCCAGGGTGGCTTGCCTGAGATCAGAGGCAAGAGCTATTTCCATCCATCTCGGCCGTGCCATGCACTCGCTTTCACCGCTCGCCTGGTTGCAGTTAAGGGCTCAGTTCTCAAGGTGTGATCACTGGAGCACGTGGGAATGGTCTACTGCAATGGTTGGTACCTTAACAAAGGCTCCTCCCAGCTCTAAGCTCTGTTACAGCCTGTGCTGAGTAGAGAGTAAGCATTTTTTCAGATCTTTGTCTCATAGAAAGTAACTGCTGTGCAAGCCAAAAGATGTTGCAAGGGGGAGCAAACAGTCCCCAGACAGGGGCAGCCAAAAGCAGAGGGAGTTTCACTGGTGGAGAATGGAAGGAGGAAGAGTCGAAGGCAAAAAGGGCTGGGCAAAGAAGGAATCTTGTAGACCTACTGAAAAATCATAAAAGCCATGTAAGTTTAACGAAAAATCAGTAATTTTAATAATCATATAGTAAAAATAAGTTTATTTTGAAGCAAAGTACTTGATCTCAGATACTTAGCTAATGTTTCTTTAACTGCAGGCTATTTCAAAATGCAAAAAGGTTATTTGGAAGAGTTTAGTATAAAAACTGAAATAATTGAGTATCTTCATCTTGCTTTGCCATTTTTGGACCACCTTGAGTGGCCCAGGCTGACCAGTCTTGTGAAGTTTTGTGAAGCATTTTCTGCTCAATTTAGTGTTCAAGGGGAAAATTTAATCTACTTTGGGAAAAAATTCTTATCACTGAATTTTGGTTGTTGATAGGAACATTGTGAACCCTTTGCTTGAGCGATCTACAAGTAACTTTGATAGCCTAAGAATATTTCCCTTCTTGTTGGGAGTTTGAGCAGAAAAGGTACTATGATACTAATTGTAATGTCCTTTCATAGAATCACAGAATGCTAGGGGTTGGTAGGGACCTCTAGAGATCATCAAGTCCAAACCCCCTGCCAGAGCAGGGTCACCAAGGGCAGGAAACATTTGAGAAGTGACTTAGTAATCTGGAAGGCTAACATTTCGTGGTGTTTAAATATGCATACATAATGTGTTACAAAAGCAAACCTTTTCAGATTTGGAGAAAAAAAGCATTTGCAAGGGCATATCCAGGGCCCGTGGAGATGCTGCTATAATAGTGAGTAAGATTTGGACTGTGCCTATAAGCAGCATTTTGGAAAGAGAGTTTTCTTTCAACAGGAGTGAGCAAAATGCCTTTGAGACTTTGGGGCACTTGGCTGTTTTTGAGGATTTGGTTTTTTCTTCCATTCAAACTCTCTGCCTTCTGGAACTATTTCTTATTATCATAAATCCTGGAGAACGGTGAAAAATGAAGAGTTCCGTATGAAAGCACACGCCGTTCTGGAGCCTAATTAATTTGCCCACTAATGCATGATAATGAAGAAAATCCTTACACTCCGAGTGTTTACTGGATGCAAATTGTCTTGGCACCAGTAAGAGGCTGCATCAAAGCCCAACCAGGCCTCAGGAACTGACTCCAGCCTCCCCCCCCCACCCCCCCACCCCCCCCCCCCCCCCCC
>WUAM01000383.1:1110208-1133224 GCA_024336885.1 Actenoides hombroni
GATATGCCTTATACAACATCCCTTTTCCTCCCTCCAAATGGTCAAGGTATTGAACACAAGGAATGTTCAGTGGTTCAAGAGAGAGAGACTCCTCCCTCCCCACAACAAAACACCCATGTGGGAGAGCCCTGCTTAGACTGATGTCCCTCTTCTCATGCCACTGCACCCCAGCGAGGAGCCTGCCTCTTTCCCGAGTGTTCAGGCTGGTTTTTAAATCCCCATCTGACAATGTTGGGAGGCAGCAGCTTTCCAAATGCTTCCAACGTTCCATGTCTTTCTACTGGATCGTCAAACGATTTTCTGTTTCCAACATATCTGGCAAAAGAACTTGGCCACCCTGCCTGTTTGAAGCCTACCACACCATCCAGAAACTGGTACCTAGCGGGGCTGGGATTAAGAGACTCCTTTTGGGTTTTTTGTGTTGGCTTTTAACCGCCGCCTTTGGACTCCCATGGTCTTGACACAGGATTCCAACACAGGTAGGAAGTTTGTATTCCAAGTTTATTTTCAACGTTGTGTTGTTTGAAGTGCTGGAAAGCCTATTTTCAAATCCTTGCCAGTCCGTGTTCTAACACACTTGTAAATGGCTCACAACAAGTGCTTCTTGTGCAGCTATTGTGAGAAACTGAGTAAAAAGGGCTGGAAGTGGGATGAAAGGCAGAGAATAAGGAGAGAAAAATATGAACTGGTGGAGAAAGAGAAAGCAATACTCATGGGGGAATATCCAGATGACTTCTTAAACGTTGCAAGGCATAAGCAATGCAGCTACAGCTGCAGCATCTAATGCTAGATATGGAGGAATAAAAATGTTGCAGAACATTCCTGGTACAGGTATCTTTGCCCCTAGAAATGCACTGCTGTGCTGAAAAGGTGGCCAGCTCCTATGGGATGTCACATTTCTAAAGGATCACGTGCACTCCCCCTTTTCAGGGATGAGTGCTTCAGATGGAAATCCACAACTCATGCTCAGCTGGCCAGAGACAGATGAAGACAATTAAGCACTCACTTCATGAGCAAAATTATTTATGGAAACTGGCTTTGGAGATGCATATAATTTTTAATTATTCTTCACTGGAAGAAAATTCTATTTATCCAGTCAACATGTGCTTTATTTTCTCACATTTATCTCATTTTCTTTGACATGTGCATCCAAATATTGAAGTCATTTATGCAGAGATAAAATGAAATGATTGCTTTTAAGCAAGAAATGGGCTCAGACAACTGCTTTTAAGGTGGGAATTTCAGCTTGAATTCATTCACCTTAGTTACTAGGAGCCCTAATTACTAGGATGGATGAGGCACACTACCAGCCATGAGAGTCCCACTTTCGTAGCACATTCATTCACTGGCCAGATTCACTTGTTCTGCAGGATCTGCATTAACCTTTGGTGTTCTTCAGTGTACTGTGTATTTAAGAGATAGTACTAATGGAGCAGAATGCAAAGACAGGATTAAAGGCTCCTACTGCAGTGTAAATGCCAAGGTGAAGCCTCAGTATTAATCAGAAACGGTGACTTGAAGCAGTGACATTTTCAGGGGAAGGAATTGCTTTTTCCATGGAACAGCAATGGAATGGACTCAAGTTGGACCTCACTTACAGCACTGTCTTCTTCACATGAAGAAGAGGGGGATGCTGCTGCTCCAGGGGATCACAGAGCAGAGAAGTGAAATGGCCGTATGGCAGGAGGATGGAGGATGTCACGAGACAGCTGAGCTGTAACCATAGGTGAAGTCCTACTTCTACTGCAACTACATGGTAATTTGGATGAAGATTTTTATTTTTTTTGTCCAGTCTGCCAAGGGACCTTTGGGTCAGCGCTACTAAGAACTTGGAATAGAGCAAACAAAATAAAGAGCCCATTCATGATGGGATTCAAGAAAGCTCACTTTCTCAACCAGCACAAAATGTCTGCTCTCAGGGTTGTGACCCATGGGGTGAGCAAGGAATGTTTTAGGGATGTAAGAGGTACCACCTGAGCCCTCTGCCTCAGCCTTCCCTACCTGCTCATGAGGCATTTTGGGATCTGCCACAGTTGGAGGCCTGACATTTTCAAGTTCATGAAGATCCACGTCGGTTTGTCTTATGATTGTTCATTATCAGCAAAGCCCACGGCAGACTGTGGGGAGAAGCTCTGCCAGCACCGCGATGTTTGCTAGCTCTGATCATGTGCTCTGAGACAAAGCCGGGTGCCTAAAACCAAACTCTGTCCTAGCTGGTAGCACATATTCCATAGGTTTTCCACTTTTTGGATGAGGAACTGCCAAGTGGCTTGCAGTTCTGGGTACCTGTTATAAACATTCAGGGTGAAGCACCACGTGTGGAAAACGCTACGGTGCAAATCGAAATGTGGCAGAAACACCAGCTTCTGGTGCTGATTCCACACGTATTACTGGGACCTGTACATGGAAAAGCACTCCATTCTGTGCTGCCTCTCTGCACAAACAGAGCTGAGGGCCAGCAGTAACGGACAGGGAGGTCAGTAGATGGGCAAGATGGGCGGCAAATATCTCAGGTCGTGTCTGTCCTCCTTCCCATCCTGCTCACTTTGGTGGGAAACCAAGGAGGGGAACAGGGAAGAGCTGGAAGACAAGAGAAAGCTCCACTTTTGCAAGGGAGGGTGCCAGTTCCTACTCTGCCTCTCCTCTCACCTGGAGCAGCAGCTCTGTAGGTCCCATCCAATATCTAGGGGGGAGCATTTGCCTCCCAGCTCCACCACCTTCCCTGCCTTGGCAAAGCCTTCTCCCCCAAGGGCATAAAGCACCGGTGGCTTTTTTGATGCCGAAGAAGAGATGGATCAGGAGTATGAAGAAGTGCCTCTGGGCAGGCTGTGGGGCTGGCTGAAAGGGGCAGTGAGCTGGGGGCTGAAGCCTGATGAAGAATGCAGCCGTGGTGCTGGCAAAGATGCCGCGGGCTGCCTGCCTGCTGCGAGGAGCACAGCGAGCCGTGCCCAGGCCAGGCTGCACGTGGGGCTTATCCTGCAGCATCTTCATAGGAATGGTATTAACAATAAGTCTATACCCAACAGCATGGAAGTTTAAAAATATGTCTGTCCTGCATTCTTCGTAGCCCTAAGCACTAGGGACGAGCCCGATTCAGTTTCATCCCACTAGAAAGCCATTAGAAGGATTTAATTACATCTGATTTCTCTCCCATAATCCAAAGTCTTGTAGAAATGGATGTCCCTTTAGTGGTCCATTTTTATGCTAGTAAGTTCAACAAGGGCAATAAAGATTTATAATTTGACATATGGCCTGATGTCTGTACATTGAGGGTAATAACTGCTGAACATTCAAGGCCAACGGGTAAGAACTGATAAATGCTAAAGATTCTGTAAGAAAGAAACTCCTGCTGCACACAATGTCACTGTGTCACTGTGCTCTAATTTTCTAAGTGGGAGGGATCAAAAGATTCTTCTGATTATCCACAGAGGTGGCAAAACACAGCACACATATGCCCACACAATAATGGGATAATCACAACATGCTGTAAAGAACACTCTATAAACGGAAAGGACAAACCTTTACCTAGCCCAAATGGGTCTCACTGGGTGATGCAAAAGGAAAAAAAAGCCTCAGGTGAAACTTTCAGTTTGGTCTGAGAGTATGAAGTCATGACTGCCACAAAAGGGGAGAAAAGGGAAGAGCCCTGTCAAAGCTTGTAAGGGAATAAACAAGAATGGTAAACAGGAAACAACATAAGCAGGAGATTGCTGAAGAGCACCTATTGCTGTAGCTGTTCTCCTGAGTTTGAAAATTTATTAATGAACGTTGCCTAATTAACAGAGCAGAACCCAATTCCTAAACAGTGTGAAATCCATTAGTATTCTTTCCAAAAAGGCAATTCTCACCCATTAGTTATACTTGCTTTTAATTAGAGCTGTGCTGGAAGGACATGATCTAGGATGGTCGTGCCTGAAAGCTGCTGTCCCTATATTGGAATGTATGGTAACAACTGCCACACTGGATGTCAGAAAAGCCTGCCTTTGTCTAGCAGCAGAACATGAAAGATGCTGAGGGAAAAGTGCAGATGAATTTGGGCAAATCTGCCCTGTCCTTTCTTTGATACACACACACACATCTCTATACATAGCTTCCTAGTTTTCAGCAGTCACCAAGTGACACATTTGCTGAGCCAGAGGTTGCATTCACATAGTTACATCCTACAAGACAGCGCTCTATCAACTCTGCCATTGTCCTTCTGAAATAAAGAGTATTTCAATAATCTCTAAATAGCCTCTGATAACAAATATAGCTTGATTAAACAACACATGAAAAGGTGATTTGCTCTCTCTGTTTTGAAATTGCTGTCTGATGATTTCATTCAGTATTCCTTCCCCTTGGGATTTTGTGAAACAGAATACCATTGTTTCTATCCATCTTCTCATTACCATTCATGACTTTGTAGACTTTTATCTTATCTCTCATCCCTTGTCTCCTTCCAAGCTGAAAAGTGGACTATTTAATTTTATCTTCTTATGGAAGATTTTTCTATTCCTCTGATTGCTTTTTCATCCTTCTCTGCACTATACTCTTTTTTTCAGGGCAAAAATGAAGGCCACAGTTGAGATGTGAGAGCACCAGGGATTTCAGCAGTGATGTAATGAAGTTTTTTGCTCTGTTCTTTGTTCCTTTCCCAGCAATTTCTGCTGCAGTGCTAATGTGAAGGATCTTCCCTGTTAAAATAATTCAGTTCTATGTTCATTCAGAATGAATGTGGTACCAAGGGGAAGAAATGGCAGGTGTCTCTATTGCTATCACTGATTACCAGCTTATTGCATAATGAGTTTTTCTTTAGGAAGAAATGAACAGTAATGAAATCAATGAAATGAAATCTCTGGGACATTCAATTTATATTTCCCACTTAGAATGTGCATAATGTCAGGCTTCTTAATTGCTGCCATTTCATTCTGTGTCCGTATCTCTGCTTGAGTGTTTGTACTCAGTACAGAGGCACTTCAGAGATCGAGTCTTTGGGGCCTATCATCATTTGGCTGTGTGAAAGCTCATACTTCTGGGCAGGTGCTAGTGCAAATGCATATTCCTTTCACATACAGTCGTGTCCTTTTACTGAAATGCATACTCTGGCAGAAGTATTTCTCTGAAAGAAATACTAGTGCTAACGTGTGTGCACTGGAGGCACAGTCTTCTGTCAGCAAGGCAGCAGAAATGGCAACCGTAGCAACACTTCAGTGTTCACTTGAACGAGCTGTTCAAATTAGTGAGGTCCAGCAGAGGCAGGTTTCACTGCAAGTCAAAACCAAGGGCCAGGTTTTAAGGGCCTGTGAGTAATTCAGATCTACTGACTTCAATGGACTCACACCTCACCATACACTGGTGTAATTACTCCACTGGATTTCTTGGAAGCAACCCTGATCTGGTGAAGGGAGATGCTTTGGTTGGAGCTGTTTCATGTGCTGTCTGTGGCATATCTGTTGTCCCTGGTTTTCTGTACATACTTTTGTCTGTATCTGGAAAAGATTCTGTGAACATTAGTTTGAGTAACAAATAGCATTAAGAGATAAATGAAAGGCTTTGTGAGATCTAAGCATGCTTCCTTTTCGGCTACCCCTCTACCAGGGACTCCATGAGCAGGTAGGAGGGGTTTCTAACTCCAATTTAACTGGTGCAAGCAGACTTGCCACCAAATGACATTGATCATCTGGCTGAAGGACATAAAAAGGTCTTCTACAGCTCCTGAGGTGCCTCTAGCTCCTGTAACTCTCCTTTTGTGCCACAGCAAAATGAAACATGGATTAACCAGGACAATATATTACCACATCTTGAGTTTTCTGTGGCCACTGCAGGCAGCCATGACTTCCCTGAAATGGTACAACACTGCTTAAACACTGGGCCCATACTACTACCACCGCTAATTTTCAGACTGGGAATTCAGACTGGCCATGGCTGAGTGTCTCATTGGCTTTGCCTGTCACCCTCCAACTTCCATGACCTAGAATTTGGCCTTTTATCTTCAAAAAAAAAAAAAAAAAGAAGCCATCTGAGCTCTGTTAAGAGTAAATAAAGACCTCCTCAACATGTCAGTCATGATGAAAACCAAATAAACAGTTACTGTGGACTTCCTGCTGCATGCAGCCTGCATTTGTGCTAACCTTTGTGAAGAAGGTGCAACAACCCTTTGAAACTCTACGTGACAAACTCACTGTGAAACGGGGTGGGTGTTGCCATTATGGGTAAGCTCATGAAGAAGGGAAGACTTAGACTGTAGATAACCCTAAAAGGCCAACTTCCAGTACTGTTGAGACCATCTGGTAGAAATGCCACTCTCAGTAGCTGTGCTATGCTAGTGTCTTCATTCAAGCGTGTGGTGAATGGTCCAGAACACTCTCTATTCAGGGCTGACATACCTCCATATGCATAAATAAGACATGTTAGCTGCCTCGGGCAGCCCTGGTGAGTAATCTCCATGAGCACTACAAGGAGTCAAGATCTGGGAGCCCAGACAGTAGCTGTTTGAATTGTACATCCATCTCTCAAGACACCAGAAGAACTGCACTGGTTTTCAGCAGCTATTATAGATGCTCTGAATGAACAGCTTAGCCCTCACGCAGTAAGCACGTGTGTTTGAACCCCCTTTGGCCTCTCGTCTGAAGCTACGTGTGTTCTGTGATGCGTACTTCCCAAGCATCACAACCAGTGAGGTTTGTTGGCAAGCTGTTGGAAGAAAATAAACTGAAATTTGTTTCTTTAACCGCGTTAATAATTTTAGTCCATGCAAGTCAGTGGTGGCAATGGAAAGCATACAAATGGACATGAAACTTGGCTGTACACTAAGTCAGGTGTAAATAGTAGCTTTTTTTTTTTAAGGAAAGATACCTTTCTCCTCTCCTCTGCAGCCTCCAGCTTTTTCTGGATCTCCTCAAGAGAGAGTTCTTTCTTCTTTGGAGAAGCTAAAGTTCGTGGCGCTTCTGAGACCGGAGACGGCGGCTTTAGGATCAGTTCAAAGGCCTGGCCTGAGGCACGTTTGTTGATCTGTTTCACTTCCATGTCTGCAGAATAAAGTGGGAAATGGTGAGCCCTTCAACACCTCAGCCGCACCGAGGGAAGAGGCACAGACTTCAGTGTAGGATCAGAAGTATAGACAAAAGATTTAGCATCTCTGCCTCGGGCATTTTAAATGCAAAGGCAGATTATGGGCTGCAAACTGTTCTCAGAAAAAGTATATTCCATTTTATCTGTAATAGCTTAATTATACCTTAATCTCATAAAGATAAGAATTTACAGCAGTTTTGGAAGCTTACTGGGCTTCTGTGTCATTTCACATCCTCTGTGAGCAGTGCCCAAGCTGATTAATTTTTTTAAGCGTGCTTTCATCTTTTCTTGGTTTCCTTGGGAATTATGTCAGCTGTGAAGAGCTGTAATTCTCAGATGGGGAATATGAACAGTACAGCTCACTACAAGAGGGCTGGCTCGAAGAGTTTAGGTAGCTGCTACGAGGAACATTTTCTAGCATCATGGGTGATACACGATCGGTAGAAAGTAACAGCCAAAACCAGGGAAGAAATTTGTTAATTTGGCAAAATATCCACTGACTAACAGTACAGAGCAGGATGGTGAACTGAGTCATCTCCCAGCACTAACATGTTATCTGACCTGCAGGATGATTTCCAGTGAAAGTCACTCACCATCGTATTTATAGATGTTCATGTTGCGAGGTTCCGGGTAAAAACAGGAGCAGATCAGAGAAAGCATGGACAGCTCCTTCATCTTTTCCTTGTAAGCTGAAACGAGAGGTCTTGTTAGCACACTTCACTTCCCCCAGCTCCTCCTCAGTGAATCTCTAGCTGAGGCTACTGGCTGGCGACCAGCAAATCTGCTCTATCACCCACCTGGCAGATTTCTCTGGAATATTTCTTCTGCATGTTGAACCTTTATCAAATGACATGAGATGCTCAGCCCTGCAGAGACTGCTTCTGATCTCCTACGTGACCTCAGCCTTGGGTGTAATGCAGACAGTCCTTTTCCGATTTATACCAAGTGAATCTGGCTACCAGGAAATCTATTTAGCACTGGAAGAGTGCCATGACTCCACTCTCTCCTGGCAGGTGGGGAGACATGGAAGCTCTTACAAATTCTCTGACGTATCCAAATGCAATTGAGAACAGCTCTGAAACACTGCCCGTGTGTTGCCATAGGCAGATGCTAAAGACTTTAGCTGTTACAAATGAAAATGTCATCCGGATAATTAAAAATAAACCCAGATATGAGCATGCATTTATCAAATCCTTTGCATAAGGTCCTTAATATGCGTAATTACTTGAAACAAAGCTTTTTCTTCCTCATTTACTGGCCAAAGTATGTTCCATACTCGGCTTTAGTGTGTATCAGCTGATGCAATAAATACCCCTGTAATTTTGCTTCAAAATTCATCTTGGCTCTCACAAATCCCTGCTACTATCAAAACCAGATCTACAGAGGCAGACACATTTGCTGCCACATCTTAAAACACAACTGCGGCTGAAAAGTATCGTACTTCACGGATTGGACCAAACTGACTCTTGATGTTACTACGGGAAAACCAGACAGCTCTTTGATCTTCAACTTTTGGATGCATATGAAGTTGTTGTTCAGCCTTTCCTGCAGAAGGTCTGCTCAATCGCTGCTACAACTAGACCCTGAAATATCTCTGCAGAGAGAGGCATGCAAAGCAGCGTGGTGGGAATCCTGCCTTTCGGGGCCGCTGGTTATTATTCTTTACCTTTGCTTGACATTGAGTACGTCTTGTTTCCTAACAGCTTTAAAGCAATTAGAAAAAGGTGTTTGTTCTCTCAGCTTGTCAGCTGCAAAACGTGTCTGGAGAAAGATAAGAGCGTGCTGAGCTCTCTTACCTTTCAGTACAATAGCTGCACTGAAAGCTCGTTGGCAAAACCATTGTCATTCTGGCCACCGACAGAATTAGGGTGACTTGCCATGCTTTACAAGCATTACATTGTTTTTTTTCATGGTATTGATTCAGTCTCCACTTGCCCTAGAAAGTCCTTCAGCCATACTTGGAACATGGCTTGAATACTCACAGAAAGTTCTGGAGGGTGCTGCAACCCTGAGAACCAACCAACCTGCCATGTTGACAAGTACTGCTTTTCCTGTCGGACACATTAAGGGCTGAAGGTCTCAGAGGAACTGAAGAGCTACACAACTCCTCAGGTGGCCAGCAGCAGCATTGTGTTGACTTGTCCCCCTTGACCAGGCAAAGAACAGAGTATTTGGGAGCACTGAGTAGCAGGAGCCCTGCTTTGCTCAGCTGTTCTTTCCTTAAACTGCCACACATTGAAGAAACCAAGCGCCAGAAGCACAGTAATGCTAGCCCAGTTAGTGCTCTGATTAGAGTGGCTGGCCCATGTCAGCTGGGTTGAACAGAGAGAGAAGTCAGTGGTTTTGCCATGAAAGCTCTCTCAAAAAGAAACGTTCTGTATTTAGAAAGCAGCACACAGGGCAGAAAGCCATCAGCATAGCAACACCCTCATGGGTAAGCTCTGCAAGCGTGGGTCAGAAGAGACGACAGTGAGGTGGGTCCAGAACAGGCTGAACAGTAGAGCTCAGGAGACCTGCAGCTAGTGGTGTTCCCCAGGGGTCAGTACTGGGTCCAGTCTTATTCAACATCTTCATCAATGACCTGGATGCTGGTGATAGGAAACTGGGAGGAGCAGCTGACACACTGGAAGGCTGTGCTGCCATTCAGCCAGATCTGGGCAGAGGAGAGCTGGGCGAAGGGGAACCTAATGAAGTTCAACAAGGGTAAGTGTAGAGTCCTACACTTGGGAAGGATCAATGTCCTGCACCAGTACAGGTTAGGGGCTGACCTGCTGGAAAGCAGCTTCATGGAGAAGGACCCTGCAGTCCTGGTGGACAGTAAGTTATCCATGGGACAGCAATGTGCCATTATGGCCAGGAAGGCCAACAGTCTCCTGGGGTGCATGAAGAAAAGTGTGTCCAGCAGGTCGAGAGAGGTTCTCCTCCCCCTCTACTCTGCCCTGGTGAGACCACATCTGAAGTAGCGTGTACAGTTCTGGGCTCTGTTCAAGAGGGACAGGAAAATACTAGAGAGAGTCCATCAGAGGCTATGAGGATGGTGAAGGGACTGGAACATCTCTCTGATGAGGACAGGCTGAGAGCCCTGGAGCTGTTAGTCTGGAGAAGAGAAGACTGAGAGGGGATCTTAATGTTTACAAATATCTGAAGGGTGGGTGGCAAATAGAAGGGGCCAGGCTCTTGTCAGTGGTGCCCTGTGATAGGACAAAGGTCAATGGTCACAAACTGGAACACAGGAAGTTCCACCTCAACATGAGGAAAAACTTCCTCACTGTGAGGATGACGGAGCCTGGACCAGGCTGCCCAGAGAGGTTGTGGCATCTCCTTCTCTAGAGACTCTCAAAACCCCCCTGGATCTGTTCCTGTGTGGCCTGTCCTGGGTGATCCTGCTCTGGCAGGAGGGATTGGCCTCAATGATCTTCCAACACCTACCTTTCTATGATTCTGTGATTCTATGATTCTATGCAATCTGCATGGGACCTTTTGAGTCAGCTGACAAGGGCACAAAAATTCTGTCTTAAACCCCCTGAAGAGAAGCAGTGATTGCAACAAAGTTCATTTTCCCACTGTGCTTCAGCTGGCTTGCTAATTGCTTAAGTCCTGGTGCAGTCACGTAGGGTGTCCATCACCCCATGAACTGTGCAAGGTAAATGAAGGAAAGGAAAGGATGGCAATCCTAACACTACAAAAGCTTCTGAGAGGGAAAGTGCTAGGAAAGAACAATGTTGACAAAATTCAGCCACGGAATCTTCTTCTATACGTGGCAAGATTTAACTGTTTACAAGCATTAAAAGCTTCAAAGCTGGGAAAGAGCAGAAGACTGATTTCTGCTAAAGCAAGAAGGGATTTCAGTATTAGCAGTCCTGCAGCTTTGCTGTGAATATCCCAGTGTTTACAGGTCCTTTTAAATTCTGAAGCTGTGTGATTATTTCAAAACCTCTTGCATTTTTAAAAAATCTAAATTCCTCATATTCAGAGTTGCAGAGAAAGCCTTAGAAATATTCTCTAATGCCCCGAAAGGCTTTGACAGCTTCAGAGAAGAAACTCAGATAGCTTTGAAACTCAAGAATGAAAGAGGGTTTTTTCCCAATGAGTCCCAAATGCACCTCAGTGTCATCATTTTAAGCCAGTCTCACCATTTTCTCAAACTTCAGGCATTATGTTTAACAGAGGTGTTTAGAAGCTTTGAAACCCCTGCCTATGTTGGGTGAACATTTCCGTGCTCTTCTTTCATGGGCTCTTTACTCGTCAGTCCAGGTAAGATCTCTTGGAGGCTTTCAAGGGTGCCAGTGCTATGTCTGCAGGAGCAACAAGGGAAGCACAGGAGGACTGGATCTCTGGAGGGAAACAAGTGTAAGGACTCTATGCTCATGCTGTGTATTTTCTGGGGGTCTTGCCTTTAGATTAGTTTGGTCCCATGGTCTGAACAACCATTAGTGCTGAGAGCATAGTAGATACACTGCTAATGCACACCTTCCAGCTTCATGTACCTACCAAGTAAACCAGGTTGTGCACTCAGCTGGCTCTGCGGTGTGAACCAAAGCATGGTCAGCTGGGGTGTTCTGATGGTTCTCTTTGGAAGTGCTCTTCTGACCTCAAATAATAAGCTTATTCATCTCTATCCCACATCCCTCCACTAGCATGTCCCTTGCCAGTCCCGCAGCTCACTTGCCCACCGAGTGAAGCTCATGAGCAAGAGTGCTACGACTGCCCTTAGAAGCCAGCAACCCCTTCCTTATTGCTGGGAGAAATAGGAAGATTAGGGAAAGCACTGGTAAAACCACCCTGCCTGTTCTCATCTGTTATCCAATAGCTGGAAGGAATTTTTTACAGTTTGCACTGAAAAATGAAAATCTGTCCTGACTGATGGGCCACGGGCAATTTGGGTCATATTTTGCTCCTTGGCAAAGCACAGCTCAAACAGATTGCTGTGTCACAGCAGAGACCATTAGTCACAAGCAGGACTATTTTTAACCCAGGAAAGCAGAGAGATTAAGTGTAAATGTTACTTATGATTAACATAGGATGAAGGCAAATCTGCTGGTTCTTTCTGCCTTCCCGAATTTAGCCTGCATGTAGCAAAGTGTTACTGATTTTTGACCCTTCAAGTCCCACTAGCCAACTAGTTCCTGAAGTTCTGCACAGCTGGAAGGAAACACAAACTGGCACGTTGCCCATGGTCAAAATATACAACGCATAACACAGCTCAGCCCTCTGCTCCCTTGCCAGGCACCTGTGACACAGTCAGCTTTCTGAGACTGAAATGAAACCCCGCTTTGGTTTCTGCTTTGAAAGACACTGCAGGACCAAGAAACAAGATTAGGTGAAGAAGGAAACGCAAGGTAGAGAAGACCTACCACAGCCATCCTTTACAGGATCCTTTACCACAGCATCCTTTCAGGTGCCAGAGCTTTTGGTTTGTCAAGAAGGGAAGAGCCATGGATGTCATCTATCTGGACTTCTGCAACTCTTTTGACACGGTCCCTCACAACATCCTTCTCTCTTGGATGGAGAAGGTACGGGTTGGAGATAGGTATTTGATGGGTGGATTGTTCAATGGATAAGGAATTGGCTGGATGGTTGCATCCAGAGGGTAGTGGTCATGACACCGAGCTGAATGGTGCAGTCAATATGCCAGAGGGATGGGATGTCACCCAGAGGGACCTGGACAGACTGGAGGCATAGGCCCAGGTGAACCTCATGAAGTTCAACAAGACCGAGTTCAAGGTCTGGCACCTGGGCCAGGGACTAGGCTACCAGAGATGGCTGCTGTCTCCCAGTACTCTCTTAAGGTCATCTTGTTATCGTATTGTGGGAGCAGACAGAGGCCCAGCTGAGACTGGCACTACTTTCTGCACAAACATGTCAAATTCAAACACCCTATGACAAAAAGCTTATGGTGAGAAAGACAGGCAAAGGATGCTGGGGAGGCAATGCCCCAGAGGTGAAAAAAAAACCCTGCCTCAGGTCACAGATCCTCTCTGTAGGAAAGCTTTGTGGAGAAGGAGAACACAGGTCTCCTGATTTCTGGATGAGTGACACTTCCATTGGCACAGGCTGTCTTTTTGAGAGTGCTGCAGGCAATCCAGGTGCTGGCTGGTGGAACAGCCTCCTGAGTGATGACGCAGATCAAGTATGATGAATGGTTTAGTTATGCAGCCTTCTGTGATCAAACAGCATCTTCCCAAGGTAGGAATCGTGCCATGGGTTCTGTTTTAGCACAGCAAGACTGGGTTACTAGAGCAGGCTGTGACACAGTGGGCTGCCCCTATTCCTTTTCTTCTTCTGAATCTCACCCTCTGCCTTGTGTGTTTGCAATAGTGGCATTTATTCAGTTTTTCCTAATGATCTCTTTGGAGGCTTCCACCGACTTAGTTTTGCATCATCCCTTTATGCAGGCTCAACAAACTCCTCCTGCTCTTGCATCACCCATCCATGCATCACTTGCTGACACTGGCTGTCATTTTATCCCACGACAGCCGCGTATTATCGCACCCAGAGAGTGATGACAGAATTCCAGCCTATTTTCATCCTTCACAATTGCAGTAAGAGTTCTGCTACTGTTCCTTTTCATCTAGACATGGCAGATCCTTTCTGTATTTGTGGTGATATTATTTCAATTACGTTATGAAATCCCTCTCCTCCTCTCTTTGGCCAAATTGTTCTAAAAGCCATACTGAGTTTCTCAAGAGAGCAAATTCTTAGCAGAATGACCCACATGTTCAGAAAGCGAGCTGCTGGTGCAGCAGCAAGCAAAGGAACAGCCCAAAATGCTTCAGCAAAGCAGGCAATTAAGAAAGAAAGGGTAAGAAATCCAACTTTTTCTGTTTTCATCATTCTGGGAGTCTCAGCTGTTGTGGAATACGTCAGTCGTGGGAACAGAGATGCAGTGCTACGGTTCCAGTTTCCATTAACAGACAGGCTGGTCCTTCCCATTTTTCTGGGATCAGAAAATACATGTGTTTTTAACAGAGTTGTAGGTCAGGTATAAAAAGTGACTTCTTTTTCTAACTTACATAGGGCTTGTAACCAGAACTCTCATTAAGAGCCACCCTGTGCCATTTCAAAGTGCGGACACCTTTGGTGTCTTCCAGTATTTTAAAAGTGGTGCTTTGAACTGATGAAGTCCAAAATTAATATTAGTTAGTCATAACTTAAGGCTCAGAAAACAATAAGCAAATTCCATAGTGAGGTGTCATTTTGTTTTTAGGCGAAGAAAATAGGAGGGCGACCAGCCGAGTAGAAATTTGTGTTTATATTATATGGGATAAATGCAACTCAATTTTGGAGTAGGGTTGGATTTACATTCCAGCAACTAAATGTATTCCTTGGTGGCTGAGTCACCTCACTGGATGCAGAACCTATTGCAATTATATTATTCACACCATAATTACCAGTAGAATCCATTTTAGAGGCAACATGCTGCCGTGAGAGCTGTGGAAGGCACCCCTCAAATGAATCATTTCATATAGACCTAGTGTCTGACCAGCAAAGACAGAGAAGCATTCATTATTTAGTTTACATATGCGTGCACATAAACATGTATGTATAGATAAAGCTTCTTCTGCATCAGTTTACTGGCTGACCTTGAGCAATCTGTACGTATTAAGCTTGCTTAACCCAAAGCCAAATATGTGCAACTGCATCTTTATGCTACAGAATCACTCTTGCTGGCTGCCACGACTAACGACGACGTGTCAAAACGCAGAAGACAATGAAAGGAGGCAGTCGGAAAAATCCAATTTTCTTCTGGGCTCGGAATGGAATTTTAATTTCGTGGGACATATTAAAATAAGGATGTCTCATTAGTTTGCTTTCTATACACAACTGCAAGCGACATGTGTAAGCAGATTACTCCAAAATGAAGGGTTCCTTGCAACAACACAGACAACGGCGTACGCATTGTAATCGTGTTAATTGATAACAGTGTTTAAAGTTTGAATGCCAGAGCAAAATGAGCTCGTGGCAAATGATTTTTAAGTTCCTGCATAAAGCTGTCTGATATTAGAGTTTGTCTGTTGACGTAACTCATCTTTGTGGAGGGTTCTGCTTTAAACCCAAGGAGGTGTGATAACAGAAACTGTGTTGCAGATGCCTTGACACGCTGCTTTGTACTCTGATGCTTTATATTGCATGACTTAATTAATATTTTTTTTTTTTCATGATGAGGACTACAGAAATTGAAATGGTTTTATACAATTTAAGGGTTTACTCAATTGGATAAATGTGGGAGCAAGGGGCTGTATTTATTTCATAACAAGCTGCTCCAAAGGACTGAATTTCTCCAGTTAGAGAAATTGAGTCCCTCATTGAAGAGTCTCCCTATGCAGGAAGCCTACCAAGGGTGTGTTTATCTTTGGAGAAATTCTTCCACTCAAAGAGTTTTGAAGAACTTTGAAAGCACTCCACAGAGTAAGCAAAAATGACAGCAACTCCCTGACCAGCCATGTTGATACAAAGCAGATTCTGTAGAACTCATCTTTTCCTTTGGCATTACCTCCTAAACAAGTGGGTAGCAGAAAAACTTGGAAAAGTACATTTTGGAAGGTGCTCAAATTGAGACTCTTCCAAGTACCCTTTCAGCTTTGGTGAAAACTCTCTCAGCATTTAAGCTTGCTTTCAAAGCAAGCAATGAGCTTTACAGAATGGATACAGGCAATAAAAAAAAATAAAATATGAAAGCAAATAAAGAGAATTATCGTCATTTTCTTTTAAGTTTTGGCTTTATCTCCCTGAGAAGATTCTGGATAGCTTGAGGAGTCGAAATGATCATTTCATTCTTGGAATTGTGGCAAATAAAACAGCAGCCAGGCCATCAGTGAGTATTAACTTCTGTAGCACAACAAATGCAGTGTCTCTACAGGTTTTGTTATTGAGCAAAACCATAAAATCACACTGGCAATAGCCCACGTGGATATAAAGGTGCCTATTTTAACCAGAAGTTGGTACAATTGAAAACATTTAGATAGGTTACATTTAAGACCCAATCCAGAGCATAAAATAAATCTGAGAGATTTATTTAATTGGACATTCTTTGGGTTTTTTTGGTTTTTTTTTTTAGTAAAACTGCTTGGGGCAGTGACAACAATCAATCAAGTTGTGCAACTTGTGTGAAGTGATGGATGAAATCTCCAATAACCTTGACTCCTGCTAGGTGACAAGCATTTTCCAATCTGCCACATCCTTTCTTAGCCTGAGAAAAAATACATGCCAAGCATCAGCTCTGAGGACCCACTGAGCTGTGGCCATTTATCAGGGGTTCTCTAGAAGCCCCTCTAGAAGACATGGCCCATGGCCTGCATCATTCTACTGTTACAAACTTCTCTGAACCCCCAGGAAAATTCGTTACAACAGTTTCCAAGTTTTTGTCAGCCCTGACCTTGAGCTGATCAACGCTGTTGTGCTAGAGATCTGGTAATTCATGGATGAAATCCTAGGCCTGTTTTAAGTCAACCAAAATGTTCTCTTTGACTTTAGTGCATTTAAGTTTTATGCTTTCTGGGCGGCTTTCTAAGATGACAATTTTGAGCTATTCTTCACACATCCATCATTCTATGGCTTTCAGATTTTTCTGTATGATCTTCAAGCAAACAAGCTATGCAGCTATTATTACTAATTACCTGATTTATACTTCTACTATTGTATCTTGCCCTATCTTTATGCATATATTCAAACAGCCGATTGCCTCCATTAAGAAAATCATGGTACCACTCAACAGCATATTGCTAAAGTTCATCATATGTAGGCATAGATCATAAATATTATTGAGCACTGTAATTAGAAGATGTGTAAAATGAAGAAGAAGAAAAAAAAGAGAAATAAATCTGACAGCCTCTTCTTTGAAACCATGCTGATCATGCACAGAAATTAGTATATTATTCAGAATTGATTAAGTTGGCTGAGAGAGAACGTTTGCTGGTGGGATATTTTTGTTACAACTGACACTACAATAAAAACAGAACAAGAACCACTGGGCAGAGGAACTGACCTGTGTTTTAAGTAGCTTTGCTCAGATTTGCATAACAGAAACACATTGATTTTCTTTAAAGATGTAAAACTAATGCATAAATGTCTATGCTGTAACAATTTTGATGGCCTTTTGGTAATGTGACTGCTCCCAATTAAGTCTTTCATGATCCACCTCTGGTTTTCATCTTTCTCTTCTCCTTCCCTCTTTTCTATTTTTCTCCTATGTGGTGATTTTTCTCCTGTTTTGAAACAGTGCTGAAGTTTTCTAGAATTCTTTTGTGCTCTTCATTTGTCTATTTATCTCTCTGTAGCTATTTTTCTGCAGTATTGGCCTCCACTTACACGGAAGAGGATCTTGATGAATTCAGACACTGCTCTACTACTAAATTAACCACACCAGGAGTCTAAACCCTGCAGAGATGCTCCTGTGATTTCTGGGTGGCTCAGGTGTGAGGGTGCTTGGCTCTTTTAGACTAAAAAAACCTCTTCCCTTGCAATAGCCAGATTTTCAGGGCACAGTGCACCAGCATCTCCCAGCATCAACAGTCTGTCTTAAAGACAAATTGGAACTCCTTGTGTGTTGTTCAGCCCACTTTTTATAACAGCCTTATCAAACTTCCAGGACTAGCTTGGCCATCATACTTTTCAAGATGTTCTAGAAGTAGCAGGAGCTGGAGATACCCAAATGTCAACTTGTAACAGCCTGGTTTTTCCCTTTTGTTGTGTAATCCAAGTATTTTTCTTGCATAAAAAAAGTCTCTTTTCCTCTATTATCAAATTCTCATTTATTAGTGTAGCTGGCTTTTACATGGCTTTTAAAAATAAAATAAAATAAAATAAAATAAAATAAAATAAAATAAAAGGAGGTATTTCCTTCCTAACCTGATGTTTTGGAAGATTTAAAGGTGGAAAAAATGGGTTCATCAGACATGAATCAACATGGGTCTCCTACCATTGATTTCCACTGGTTTAGGATCTAATTCCAGCAAGACTGGTGTTCCTGGCTGTTGCACATCTTAACACCTTAAACGTGTGACCTGTACAGCACAACGAGCCATTGCCATTTCCTGTCTAGTGCCACTTTTTTTCTTCCACTGCAGTAGAAAGGATGGGAGTCCTCCTTCCACTGAACATCCCTTTGTTAAATTACAATTTGCTCCACAGGTTTTTTTGCTGAATTTTGATAGAAGCTTTTAGTGGAAAGTCATTTCACTCTGGTAAGATGACTAGGGAAAAATACATACATGTGGTAAACTAAACCAGTGCTTACTGTATTTGTTTGAAAGTGTCTAGCACTTTGTGTCAGGAAATCATTCCTCATTTGAAAAACCTGCCCAGGCCTGGCTGTAAAATACCTCATTTCAGGCTTCAACCACGGTTGGGAGAGACATGTCTGAGCTTTACAACAAACTCCTCTGAAGACACTTTGTGCTGGACATGACTGATTTCACACGGATACTGCTGAAGAAGACACGTTCTCGACAAGTCGCCTGATGACAGCAACAGGTTTTGTTTAGAAAGGTGACTTGCAGGGAGAACTAAGACTGTATGTTTTGAAGGTAATTACTGCAGAGGTAAGCAAGCACTGCTGCTTCATGACGTGACATTTGCTCCTCCTTAAAGCATTGGGCAGAACCACTGAGAGTGCCAGGATAAAGGGCTCTGAAGCTAAGTTGAAAGGCAAATGTACTCAATATAGACACAGCCTCAGGGAGCACGCTCTTGGAGAAGACTTGCTGGAGGATTCACTTCCAGCTGTGCTGCTGCCCACTGGTCACAAGGGTAGGAGGCACCTTCAGTCCCTTATGTTCAAGAAGGGACTTTCTTGCTGTATGATCTTTAGTAAAGCTTTTAGTGAGCTAATTTTCCAACTACATCAATTATTTAATCCAACAATATCAATAATCCAACTGTATCAATTATTTTAGGTGTTTAAGACACCAAGCACTTGCTGTTTCTCAGGAGTGCTGAACATCTCTTCTTTCTTTTGACTATGAGCTAACGAGGTAGTTAAATTAGACCTACATGAAAATGCTGCACAGGTCAAGCATTGCCCAGACCTACCTGTCGTGGGAACCCCCTCATCTCTGTGTTTCAGACTAAATAATAGTGCTTACTTCTCACAGAAGGTTCTTAGAAGAATTGATTAGTTAATTTTGTATAGTCTTTGAAGGCTAAAGTAGTATCTAAATATCTTGCTGGATATGAGTGTTCCATCTGTCCTCTGTTATGATTTTTTTTATGTTAAAGCTATTCATTAAAAAATGGAGAATCCTTTTCTAAAGAAATGCAGATGTCCCCTGAGAAAAATCCAACCATGAGGTTAGATTGCACATTTATTTATGCTAAAAAATACGTGTGCAAAACGTGACCTGCAGAAATGTACTGCCATGGTACAAACACCAAAGAAATACAAAAACCCCAACAAAATAAATCATGCTGAATTAATTAATTAAAGGAAATTCAAATTGACAAGCCAATGTGAATGAATTTCAGGAGTACATTACTAAACACAGAAGCCTGCAGTCTCAACAGAGCTAGTATTGGGACAAAGAGGTGATGGAGGTGGAAGTGAGAGAACATTTTGGAAATGTTCAAGCTGCTAAATTTTATTTTTATTTCCTCGGTGTGTTATGGGATCTCTTCCATAAAATGATGGAATAGATGATGCTCCCATGCTCCTGCCTGTACACTTCACAGGGTAAGTAAAGAACTGCTGTGAGGCATCATAAATTCTCAGCCATATGGACTGGTTTTAAAATTATCACTGCCTCAATTCTCAATGGCAGGAAGAGGAATGTACTCTAAAAACAGGAAAAGAACGTCAATAGGTGTTATCCTTCAGTTCTCTAGCGAATTGTACTTCCCAACAACTTTCTCTTTGCTTAATAACCAAAACTACCAGAAAAAAAAATAAACTAACTGAAATATTTCTTCTGTTAGATGTTGACAAAATCTGGAATAGCAGTGTCTCTGTCAAATCCCATTTCTGGTAACATTATGAGACAATAAAATGTTTCTGAATCTTGTCTACATTCATTCTCATCTTAAAGTAATTCCTATTTGTCTATTCAGATAGGTAAATTTCTGACTGTTTAAAGTAACTCAGTGATGACTCGTGTTCATTGATTTCTAAAAAGGGAAGAACTGTCTTTCTTTATGAAAGGGGAAGGTTAAAACCTGCTGCTAAAAACTCTGTAATACGGAAGGGAGCACGTTCAGTCCAAATGCAGCCTGGTGTTCAGCCGTATGTTGCTTGACTTGAAGCCTTAACTTGACTAGTCGTGTGCAGTTTAAGACTTTATATGTATGATTACATACCAGATAAACCAGTAACCTACTGCTCAGGTAACAGACCAGCTCAGCAGTGACATTCATACCAAGTACTGAGGTGTGTGCTTGTAACGAAAGTGCAAACGACAAAGTGTAACAACCACTCTGAAGTACTCTACAAGTTTGATCAGTTTTACTGAGTTACACAAAGGAGGAAGCTGGGGGCTGCCTGAATTCGGGCAGCCTCTTAATCCCATCCATTTATCACCTCACAGAGTTCCTGACTATCTTGAAAGTAGTCTGAATGAAACCACGCCTTTAGCACATTATTAACACATATCCCATGTATTTCTCTTAAACAACTGCCTCTAAAATAAACCATAATCAAAAGTGAGACTTCCTGTATGATACCCGTCTGAAGGTATTTTCATAATAAATATTCTTTAAATTAAACACCTGAAGGAAACAATGGAATAATGGTTCCAGTGGCAGCACCAACTGCTTCACCCTCACTGTGTCATGAGCATTTCCTAAGAAAGTTGATCCAACCAGGTACACGGTGCATCATGTCTGCAGTGACCCCACCTGCCAGAGCTGCTGATCCATGTAATGCACACACTCTCTATGGCAGGGAGAATTCAGGGATGAAGGAGTCCACCCATCCAAGCCAGTTCACATGGAAGATGTCATCAAGGGGAGGATGAAATTTAAAAGCCCTCCCCGAATTTGTGTACAGTTGCATTGTATGAAATTGAAAATAAGACACACTTAAATATAAATAAATAAGTAAATAGCTGGGTGTGTGTGCCTGGGGTGCATCATTCATACACTATGTAAACTAAACAGAACCACCTCATAGGCATTCAGGGTGTACTGAGATCCAGAAGTTCCTGCAGCTGCTGAAATCCCTATGTAAATCAAAGAAGCTTTGCTTGAAAACCTTTTACTGCACACAGCCTAAAAGAAAATGAGGCTTGATTTTCCATTCTGTGGCACAATATAAAGACAGATTTATCAAAGTATTTAGCATCTGTAGCCTAAGTTGTATGAAGAGTTCTGTCCAAAGCCAGCAGGACTATTCACATGCTGAAACTCAGACACCTACTTAAGTGCCTTGCTGGACCAGGGCCAGAAACATAATAGTGGGCCAGCTTAAGCTGATTAGAAATGTTCTGTTGGCTCCAGTTGCAGCAGGATCTCGCCTTTCTTGCCACTTTGCAAAATACAGTGCTCAACACGGAGAAAAAAAATCAGGCACTCTACTTCTCTCAGTGGTCTAGTGGGTGAAGCTTGAGTATGAAATGAATGTAGTTTATTTAGCACTAACTGGAAACGTGTATGACTGAGAATGTGCCTATTTTTCCACAGGAAAATAAGATTTATTTCTTTTTTTTTGCCTTGAAGAAGCTCTTGAAATAAAGTGGCTTAGTCTAATAGGATGTCTAGATCCACATCTTCTCTACAAATAACAAGGAAGAATAAGGTTTAAAGAAGTGGTGAGGAGAATCCTTAACCTTTCTGAGTTTAAAGAGGGGAAGATGCCTTTAATAATGTTTCTTTCATTTTTAAATGGAATGCTGTTGTAGTTAGCATTTTTAGAAACCCGAGCTAGGTAGTTCCACTGCTTTTATTGTTTGTGTACGTAGCTTGTTAACCAGGTATTAAGAGGCAAACCGGTCACAGTCAATCCCTCTCCGGGCAAACCTAATAATTCGAGGCATCTCTCTCGCTGCAGAAACCTTCGTATTTCTGTGCTGCGAGATCATTAACCAAAGGCTGAGGAGCCCTTTCTTCCTTAGTGACAGAATTCCTACTAGGGCCTTCTGCAGCGATAAGTCTCCGACCGACTACAAATTATCAATACTGATTACCAGATTGCTGCAGTGGGGAGGGGACGGCTTGCTCGGCACTGCAGGGCTGGCCAGACTCCCACAGCCCTTGTCTCCTTCCTTTATTTGCATCTACAGCCGCCTCGTGCCTTGTCCCCAGGGGTGCCAGGGCCGGGTTAAAACGCTTTCCATCCACACTGCTTGTTCCTTGGGAGCGGCACATCAGCATCCACACAAATAAATGTGCAATTCAGCGGCTAAGCCAGTGCCAAGATTGGGTAGAACTTTGTGTAGCACGGTTTAGCGAGGTAACAGAGTCTGCACAGGAAGGGAATTCGGATAGGATTTGGTTCTTGGGGAAGGCTCGTAATTGTGTTGGGAGCTCGCCACCCTCATTTCGTGGGATTTCTGTGTGCATGATTTCGGGGGTGAATGACTGGGAAAACTTGCATTTGAATGCGTCAAACGCACGTCCTTCCTCGTTCCCCTCCGACCCATCAGTAAAAAATGAATACAATAAAACAAAACCAAGGAGCAATAGGGCGCGGATGCTTTCAAGCAGGCCGGCCCCGCGGTTGTTCTCCTCTCGCTCCCGCACCCTCCACTGCGACTTTCCGCTCCCCCACCCACTCCAGCAGCCTCCCTCGAACAAAGAGGCCGGAGCCGCGCCGCTGCCCTTCGCTCCCGCCGCTGCCGCCAGGACAAACGCCCCGCGGACAGAAGGGACCCGAGGCCAACGGGCTCCCCGGCACCCGAAGGCTGCCCGGGGCCGGGGCTCCCGCGACCGCGCCCCTCCCGGCCTCTCCCCTCCCGGCCGCTCCCGGGGGCAGGGCGAGGGGCGGGGACGCGGCGCGGCGGCTGGAGCAGGGTGCGGCTGCTGGCCGCGGGAGGAGGAGGT
>WUAM01000383.1:1136727-1151247 GCA_024336885.1 Actenoides hombroni
CAGGCGTTGGGCGCGGCAGCGGGGCGGGGGCGGGTCCCCGCCGCACTCCCCCGCGGGCCCTGCGCCAGCCGCAACGCGGAGCGGGTGAGGGGCCGCAGTGCCGGCCCCGCCCGACCCGGCCGCTCCTCGCCGCCTTGCTGCCTTCGCAGCCGAGAAGGGGCCGGGCTCGGGCCGGCTCTGCGGGGGCTCAGCTGCCCGGAGGCGGGGGGGACACACACCAGGACTGCGCGGCTATAATGTACCCTTGTCTCGGCTCTGCTCCCCGCGCCGCGGCACCCGGCACGCCCAGCAGGCACCAAACCCGCCCTGGCAGCTGTTCTGTTGAATGCCGTTTTTCCTCTCCTCCTGCTAAGCCTTCAGCGAAAGGCGGCAGGTGGAGCGGGGGGGGTTCCCGCGGCGGTGTCTCCCCGTCCCCCCTACAAGAGGGAGCTCCCACTCGGCTTCCCCGCCGGCCCAGCCGCAGTGACCGCAGCGGGAGCGGCTCCCTGACCGGTCCCCGGGGCCGGCCCCCTCCGCAACCCCTGCCACGGGAGCCGGCTCGGCGCGGTGGTCAGGCCGAGGGCGGGGGAGGGTGGCCCGGCACTCCCCCGGGAAGGGAGGCGGGGCTCCAGGGACGGGGGGTGCCGAGAAAGTCGTGGCAAACCCTTGGCATATATGGGAGCAGTTATTGAGACACTCCGTGTATCATTTCTGACCCGCTGCCACCTTTTAATGTTGTGTTTCACGTACGTTTTAGAGGCGCATGAATTAAGCTCCAGCATGTCCTAGCAAGGCTAGGACTTCTTCACAGGCTGGGCCTTCTCTTGGTTCATATTAAAACTCATTTTCAGCCCAGCCTGCCTCCAGGTCTGTGGATGTACGGGCTGTAAGGGTGCACAGGGTGCTGAGCAAAGCACTCCTTAACTGCTTTTAAATACCAGTGGCATATAACTGGGGCTTTCATCCCACTGTCGTTGGACACTTCTTCTGCAGCCTTAGCCAGATCATCAAAAAGCTTTTGTTCTTTTCCCCATTTGTTCTTTTCTCCATTTGTTAGACAGGATCTTACTTTTTACCTCCTTGCAGACGAGGGAGAAGGGGAGGTGATACTGGAAAGACAGATGTTTATGCAGCACTTTGAAGACTATTGTTGCTAGGTAAATTGACTACATTGGCACTGCAATAATACACATGGCAGAGATGGGAGCTGGTCATGAATCTGACAGTCTGCCTGTGCTTTGTATGTCTGCTGCACAGGCTGAGAGACTGTGCAGCTTTGTTTAGTTTTCATAAGTAACTTAAGTCCGGCTATTTCTTACTGACTTTTAGGACACTTGTTTACACTTAACCTTTGTCATTAGGAAATGTAATGGGCCTTATTTAGAGCAGTTGATTTTTTTTTTCCCCTTGGTCACTCCTGCTTCTTCTCTAGACCTCCTGGAGCAATTTCTATTTGTGTCTATGCAATTTTAGAAAATTAATTAGTAATTAATTCATGATTAGCTTATCTTCATCCTTACTGCTGCCAACCTCTGACCCAAACCTATGGTAAAAGATGTTCAGTACCAAGATTCATCTCACCAGAGCAGAGCCTCTCTCTGATACCTGGCTGATACTCAGTCTGTACGATGAAGTCCTCAGAAGAAGAATGGTCCCTGTGCAACCTTAATTACCCTTCCTATGCATAAATATCATGATACAGTTTTTAATTACATACTTAGGCTCTATTTTTTTCCACCAGATTCTTCCTACACAGGCAACAAGGTGGACGGTACTCCTTTGGTGAGCACTCTTTGTTGGTTTATTTTCATTCTGTTGTCATGAACCAGAACCTTGCCACAGTCCTCTGTGCCCTTGAAAGCACGGGTACAATGAAGATTTTCTTGCAAGAATATTTGCCTGAATATTTCTCTGACATAGGTGAAAAAAAATCTCTTGTCTAGCCTTATTCTTCGCAGCGGGTTAAGTGTAGATTAGAAAACATTAGCATGGTTTGTGTTGCAGCCAGCAACTCAACCCTGCATATTTTAAGGTGAAATAACAGAGAGAGAGAAAACTACAAACACAAGCAGGGGTGATGTGGCAAATACTGTAACGTTTCGGCTTTTTTCGTAACATTAAGCAGAGTTTTTGCAGCACACTATAAGTGCACTGAACGGCTGAGAAGATTAGCTGTGTACTGAAAGCCCAGGGACAAAGAGCGAGCAGCGGTACCATGTGCAGAGCCGTGTCGTGGATCTGAAGCACGCTCACCATTTTCTTCTTGAATTACATTTTTCCTACCCTTTCATTTCCCCGTGTAACCCTCGAGTTACGAAGCAGTCAAATGCTGTTCCCTTTCTAGCAGCAGCCCTCCGTTTCTGAAACGGTGGTGTTTTTTTTTTTTTTGCTGGGCGTAGCCTAATCTAAAGATCATCTTGTTAAAGCTTGACAGCAGCTCGATGAGCCAGCTGCAAACACTGCCCCTACCCGTGGTTTTTGGGCTGCTGCTCAGTTCTGCCTGCACGCTGGGACCGGTGCAGCTTCAGCTCTCGCCTGGTTTCACGCACCGGCCACGGCTGCACGGGCTGTTCCTTCCAGCAGTGTTCAGGATCACCGTGGGGAAGCCAAATAATGGTATTACGGTATTTTGGGGTTTATTTATTTCTTTTTTCTTTCCCCTGGAAGTCCGTAAGCAGTGGCCTAATGCTGACACGGGGATTGTACATAATGAGATCTCCCTCGGCGCGCTCGTCCGTGACACGTGAGCTAGAAGCTGTGCAAGGCCGAATGGTGGGAGTGACTTGGTTGCATCTGGACTCTGTCCTGTGCTGCAAATACACAGAGGACCTGGGAGATGAGGTGATTGAGAGCAGCCCTGCGGAGAAGGACCTGAGGGTTCTGGTGGATGAGAAGCTGGACGTGAGCCAACAGTATGCATTTGCAGCCCAGAAGGCCAGTTGCATCCTGGGCTGCGTCAAAAGAAGGGTGGCCAGCAGACTGAGAGAGGCTCTGCTCTGGTGAGATGGATCTTGGTTCTGCATCCAGCTCTGGAGCTCTCCACACAGGAAGGACATGGGCCTGATAGAGTGGGTCCAGAGGAGGACCACAACAATGATCAGAGGGCTGCAGCATCTCTCCTGCGAGGACAGCGGGAGGAAGTTGGGGTTGTTCAGCTTGGAGAAGAGAAGGCTCTGGGGAGACCTTACAGCAGCCTCCAGTACCTGAAGGGGCCTACAGGAAAGCTGGGGAGGGGCTGTTAAAAGAGCATGTAGTGATGGGATGATGGGCAATGGTTTTAAACTAGAGCAGGGTAGATTGAGATCGAACGTTAGGAGGAAGTTCTTTACTGTGAGGGTGGTGAGACACTGGAACGGGTTGCCCAGGGAGGTGGTGGAGGCCCCATCCCTGGAGACATTCAAAGTCGGGCTTGACAAGGCTCTGAGCAACCTGGTCTAGTTGAGGGTGTCACAGCTCACTGCAGGGGGGCTGGGCTACCTGACCCTTGGAGCTGCTGTCCAACCTGGGGCATTCTATGACTCTAAGATAGGCCTTGTAGGGGAATACGGGGCCAATTGAGGCAGAAACCAGTTGTGTGAGTCTGAATGATGACAGCATGTTCATGAGACCATCAGAACTGTTCTGTGGGATCAGACCAAGGAGTCATCTGTCCGGTAGCCTGTAAATTGTATACCCTCCCCTTTCAAGGCTCCACCAGATAACTGGATTTTCTGGTCAGTGGTGTTCTTGCCTCGGGTGAAGCTGTCATCAGCAGTTTGAAGGGGAACCCTGATGCCCGTGGGCCTGTTTTGGTTTTCTCATCCTGACCCATCTCCGGGTAGGCCACCACTGGGCTGCCTCCCTGCATCCTCCTTGCACACGTGCAGAGTGCTCACAGAAATGCTGTTGGAGATGCTCAGCTTGATGTCTCCCTGTGAACCCTTGTTTTCTACATTTGTAATGCTTTGAGTCTCCCCTGCCTTCTTGTTTCCACTTCCATATTCCCTTGCAATTGGTTTACCTAGTTACCAAGACCTATTATGTTTATCTAGGACATACTAAGTACACTTTCAGTCCTGGAATCATAGGGTTCTTCACTCTTTAAAGTAAAAACTAATGGAAGGAAGAATGTCAAATCCAATTCTCCTTTTAAAAAGGCAGGAGACGAGCAGATGATGCAGAAGTGGTTAGATTAGGCTGCTGGGGGCTGACACCAGAGGTTCACAATGAGGTTTTCCTAGAAAAACAAAAGTGCCAGTGTCCAGCAGATCTAAATCACAAGTCCTTCCAAGAGCAGGAGGCCCAGTGTGAGAGTGTCCTCCCAGTGTCCTGTTGAAATGAAGTACGTACTGGCCTGTTTCTGATACACCTTCCTGACTCTGGTTTTCCAAACAGCAGAATGCCTCGTGTAACAAGAAATCAACGCCAGAATTGTGCCACAAAGTGCCTGATTCCCTTTGCTTTGTCTCCCCTGCTGCTTGCAGGAAGAAAGTACAGGACTGATTTAACTTTTCTTCTGCCGTTTTTGCCCTTCTTGATTGACTGACTTTCTTGTGACTGTTGGCTGCTTATCAGCTGATTCCTCAGGGCTTTTTTCTCACACCCCTTGGAGACCAGCAGACCATTTGATGCTCCAAGTGTATTCTAGACATTTTTTCTCTGTGTATTCAGGCATATCCACAGCTACTTGTGTCTGAGGACCGTAAGGGTTGTATCATTGCTGGCTCTCCAACAAGGAGCCAGTTCTTGGTATCGGGCTCGTCATCTCTTCTTTTTGCAGCTAAACTTTATTTATACTTACTTGGTGATTTATCACAGTAAAGACAACAGATGAGGGGAAAGTAAAAATAGGCTGAGGACAGATAAACAGACTTGGGAGACATTAGTTGCCTTTGGGTGAAATTCAGACTTAGAGGGAAACGGTACCAGAAAACCACTTGGAAAATTAAGTGTAGGACACATTTTTTATTTCTAGTAAAAAGTTTACAGGCAATTTCAAACTGCTTTTGCTCCCACATTTGCCAGGCTTCATTATCTTCATCTGACATTTTCAGTGTTGCATACCCGTTGATTTTTGTTTGTGTTTGGAAAAAAAGGCAGCTGAGATGTCTCAGCTGGTTTGGAGGGGAAATTTTATGCTCTGTGACAATGTTTTGCTCATTCCTGGTGATCTTTTCTTGGAAATCCAGCAGCATGCCCTATTCTGTAATGGAAAATTGGAATCTGTCAGGTAACTGTTTTGGGAGCAGAGAGGTGGACTGGCTTTTCACTGCAGAAAAGCACTTGAACTTGGCAGCATTTTAATGTTTTAGAAAAAAAAGTGTTTCTACTGCTTTTGGAGACACTTGCTAAAACCTTGACAGCTAAAATCATGGAAGTTTCTCTCCTCACTATGCATGCTTTATCTTCTTTTTCTTTTTTTTTTTTCTTTTTTTTTCTTGTTTGTTTGGTTTTTTTGTGTGGTTTTTTTGTGTGTTTTTTGTTTGTTTTGTTGATTGGGTTTTTTTGGTTTTGTTTTTGTTGTCTGTTTTGGTTTTTTTGGGTGCTTTTGTTTTTCATTGTTTTCGGTTTGTTTGTTTTTGTTTTGTTTTTTTTAACAGTGTCTGCCTCATCTTCTGGGACCGAGAGCTGGTCAGGGACATAGGAAATGGGATGGACTAAATGCTAATTATGACTGAATAAAAACTGGAGCAGCGAGGGAAAGCTGGTAGTGGCTGGACAAAGGAACTGCAGTGAAGGAGCCTTTGGGAGCGTGGGTAACCAGGGTCACACAAGCAGGCAAGAGTAGGGTTGTGGAAGAGGGCCTGGCATTTATTTGCTGAAGAGATGAAGGACAAGGGTTTGTGGCATCACGTAGGGAGGTAGTTGCTTGGCAACCTTAGTTCAGTCCCCGTGTGGTACACGTGTGATCACGTTGCTTTTATGCAGGATTTCTGGCTCAAGTGTCGCGTGGGATCCACCTGCCCTAGGGTTGTAGTGGGGCTGTGTGGGAGAGCTGGGCGATGCCTTCCTGCCTCCTGCCTCCTTTGTAGCTCGAGCTGGGCAGTCATTAATGAGTGAAGCAAGGGAGGGTAAGGGGCGGCCACGTGACTGCAATAATGCACTGTTGCACTGGACTTTTCTTATCTAGTGCTAATATAGCCACTTAAACTACTTCTGTGGTCTCTCTATGTGGGGCCTCTAATAGTCTAATAGCTTCTAATTATCTCATTTTTAATGACCACTTCTAGAGTCCTAAATCCAATTTGCTCAGCAGTCACACCTGAGCCTGATGCCGCGATCTCTGCGTCTGAAATGTCGTTAAACAGTTTAAAATTACAGCTGTGGGGCCTCAGGACACCTAAGATCAGTGACTGCCTCTGCCTTTAATTTTGCTGTGCCTCCGTGCCCTCTGTTGTAGACAGCAGTGCTACCTCTCCTTGGCCAGCGTGGGCTTTTGTGAAGAGAAATTAATCTGCGTTGGTGCAGCACTCAGCTGCTGAAGCGATGAGCACCACTGAGAAGCCCTGGAGAAAGTTCATCATTCTGCCATCATAACCCAACTGGATAGTGGGCAGGAAGCAAAGTACGGGCCACACAGTGAGTTACGAGGTGAAAGCAAAACAAGGATTAGCTGTTTGGAGAGTGAAGCAGCGGTCCTGTGCAAAAAGAGTGATTAAAGACGGTGTCAAAATAGGTACAAGATGTTATTACCACCCTTGTACAGGAGAGATTTCCATGATGGGGGAACGGACAACGTACTGATGCCCCATGTGCTTCTTTCTGTCACTAGACCTTGCCCGGGTAGGATGGAGTTTCAGGTTTGTGATGAGTACTTTAATGGCTATACCCCTATTTTAAACGTGTAGGGGTCGCTTTATGCTGCAAGTACAAGGTGATGGAGTTTTTGGAGGTTCTTGGCTCTCGTGGGAATTTGCTCCACACTATATCCCACGTAATCACTGCCTTTGAGTAGTATGGTTGGGTACCCTCAGGGTAGATACCTAATTTGTGCCGTGGAAGACAGTGGCAATGCATGAACAGCTTGTGCCTGCTTGGAGGTCAGATAAACATCTTTAACGCTGCTGTTTGCATGGAAAAAGGCTTTATTGTAAGAGTTCCTGCAGGTAAGGAGCTACTGGCTTATTCACTCACAACACAAGTTGTTTACAGAGAATACAGGATTGTTTCCTTTTGTATTGACCTTTCATTTTGATTACTGGTGGACACAGAGTGGTTTCTGGTAGGGCCTGCTCGTAGGTACTGTAGGTGTGGGGCTCAGTAGAACTCTACTTTTTGGATTGCATAAAATTTCTCTGTCCCCTTTTGCTTTTCCTTGTTTTGATATTTGTATGAAACTCTGCAATGCCTGTGTGGTGCAGTCCCATCTCCTGCCCTTCAGTTGTTGTCCTCGAGTGTAATTAAAACAGACCTTTGTGTTTGCCACGTGGAGAAGCTAATAAAACCCAGTGCTTCCAGCAGCCTATACTAGTTAGGCTTTTTGCTTTGCATAGCTCTTTCTTTTTTCATGTCTGGATTTTGTATGTAATCATTATGTCCAGAAGGAATGAATCTTTTCCAGTAAATCTTCCCACAGAGAAGTAAAAGGGAGTCTTATTAAACCACAGAACTTGAAAAGACTGTGAGCTATTATTCATAGGAGCTAATTCAACAGCCAATTGAAGCAGTAACTCACTTTTATCTTTTCTAGGGATGAAAAATTCCTGTCTGACTTCTGATTTTCTATTCAGTCAAATGCTAGTAGATTCAAGTCAAGGGCTCTAACTTCAGCCAGAAAATGAAAAAAACCAAACAAACAAAAAAGCAAAAGCTGCCTGCATTTGTTGATGGCCCCATGGCATGGAGCCATTGCAATAACCAAACACGGAAAATCACATTAGATTAAAGCTTCCAGTTCATCAGCTGAATGGGACTGGCTGTGAGTGCATTTTCATACTGGTTTTTAAACTTCAGTTCAAACTGTTTGAAAGTACTTTGCAGCGAGGGGCTTGGAGTGGACTGCTGCTCTCCTTTAGAGAAGCTTGGCAGATGGAGTAGTCTGGATGGTAAACTCCAGATTACAGCTTCACTCTACACACAAAAGCTGTTTTTATCTGAAGGGTGAAAAGGAGAGATGATTGGGGACAGTTTCTGGGGAACAAGTGAAGCTGTAAGTGGAAGAGTGAAGCACTCTCTTTCTAGGGAAGATTCAAGTAGGAATCTACGTTGGCAGAGGACCATGTATGTCCTGCTGTTGCTAGCCACAGCTGTGTCCCGTGGATTTCTATAGGATACCAGCTTCCAAAGGCTTGTAGCTTTTAGAATTATGTCAATTTTAGAATTAAATATTTTTTTTGACCCCGAATTTCAGAATTTAGACCACCTTTAGATGAGGTTTTGCAGTGGAAAATCCAGCTGCTTAACCCAGAACTTTTTGCTGTCCTTGGTATTCTAACATACCTCTAAAGTACAAGTAAAGTTTTGGTGCTGACCTAAGCTCACAAAGCCAAAAGAACTGAGGCTATAAACTCATATTTTGAGGCTGTTCATCAAAATATTGCAGTGTATATGTAACATGAGATCATGCATTATGAGGAGGGTACTACAAATGTTAACAATCTGAATTTCAGGATGAAGTCTTTAAGCTCTTGGATTTCTAGATTGACTAGTTAGGCAAGGATCAAACTGCATCCTTTCATGATGTGGATCTTCTGAAATTGCTTGTTAGATGCCTGGTTAGCAGTGAAATTCTGGCAACAGGAATCATCCAGCCAGAAAACTTTGATCTCCTTTAGCTGCAGTCCTTGCTACGCTGGCCTTTCTACCTTTGCAGACAGACAGAACAGAACAGTAATTCATAAAGGCTCTTTCTTCCATTTATTGAACAAACATGCAGTTACTCTTATGCTTTAACAACTGTTTGGCAAAATGACTCTTATTTTCCTAAAACTGTTCTAGAAAGGTATCTCGTCTTCACCTGAAGGCACTGAGAGATGAGAAGATCCACTAATCAAAAATGAGGACTAGTTTTTAATTTGAGTTTCACTGGCTTCTCAGTCCATCTTCTGGTTTCCTTTGTGTCTTTTCCTGTTTTAGTTTCCAGTCTCTTCTAAGTACTTTTCTTGAAAAACCAAGATGATCTGGCGGCTGAAGTCTCTTGCTGTAAGTCATTATCTTAGGTCTGAGCTTTATGGCTCTTCTTACTCCATTTCTGTCCTTTTTTAACATCTTAAAAAAAAAAACAACCAGTGAACGAGTAGTAGACAGAAACATTTTACTGTAAAATAATCTCATCAGCAGGCAAGAACTGCCTCTCTGCGTTTGCTCATTTATTTTCTCTTCACACGTTAACAAATGGTCTCAACTTTTCTTGCCATAATGTAGCTGCTTTAGAGTTCATGCCATTTCTCCCCTGAGACTTACAGATCCCTTTCAGACTCTGCCTTCCAGGCTATTGTTGTCTCTTGTGTTAGACTGCCTATTTCTGCATCCATGCTGGAACACATTAAATCTGTATTATTTGTAAAATAGAACAAATTTCTTTTTCCAGACCCGTGGCACAGGTTCCAGCGTGTTGCAGTGACCATCTCCATCTTCAGCGCTATGGCGGTGACGGAAAGGTGATGGATAAAAGGAACAAAACCACGTGCTCTTTTACATCTCATTTTTACTGGTGTGGTTTCGTCGAGTGTCAGATCCTGCAATCTGCACGTCTCACGAGTAGCTTCACATTCAGAGGAAGGTAAGTGGAAGCATAAGTTAATGGAAAACACTCCCTGCCTTCACCGGGACAAGCAGTCAGCTCCTCAGGAGGCCACGGCACGAGCAGGAAAATGCTTTGAATGTGGAGATGTTTGCAGAGAGCTGGGGCATGGTATCACCCTGCTGACTGCCATGTTCAATTCTATGGCTGTTTTCATTAATTAGACCCGTTGAAGGTGTCAGTAGATGCTCCAATCAATAGAGTGTCATCAGTTCACACATTTTTAAGTCTGGAAAGGGCTGTTACTTTCTCTGAGTCATTCTGCAAATAATTATATGAGAAGTCACAAATGTTATTAGTATTTTCATATCTACTAGCATCAGTTTAATAGTCCCGCTTAGATTACTGCCAAATGCTGCTTCACAGCTGATTTAAAGTAGATCCTCTATTGAGAACCTGTCTAGACAGCACCTCTTTGACTAAAGATGCTGTGATTGCCATTGCTTGTTTGGTTTCTCTGGTTAATCAGCCTTTATACATTTACGTCAGGCATTTCCAAAAATCCAAGCATCACATTAGTTCAAGTTGAACTGTACCTTGCAGAAATCCAGTACAGGACTATAACGAGTCTCTATCCCTCATTAGCTTTTCCATTATATTGCTCAAGTTGTAATTCCTAAGACTAAGTAACCACAAATTTTTTCAAACAGGATTACGAGGTGTTAGATGGATCAATGAAGTATTCCTGTATTGCCAAAACAGTTTTGATTCCAGTCATTGGGTTTTACTTGCAATTCTTCCTCTGGTAATAGATTTTACAATGGAAAGGAATTAAATTGTCTGAAAGGATGATAAGAATCCTGAGCAGCAAAAGGAATGTAGCATCTGTCACTTCTGAAAAAAACCATGTATCTCTGGTGCTAAAAAGGAATCATTTTGAAAGTAAATAAGGTGCATTTTGGAGAGCTCGGATTTTCAGTTGAATAATACACTTAAATTGACATTATTAAACATCAATTATGGCAGCAGTAATTCTAAAGTGAGAATTGTCAGCTAAAAGTTTGCAAAATTCAGTGGGTTTGAACTGACATAGTACAACCCACAATCATTATCTCAGCAGTCAGCTATCTCACCAGTGTAGCAGTAGGATAATAGTTTTTCCTATGGTGGTTCTAGGGGCTAAGAACTTACTTTGAGTAGCCCCTGGAGAAGAAAGGACTCTAGCATAAAAGTAATTTTTTTAACATTAAGGTGGCATAGTTACTTGAAAATTTCAGTCGTGGTGAAGAATGGAATTGGTACGACAGGAACGCAGCAAGCATTGGTTTCCTTTTCCTGTCGTGTCAGGGTTAACAAGATACTGGTCCAGTTCTACAGTTGTGGAAACTGAGGTCAGGTGGTAACGTGACTTCTGAAAGGCCTCAGCTCGACAGTCAGCATCTTTCACTAAGAAATTTGTTTTCTTTACTCGGGAATCTGGGTGCTCAACTAAACCTTCGTATAGCAAAAATCCGTCCTTATAGTAACTATCAGTCTACTACTATGATTTTATTTCATCCAGAGGACCCCAGTTTGCTCATTCCAGTCGATGGCAGGATGTCCATTAACAAAGAGATTCCGGATAGGAGTGCAGAAATGTCTCAATTCTCTGCAGAGACATGCAATATTGTACCCAGTTCATGCTCATTTTCCTAAAGACTGTTCCAAGATTTGAGAGAGCAAGGGAAAGAACTACCGAGATGATTCATGAGCTGTAAGAAATACCTCGTCCCCTGAGAAAGAAAGAAATTGGCATGTTAGTGAATTGAAAACAAGACTCCGAGGTGACCTCATTAAAACGTGTGAGCATATTCACAGTAAGGAAATTCTGAGTACTACAGAAGCAATGGCTGGAAGCTGTCACCCGCCAAATTCACCTTAGAAATTCTGTGCCCATTTTTAACAGAAAGAGTGATTAATCACTGAAATGCATGATGAAGGGGAGAGATGGATTCCCCATCGCTCATTTTCAAATTAAGACAGGGTGTCATTCTGGAAGATGTATTTAAGTCAAACACAAAGTTACTGAGCTCAGTACAAAGGTGATGGTCTGTAATAAGGAGATCAGATGAGGGGATCACAAGTGGCCCTTCTGGATTTCAGCGCTGTGACTCCGTGGGATCACAGCTCTGCCAAGGGCTGGGGGAGCAGCTGGTCTTTTTTTTTGTGTGGATCATACATTGCACCACTTGTAAAATGCAGGCTGCCCAGCCCCTCCACTGATGCTGCTCAGGTGTGTGGAGAAGAATTTATTCCTGGTAATCCTGGCAAGATTTACCAGACAGTTCATTGATGGGAGAAGCAGCTGAAGACTGTTGACTTCAATGTTATATCTTGGATCAGGTGACACGATTTTGGCTATTAACCCAGCACAACAACTGAAATCAAATATCCATGAAGCTGCCTAGCTTGTCTCTGCTAGCAGCTAGGATAGTAACACTGTAAGAAGAGAACGTGTGTAGAGGGACGTAGCACAATTCAGGTTGAAAGGCACCTTGGGAGGTCTCTGGTCCAACCTGCTGTCCCCAGCAAGGCCAGGCTCTCAGGAGAGACAGGGTTTCTCAGAGCTTCCCAGCTTGTGGCCATCACTGCTCAAGAGATTTGTTCAGCAGCACGTGGAATGCTGTGTTTAGCATCCTGTCCCCTGGATTTGTCTGGGGCTATTCATGTGTTGACTGCCCAAAGATCCGGTGATAACGAGTTCTGTGATTTAATAGCATGCTCGACAAAAAGCCCCACTTCACTTTACCTTCAGCATGCTCTTTACCCACAGCTTATCCTGTAAGAAATAATGAATAATCATTTTCCTTCTCCGTGGTCCACATGGAGATTAGCACAGTCCCCTTCTTTTACCCTGGTAGTAAAATGCAAATATATCTTTGTGCTCTTCCCGCTTTAATACATGAGATTAAAATGTGATGTTGGTGACATTAAAAATAATGGAGCAAACACACGTTATACCCAAAGGTCTGAACTATAATGAGTTTTGGCTTCACTCAGTAAAAAATCTTCTACAAAGCAGAGCCTATTCGAGCCTGAGTAAGCTGTGGAAAATCAATTTTCCATGGCTGCTTTGGCCTTGTGCAAAAGCTTAGTGCTTTTTATAGTGAACCAAGACTTTTGTTTCATGATTTGTTCTGCTTATAAATTGTCAGGATTGAGCTACTCGTTTACAAAGGACAACCAGATCTCGTGTGGCAGTTTAATCACCTAATTAATATCTTAAGTCGGAAGTTTTATTGGCTTTTGTTGCGTTTGTGGGGTTGTGCCCATTAACACCTGAGCGGGAACCTGTAGTAAACCGTGTCGTGACTTCATCAGATGTCAAAACCCCTGGCACAGCTTAAAGCTGGGATTTTTTTTTTTTTACAATGAAACGGTATCTGAATAATTGTCACGTTGTAAACCTGCAGCCCAGAGGAGGCCGGTGGCACACTGCATTTCCGTGTCGCTCTAGAGGACTGCTCCTGCTACGCTCATTAGCAAAATTATTAGCAAAATTACCACTCGCTGTGCCGGGACGGGGTCGAGTCCCATTTCCTGGAGCGACGGGCTGATTCGGTTACGCACGCTCACCTGCCAGTGCAGTCCTCTGCACAAAGCCTTGTACGCCGTGGACAAGCTTGGGTCCAGTCCTGCAGGCTGCGGAGAGGGGTCCGAAGAGCGAAGGCCTGAGCGGAGGGCGGGTGTTACTCGCTGCGTTTCTGTGCTCCGCAGAGGAAGCGGAACACACGCGCAGCCCCAGCGGGACGAGCGCTCACCGGCAGCAGGGGCCGGGGGGGAGAGACCTGGCTACGCCACAGTTCATTCACTTCGCTTTGATGAGCACAGTTGCCAGCTCTCAGGACTTGAGTTGATCCCCGGTAGGAGGTGGAGGTAGCAACCTCCTCGGCCGAGGCTCGCAGAGCTCGTCTCTGAGCGGAGTTTTGGCTTAGAAGTATTTTGGCAACAGCATCCCAAAAAGCTAACTGCTGAGCATCGCACAGTGGATGCTCGGCTTAGCTTACACAGGTATCCTGTGTTTGTTTCCCTCATCTTGTTGAACTGGAAGCAGTTGTCACACTCGGCAGCCCCACTGGTTTCTCAGCAGAGTGTTTTAATTCTAGTTTGTTGACTCCCTGAGTGACATCATTAGAAAGTCAGATACGGTCAAGAAAGTCTCATGGTTCTGACCAGCTGCAGGTAGCAGACATATTGCCATAGGTTTACTCCAATTGGTTTACTATTTATTGGTATAAGTATAGGATTTATACCAAAGATGACTCTTCTATAGTGATATTTTAGGTGAGAGAAACAGAAAGCTTGCCTGACATTGGCTTCTAGTACTAACATCACTCACCTTTCCTGAAAGCTTCACTCAGGTTTAGGGTACTCTTGGGTTCATGCCAGAAGGTCTTGGCTTCAAAGCAAACCCAAATGTAATCCAGAGCTTCCCCCTGGGTATTGCTTTGAAATTTGGGTTTCATTTGAAACCTCCTGCAGATACTTTGGAATAAAAAAGCACTGGGAGTGACACATGTTCAGGTAACAGAGATGGGAGCCAGCTGGGATCCTTGGAACACTGGGTGGGGGGTATTACACCTTTCAGCAGAGTGAAGAACAATCGATGCTTCTGAAAAGTAGGCATTCAGGTGCCAGTCCCCCTCCCATTACTGCAATGGTGCTTTGATTCACTCTGTAGTGTGCCTCAGAGCAGAATTTGTGCACAAGTGAGAGAGGGAAATAGGGGATAAAAAGAATACTGTTTAAGGCTAGAGATAAGTTGATTCAGGTTGGACATTAGGAAGAATTTCTTCCCCATGAGGGTGGTGAGACACTGGAACAGGTTGCCCAGAGAGGTG
>WUAM01000383.1:1151347-1180243 GCA_024336885.1 Actenoides hombroni
AGCAACCTGCTCTAGTGGGAGGTGTCCCTGCCCATGGCAGGGGGGTTGGAACTGGGTGAGCTTTAAGGTCCCTTCCACCCCTGACAATTCTATGATTCTATGTCTGAGTTTATACTTTTATAACCCTAGACCTGTATTGCATCGTTCTTCTCATGGCATAAAACTAAGACCGCACCTTCACGTGCACAGATGAATTTATCAGTGAAGGAAAACACAAATTCTTGGTTCAGTCAGTGCTTTGTGTCGGGCAGTTTTGCATTTGGGATGGCAGGCCGTGAGTTGTGTTTCCAGGATCACGTCCCTGGTTTCCTCCCCGCCACTGTCAGGGGCTGTGTTTATCCCCCTCGCTCGGCAGCGATTGCTGGAGCCCTGGCAGGGCTGGCAGAAGCAATTGTCAGCCTGTTACCATGGCGTGCCCTGCTTCAGCTACCCGAGTGATAAGCACAATTGAAGGCAACTATTATGTAAATGTCCTTGAGGAAACATCAAGTGGTGAAAACATCAACAGCTGGAAGGGTAGGACCCACTTACAATAGAAATAAGGTCAATTAATCCGTGGAGCGCTCCCTAAGGAGGAAGAAAAATGACTTCAGGGTAGGTTTACAGGAGGAACCCAAGTTTGATAATGGGACTGTCATTTTAGCAGACCCAGGTGTAAAAAAAACCAAAAAAAAGGTAGAAACTGGAAGTTGAAAGAAGATGATTTCATTCTGTAAGGATGGTTTACATTTTTAATCCTGGAGGTTTCTGATAATCTCAATTATTTCTCAAAGCTTGTGATGGTTTTACCATCCCTGGCATTTTTACAAGTCAGTGTTTTCTTAGAGATGTGTTCTTATCCAAACAGAAATTACTGCAGGAAACATCTACAGTTGTAGAAAAGACAGCGTTACTTTATCCCAGTCGTCTCAGCTTGCTTGGCAATTGCTGAGCCACTCACAGGTTTTGACTCCCCACGTTGACTGGTCTCTCTGAGCACTGCCATGACATGGGCATGGACACTTCCCTTGGTTAAAACCAGTCACACAGAGAAGGGCACTGCCATGTGCTGCTTGGACCCACAGGAGTCACTGTTTGCGGTGTCGCGCTTTCTTGTGCCAGGCCTTTCTCTCTGGCTTGAAGACCTGATGTCTTCTTACCTCCTCTCTTCCACCTTGACCCGTCCATGCCTGTCAGGCTTGTATATTATTGCTTAACTGTGCTAGAAACCCTTGTGCTGTTCTGTGTTGCACGGTCTGTAGCAGAACTGTGTCTTTTAAGATCCTGGGATCCATATAAAAATGACTATAATCATTTCTAGCACATAATCTGAATCCACTTGAGCGAGCGTTTGGCGAGTGCTGATGAAGCACAGTATGTGTCCTGTCTGGGAGACAGAGCTGCAACAGGCTGCATCAAAACCCCCCTTTTGCAAGGATCCAAAGAAGGATTATTTATGTAGTTTTTTCTGTTTAAGAGCAGGATGAAAAGCTGTGATCTGTCATCTCTGTTCAAATTTAGAGAGGAATAACTTAGGAAACCTTAGAGTCCTTGAATTATTATATATATATAAATTTTTTTTGCAAGACTTATGCTAATAAAAATGTATTATTATATTCCAGGTTACACAGCAAGCTCTAGCAAAGAGCTGGGCATTTGTTTATTTAAATATATTCATTTGGCATGCTGAAAAGAACACAGCGATTTTTACTTTCAATCCAGAAACATTAAATCTTCCAGATCACTATAAAGAAAATGTTTCTGCAGAGCGAGGATGGGAAACACTCGAATAGTTACCTAGGAAATTTGGGGAGTTGCCATCCTTGGAGACACTTGAAACTTTCTTGGGCACAGCCTTGAGCAACCTCATTAAACTGGGAGCTGGCCCTGCTCTGGGAGGTCTGCCTAGGTGACCTAAATTCCTTCCAACCTAAATTACTGCATGATTCTTTAAGAAACTTGTAGAACAGAGATATTCTTGTTGTGGAGGTACAGAGTTATGACTAGGTTTCCTGCTAATAACTCTGCTTTGTCATTTATTTATTTGCTTATTTTGATGTCTGCATCACGAAGTGCAGCAGCAAAGAAAAGCCCCACGGAGACTTCTGTTGCTTTGCGAGAAGTAATCTGAGGAGCCTCAATAAGAAGAACTGCTCCCTGGTGACCACAGCCCTGGCACGGCATACCAGCCATGTCTGTCTATACTGGGGAGCTTCAGGAGAGGGAGCACGTGACTCCATACCTTGTTGGTGTGTACCTTTACTCACTGGGGCTAAGAGATTGTCACCCAGCCAGAGCATTTGCTGCTTTCTTTTGCTCAGCTCTCTCCTTCAATTCTTAGTTACTAGTAAGCATTCTAGTTACTAAAGTCCAGTGTTACCGACCAAATGTAGGGGTGTGCAGTGTTTCCACAGGCAGGAGAAAGGGGAAGGTTTCAATGCCCACGTGTTAGACCTTCAGCTGAAAAGCTACCATAATAACAGTGATGGAATATCCAGCCTATTTAAATTAGTGACAGCAACGAGAGATGTGCATTAGTCCACAATTGACTTGATGGTACCCTGCAGAATATTCTTGCCTTACAAGTTCTCTTTCGTCTGACATGATTGCTTTCCCTTTCTGCTCTTCCCAGACTTGCTGGCTTTAGAATTAGTCCCATTAGTCTATTATCTTTCTTTCCAGCAATGACAGCCTCTTTAAAACAGGGCCCTTTTATAGAGATTTTAAAGGCTTTCTGTGGCTTTCACTGAAGTCTGACAATTACTAAGCCATCAGTGAATTAGCCCTGTTGCTCTTCAAGTCATTGTGCCATTCTCAAGATCTTGCCTTCCCTCCAAGGTCTTTCAGGAATGATTTCTCTTGCTCCCTTCTCCCCCAAGACCCCCACCCAAACCCCTTCACCCCTGAGTATTCCTCATTGTTATAACCACATTTCTGCTTGAGGGTTGGAAGGCTCTGCAGATGGCTCTGGACAGGTTGAATTGATGGGCCAAGGCCAGTTGTTTGAGGTTTAACAAGGCCAACTGCCAGGTCCTGCATTTTGGTCACCACAACCCCTGGCAGTGCTACAGGCTGGGGAAGGAGTGGCTGGAAAGTGCTGGGCAGAGAAGGACCCGGGATGCTGGTGGACACCCGGCTGAAGGTGAGCCAGCAGTGTGCCCAGGTGGCCAAGAAGGCCAATGGCATCCTGGCCTGGATCTGAAACAGTGTGGAATTGATCCTAGCACTGGTGAGGCCTCACCTTGAGTGGGATGGCGAGGTGGTGTGGGTTTTTGGTTTTTTTTTTAAGGGGGGTTGATGGTTGGACTCAGAGATCTTAGAGTTCTTTTTCAACCGTGACGATGCTGTGATGCTGTGATTTATCCCATGGGCTGATAAATAGACATGCAGGTTTTTCCCACGAGCAGGAGAAGTAAATGAGCACCCCAGAGGACAACCCTGTGGTAATTTTTCAGTATCAGTAAATGAGAAATATGGATTACCAGAAAATCTTGAATGCATTTCTCCAGAACTATTAATAACAAAGTAGAGGCTTTATCTGGGGTGAAGATCTTTAACTTGGGAGTAGTTTAATTTTCTATTTTAAAACCAGTAGCTCTTGCTAGTGCTGGTGGGCTGTGGGATATTTTTCATGTCATTTGTTCACTTTTCCTGCTGGACCAAGAGATGGCAGATAGCAAAAATTGTCTTTTTTATCATACCCAGTATGAAATTTCCCAACAAATCTATCAGATGAGAATGCATGTCGTCAAAAATTCTTCCTTAGCATTTCCAGGGAACCAATTCCCCATTCAAATACACAACTGCTTTAATCTTGCCAGGAATATAGAATTATTGTATCAATTAAACCAAAGGTGAGCTTACACAGTTTATTTGGAAGGTTTAGTCGGTTCAGTAGCATCTGATTTTATAGGAGAAAAGTGCCCGTGAAGAGAGGGAAGAGAGATTTCTTTTTCTGCTGATTGCAATAACATTTTGATGGTTTATTAGTTCTCACTGAGGATGGTGACCTCTTGATAAAATAGAGTGTGATAGGCCATTATCTTTTAAACCTGTGAGGCATTTCTGTGCCTTTTTCTGCAGCCTGTCTCCCGATTCAGAAGAATTTGTACTGAGCCATCATATAAAGTCCAATTTTGTGCCAGTGCAAGGTACAAGGTGCATCTTGTAACCATCGGTGCATGCCTGGAACATTGCCACAGCAGGAGCATCTTTTTGATTTAGGCATGTGCTGGAGAAGCACTCCTGGCTGGGGGGACAAAATGTTTCATTACTGAGATCACCTGCATCAGATCTGTGCGCTCTCCAGAGTCACTTTGCTTAATCAACTAATTATGTTGCCAGCTGTAGCCTAAGCTAGCACCCTCCTGGAGTCACATTAGAAAGCAGAAGGACCTTGGTAGGAATTCCTTCCAAAATTATGTTTCTGAGAACATGCCCTGGCTGGAGTTAGAACAGAACTAATTCTGTTCAGTGACTTTAATTTTCAGCTCAGTCTCTTCTGCCCTTTCTGAAGATAAGGGCAGATTTTCACAGCCAGTGTCTGCTGCTGGCAGTGACAGCTCTTGATGTTTGGAGCTCCTGCCCAGGACTGGTGTGGAGAAGGGCTCTTGCTGATACTCACTCCTGTGCAGACCAAGGTCACTGCTAAATCTTGTGCACCACGTTGGGTGCAGAAAGTAAAAAGCTGCACCTGCAAGGAAGAGGGACCAGGACAGGAGACCCCAAACTGACCAACAAGGGACCCCATCGCAGGTATGTCACGTTCAGTATAAAGCTGAGGGATCATGAGGGTCCAGCTCTCTTCTTCAGTGGCCAGTTTCCACTGAGGATTCTGTCAACTCTTCTGCCTTCGATCCCAATCCAAGTGTTCCTGAATCCAGTTCCAGAATCCAGCTCCTGAATGCAGTCCCTGCTGAGTCCAGTCTGGGACTTTCCCAGTGCCTGCTCCACAGCATCAGTGGTGATGGTGATGTAATTGCCATCAAGGGGGTTAGGTTTGATGTGGGTTTTGGTTATATCTGTATATATTTCATATTATTATTATTATTATTATTTATTTCCAGTAAAGCTGGTTTAGCTTGCTAATCCATCAGTCTCTCTCCCTTACTCCCTTTCTCTTCCCCTTGGGGAAGGGATTAACAGAGAGCATCTGTCATTCATTTAGTGGCTGGCCCAGCCCCTAACCCTTGACAGAACAGGAAAATAATTCATTTGCTCATTAGATAAATAACTGTATGTATTCAACTGCAGTTTGATAGAGCGTTGTACAGAGCAATCTTTGCATACTTCCTTTTGACATCCCCAGAAAAAGGAAACCATCTCTATAATTAAATTTTTTAATGGTCCTTTAAGTCTCGGTTCTAAACACACAAAAAAAACCCCCAAGCAACCAAACCCCAGTGAATAAATCTCGTTAGAATTAATCCATTTTCCTCCGCATCCTTTTTGTAAGATAATCTTGTCACCCTTTCTTCTACTTTTTAATATGCCAACCATTTGGTAATAGGATCCATTTCCTAAACAACTGTATATTGCCCATCCCATCTGTTCTGTGCTGTCCTCAGGACTGCAGGACAGAAAACATGTTTCGTGATAGCAGCTCAAGTGGGAGACTGCGATGAAAACACGCAGAGCAAGTTTCTATTTGCAGTTGGAATGGAAATGACAATAAAAATTACTTAGAGAAATTGCCTGTAGAACACTCTGCAGTCGCGCTTGTGCATACAATGAAGATTGATTGAATTCATTGCCATGAATATTCAGGGCTTTGGAATCTGATTGCGGGATGGCTCAGGCGCTTGGGCGAAGCACCTGCGGGACTCCAAGGCTTTGCGTTGCCCTGGCCCGAGCTGTGCTCCCGAGGGAGGGAGGTCTGTGCCAGCAGACCCCATGGCTACGCTGAATGCATCTCCAGAGTTTTTCCTTTGGGCTAGTTCTTACCTGCTTGTGAGCACTGAAATTATGTTCCTGAGAGCAGAACGATAATGAATTGGATTTGGCTGCTTTTCTTGTTCCGTTACATCCGGGAAGAATTAAATTTGAATTCTTTTCAGTTTAAAATTAGAACTTCAGCTCCAAAACATCTCTGCGGTGCAAGCCAAAGTGAGGTAGGTGGGTGAGATCCAGATATTTGTGATGAGAAGAGCACTCCTGAACGAAGCTGGGGTAGGCGTACGCTTTCAGGTCTACCCTCACTTGCAGAAAGCACGTTGTGCAGAGGAATTACGCAGCGTAGGGGTGGTGACTGTCACACCATAAGGGCTTCTGGTCCTCAGTGGTCCTCTATTGCCATCTCTGCTTTGGATCAATTCCCCATTACTGCCTAAGCCTGCTGACCAGTCCGGTTCAGCCTCATCTCTACCAGAGAATTTAATGCGTTGCCAATAAATATTTGCTCTATTCTGTGTGTTTTCTGAGCTCTCCTGCCTCCCATCACAGCCTGCAGTTCCCAACAGCGTTTTTTTTCCCCAGGGCTGACTTGGGTAAGGTGAGTTGCAGCACTGTATAAATGTAGGTGGTTTGCATACAGCCTTCCACCCTCCCAGATCATCCAGGAAACCAGTGACAGAAAATAGGTGTGTTAGTATTAGTAAGGCTGATCTTTACAGTACCCGTGTCCCTTTTAATAACATTCTGTAAGCTTGCTAAATGTCAAGATGACAGATGTCAAGATGTGAGGTTCACGCTATTGGCATATGTTTGTTGACCAAGCCATCTGGGGTGAAATTGCAATCCCAATGAGAATTCTGAACTTTGAATGGGGGAAGAAAGTTAATTTCTGATGTATTCTCAATTTTCTGCTTCTGTTTTCATTGAAGGAAATGTGGATGCCTCTCTGGTTAGGTGACAGCAAAGCGCAGTTCATCTGCCCCTCAGTTCTCACTTTGCCTACACTGGTTCATGGAGAATGTAACATTTGGTCCAACAGACAGCGAGGCAACCGTGTCCTGTTCTGAGGCTTTCTTACATCAGTCTTCATTTGTCAAACAGAGGTGAGAGCATAAATCTTGGTCTTGTTTGCTTTGAAAGGAAAGGTAAATATTCTCCTCAGGTTCGGTATGGAAGGATCAGGCTTAATAACATTTCTGCTGGCATTCAGCAGCTACAGGATCAGGTTGTCCCAAGGATTGTCCATCTGCCTGGTAAACAATAAACTGCAAATTACCACCATTCCCTGAAGAGAACAACTTTCCAAGACTTTGACCAAAATAACACCATCATTTTTTTTGGTCATCTATTTTGTCATGTGTGGGTTTTCTTTTGGGGGAGGGGGTGTAAAGGTGGGGGGAAAAAAGAGAAAAGAAAAGATGAAAACAAAGATGTTCTTGAACAATGATCTGCTCTTAGCAGTCCTCCCCAGATACCACTCTGTTTGCTTTACATACGAATGACTCTAATCACCTCTGGGATGGCTTCTTAATGCATATATCTATTTTGCATCAGGAAGGGAGAAAGGTATAAATAAAACCCCCAAAGGTGGAGAAAGGCTTATCATTTGAACTAAACAATGAAGGAAGGAGCAATATGGACAAGGAAGGAAAAAAAATACACCAAAAAGAATATTAAATCAGAGATGATGACATGATAAAAACATAAAACCTTTATGTTTTATTATTCATCACTTACTGTTATGGAAATATATGCAGTGGCTTCACTACAGATGCATGCAAATCGTCGACCCCTTCTTCTGACACTCACCATCTGCATGATTTTCATTAACCCCACCTTTTTAGGTCAGCTTCAACTGCCTCTGTACTCTTATTTAAACTGAAAAAAAAAGGAAAAAAAAAAAAAAAAAAGAAGAGAGAGAGAGAAGAAAAGTGAGAAGTGTTCCTCGTGTAATGCAGCCTCATGGTAGCCCTTACCAGAAAAGCATCTCTGCAGGAACTGAGACCTGCTGATGTCTGTCCAAGTCTCCCAGTGATACGGGGAGAGGACGGCATGAAAGTGATGCTGTGTGTGATCAGGTTGTAATGTCTTTGCTATACTGTCTCCCAGCTCCCTGGTCACCTAGCTGCTTGTACTGGGAGGGCTGTAGTGAAAAGGTAGCAGGTAGGCACTATTGGTTTCCATCTGCAGAGTTTTTCTGAATGTCTCTGTGGGAAGGACAGACCTACCTTCTCTGCCTGACTTCACGAAGCAGGGAATTGAAGCTGTCAGCTGCAGGGACACTGCCCAGCTGTAGGATTCATAGCCATTTCTGCTGAGGTCCACAAGACATGGCTTTTTTTTTTCCTGAATTCAGGCCTTTTGGGGTCCTAAATGGCTTAAGCTTCTGCTTGATTTTGAACAGGATTTACACACATGCCCCAGTGCTGAAATGCTTTATCGAATCAGGACAGTGGAAAGGGGCACTGCATGGAAATGAATCACAGTACCACAGTGATGAACCTCCTGAACAAAAATCATCCTAGGGCTTATTCTAGGGTATTGTCACTTACCTGCTAGCACCATTCTTGGATAGGACAGCCCACACACCCGCATTCTTCCTAGCCTCCAACACTCAGTGTCCCATAGCTGCTCATGGGAATACCTGCTCATTTTGACCAGAAATGTTCTAAATACCTATTACAGGAGCCATGGCATTTCCTAGGTGCCTTTAAAATGCTTACACCCTATAGACCCAACATGTACTATAGCATAGCACAGGGGTGGAGCTGTATAGGAGCCTGTGGTTTCTGAGAAATGCAAAGGCAGTAAAATGGTCAAAGCAACAAAATCCTACCTTACGGGAGATACTGACATTTCAGAAATGTGGCCCCACCCTAAATTAGGATGAAAAATCAACATTTTGGAAGTCTTCACAGATCTGAATGTCATGCAGCTTTGCTGGTTTTTGACCACAGCCTTTTGATGATCCTATAGGTGCCTGCAAGGTGACACTGATAAAGTTGAAATGGGGTATTTTAGCTATTTCGTGAGAAAATGTCTGGATTTTGCACAGATTCCTGCAGATTGCTTCATCTGAGAATTAGAGACTTGTGGCAAGCACTAAAACTGGTGCTAAAAAGATGGTTGAGTTAAAATTGAGATTTATTTTTTCAAAATTTTTTTTTTGTTTTTTGGTTTTTTTTTGTAAATTACATGCTAATTTTTTGCTGCAGAACTGTGACATGCTGTTAGTGTCAGAAATCTGAGCAGTGTCCAGGGTGTACCTGAACACTTAAAACCCTTCTTACTAATTTATTAATACAGAAATTATATAGGCATGCCTGTAAGAATACCCTTAGGAATATAATATACCTGTATTTCTTATCTTTCCCAGCCACGCTGCTTGAAAAAGAAGACAGAATGTGGGAGAATTGAATTGTATCATCAGAAACTGAAAATTCCTGCAATGCTATGAAGTGTGGCTGTGGGAGGGAGTGGAGATGTACCACCAGTTACCTTGTGTGGATGTCTTCTGCTGACAGACTGGTGAGTCTGTATGTGGGGCTTACCTTACTGAAACATCTATTTGGTTGTATTGCTTGCTGACCAGCAACTCTTAAGAGGAGACTGAGGCTGAAAAGATTGCCAAAGCTGAACAACTCCCTTGAAAAGCATCTGTGCCTGAGGATAAATGTCTTGGGGACATCCTGGGCCCCATCAGATCTAGATCTGTGCTACAGGGTGTGCTGCTGCTGCAGTCCCTTGAGTGCCAGCTCATGGTGATTTGTTCAGGAGCCCGTTTCCAGCAAGCTGTGATTACTGCTTGTGGTAGGTGCCCTCCTCTAGCATCAGGGCAGCTTTCTGTACCTGAACAGCAGAGCAGGTGGACAGTGAACTTCATTTGGATAGAAAACTGCCCCAGATGAAATACTGACTGGCCGAGGTTGTCCAAACACGATCTTTGGCTTTGTGAAACAGTTGCACTGATGCTTGTTGGAGCTAGTTCTTATGTCCAGAGCCTAATCTTTCATTTAATCTTTGGACTTAAAGTTGTTCTGACACCTATATTTTCTGATGCTGATAACATAACCAAACAGAATTAGCTAACATTGTCATTGTTTCCTTTGGAACTGGCAGAACTCTGTTGTGCAGTGAGCTGGTGGGAAGCTGGGAGCTGTATCTGCATGCTGGCAGCTAATGTGAGGGTGTCTCCCTGGCATCTCAACACGTCAGGTTCTACTGTGGCCAGCTCCAGTGTTGCATCAGGTGTCCTATGTTTCTGAAAATGATGGAATAAAAACCCCCACAGTAGTAGTAATGGCATTTTAAGGAGAAATGACTCTCCTGGCTCTGCCCCTTGATGCTGACTGTATGAGCAAGGAGCAGGAGGGGGTTAGCAATGTCAGCTTTTGGCTGCAGTGGAGCAGAAGTAAGAAACTGAAATGGAACTAAAGGAGAGTGTGTTGCAAGAGTGAGATGGGGACCAGAGAAGGAAAGGCCCAAAGAGCCAAAGTTTTACAGATGTGGTGGAAATATCATAGTCATGAGCTGGGGGCAGAAAAAGGGTCCCAGGGAGCTGCTCTCCCATAGCGGTGTGATGGCTCTTTATTATTTGTTTCCACAATGGAAAAAAGCTGGTGCATGAAAACTGTGACAGCTCTAGACAGTGACTTTAGTTTTGATCAAGGCTTAGTGAAAATGGGTGGAAATACAAATGATTCTTCTCTAACGACAATGAGAAACACAGCTGATGACACAGGCTTAGATCTACTGACTTGAGAGCACGGCCGAAGAGCTCAGAAGACAGGCAGAGGCCCATGAATAAACATCACTGAGATGCCAGGGCAACAGCAACAAGACAGCTACTGATGATTGTCTTTAGGTGCATGCTGAGGTGTTCAGAGCTGGGAATCAGTTGTCAGATCTGTGACCACGAATGCAGGTGATGATAAATTATGCTGTGTGCTACCCCAAAATATGAATAGCAAAGCTAAGCTATTCCCCGAGTTTGATTGCACGAGGAAACCTTTGCTGATTGATGCACTAACTGTCTGTCATGCCTAGTAAAAGAGGTGTCTGCTGTTCTAAAGAGCATCCAGCTCTTTACGTGCCAAGGACGTCAGCCTAGCACACGCAGCTGATGAGTAGGTAGAGTGCTTCAGTCAGGTATCAGAGGACACAATAGACCACTACCACTTCTTAGTTAGACTGCAACCATTTAGTGAGGCTGCAGCTCATTTATTGAGACCCTTCTCTTCTCCTAGGAGGCAGCAGCAAGGCTGTAACACCAACAGCCAACAAGAATATTTGGGTTGTAAGACTGGGATGAGGAGATTTCCAGGTGACCTTGCTGAACAGGGTCTATACCTTGAAGGTATAGAGTCAAAGAACAGGGGACAGAATTTCACACCCAGGTTTGGAGTACAAGCCATTTGCAAAATGGCAAGGATCTGTACGAAATATTTTGAAATAAGAGGTTGGTTGAGCCTCTGAGGTGCAAGAAATAGTTTTTCATGGGGAGGGAGGAAAAGAAGGCTTTTAAGTAGCACCTTATCTCTGTAAATTCAAGTTCAGCCTAATCACACAAGGTATCAGAGGAAGTGCAAACAGGAAATCAAAGGGCAGGACAACACTGTAAACCTTTAGATTATGTGTTAAGGACGTTAGGGGACATGTTTTCTCAAGGAAATGCATCTATTATCACATCTAGACACTTCCATTTAAAAAATAAAATAAAAGAAAAGGTCCTTTAATTAAGGTTAAAACCCAGAGAAGCTCCTAGTCAAAAACAAGAGCCGAGTGAGATGTAAAAATAGAAAATGACAAAGGAGTCTTGTACCCTGAGGGAAAGACAGGTAGTGATGTCCTAACCCAGATGGCTTGCTGGGATGTAAATGTGAATCCAAATCTAAGGCATATTTGATGAAGTGCTAAATGTGCTAATTTGCCAGGTCTATCTCCCCGCTGTTTTTAACCTTGGTGTATCCATCTGTATCCCTCTGACCAGAGGGGTGACTGAGGGAGGGCAGGGAATCTGGCCTTTGCACCCGTGGAGTTCAGAGCCATGTCATCTGATCTGGGGATATAGTTGGTTTTCAGCCTGCAGTTTCTCTGGCCCCATCAGGAATGTATAGAGACATTGTGTTGGGTTTGTACCTGGGGGGGTTCTGATAGCAGGAGAGGGGGCTACTGGTGTAGGCTCCTTGTAAGAAGCTTTGAGAAGCTCCCCTGGCTCGAAATTGGGCCCACCACCTTAAGCCAGGACAGACCTACTCAGTGATTTCAGCTACATGCAGTCAGGACTTTTTTTCCCCCCTGAATTAGGAATTTGATTAGAAAGAAAGATCGAGAGACATTACAGGGTAGTGTGTGCAGAGTGAGTTTTGTCCTTCAGGCATCGAGGCAAGCAGCATATAAAACACGTGATGGAAGAATGGCCAGATGCAATGCAGACATTATCCCAGCCAGAGCAAGAAGACAGATGAATGCTTTTTTTTTTCCTGTTTGCCTAGCTGCAGTGGGCAGTTTGTGTCGAGGTTCTTGGAAATGGTATCACTGCTTCCAGATAAAGACAGAGTACAGCACCAGTGCTGATGGTGCCAGATCTTCTGAGCCTTTTATGCTCCAGACAGATGCCTCCAGCAAAGTGAAGGGACTGCATTATATTGATATAACATTAGGGATACTTTTAAATATAAGATTAGCCTTGAGCACAAAGCTGTCAGCATGAGGGAAGGCACGGTCAGCCTTCGGGAGGGTGTCCTTGCCAGCTGGTGGGAAACTACAACCCTGACTCAATATCTACTAAGCACTTGCTTGTCTTTGCTGGATACTGTGTCATACCCCATCATCCTGAGTAAAGGGATGGAATTATAAATTACTGCCATCCTCCCTCACTCCACAGCTCTTTCCTTTTGCACGTGGCCTTGGGAAAGTACAAACGCAGGTTTCTTTTCCTTACAAGAAGGACCCTCACCACGTTTTTGGGACACAGGCAAGGCAAGCTCTGGCCTGAAGTGAAAATGGTCCTCTGGGAGAAGAGGAAGGTAGCGGTCTCCTAAAAGCAGGCCATGGCCAAGGAGCAGGAGGGCAGAGATGGATGGGCAGATACAAGAGGCAGCCTCCTGGGGAAGAAAGCCTGAAAAAGACAACCAACAAATGCCTGTCATGGGCTCAGCTATGTGTGATGTTAAGAAAACTGTTAGTGACAGTGGTGTGAAGTGTCAGCTGAGTCTTACAGAGGTGGTCCTGGAGATACAAACCTCAGGTGTTCTCGAAGGCCTTCTGTCACAGACAGTCTACAACGCTGATGTTCTCAAGGTGAAAGATGGCAGTGGGATCTCTGCCCACTCTATGCCTGCTGTATAGCATATGCCCCATACAGAGTGTTTGTATGAGCCTGGGTGGGCCTGATTTTCAGACATGCTCATTCACCCACAACTGAGACTGAAGTTGAGAGCAAAGAGCAACTGGAAATTTGGCCATGGCGTGTAGTATGTTTCCAAAGAGAAAAATAGGTCTCTGCCTTGGGCACAAGAATAACAGAGCATTCCTCATAGTTCAGTGTTACAGAGAAAGGTAAAGGTAGAGATGAAAAGAGAGCGTCTGGTGCCTTGAGAAGAGAAAAAGGAACAGATTGGGCATTGTCCAAAACCCACATTTGCCCTGGAACATGGTAAGTGGTGGGAAGAGGTCATAAAAGGAGAGCTAAGAGCAAAGGGCAGCAAAATGCTGCTGAAAAGCGACAGATCTACTGCTCCTTTAAACATAATCTGCTGCCTCATCTCGCAGGCTCCACGCTTGTCAGGGCTATTTCCAGGCTAGAATTTGCAGTGGAGATCCATGATCCAGTACTGTCATTATTATCATTAACATTAAACTACGTGACACAGCCCTGGAATCCCCCCCATCTCTGCGATCCTCCTGAAAGCACTAGATACAGGTGCTGGTCACTGCAGGGTTACAGCTGTTTTGGCATCTTTTCTTTTTGCTAATCAAGCATCAGGCTTAGTAAGAGAGGTTGTTCAGCCACAGATCAGCAGTTTTCTTGCAGATGTTTGCCATTTGCTCCCTCTTGATTCCCTTACTCCCAGTTCTTCCTTTTGCGTCGCTCTCACTTTGCCATTTGTCTCAACTCTTTCTGCAACGGTGGCTTTGACTACAAATATACTGGTGTCTGGCACTCTTATTATATTTATTTCTCTCTAGATTCTGAATGCTAAGCTTTAGTGTCTTGGAGGCATAGATTAATATATCACAATCCACTTTCCTCCTTCTTTGAATTTCATTGCAAGGGCTAAATATTTAAGGGCACGGTCAGTATGGTTTTCCTTACAATAATCATGTTGTCATTTTGCCATAGAAGAAACAGAAAATGTGCTGGGTTCTACTGCACCTCTCTAAGTTATGTAGCTCCCCACTCACAAACGTGTCCAAAAACAAACACTCAGGAAACTGGGGGTTGCTCTTGGAAGAAGGTAGGTTATGGGGATCAGAACCTGGACCCTGATGTTGGTGTAGAAGAGAAATTCTGCAGAGTCTTATGATCTCCAGGGCATTTCTATGAACTGCAACATCCTAATTAATTTCTGCCCTTTATTTTATCTCAGATGATACCATTGATCTGCATTTTCCTTACCTCCTCCTTGGCTCTGGGGGGTGGCATTCCATTTCCCATGCAATTTACATGAACATTAACCTTTCACACTGGTGCAAATCCATGTGGGTGGAAGGAATGTGGTCTATATATTGCCCAGTACCCAGAGGCTTTTGAGCAGACCCTGGAAGACCTTTGATGAAAACTACTTTACCATGTTTTCTGTCATAGTAGATACTTTCCTAAAGCTATTCTCCTGCGAGTACTGAGTCAGCGTGGATTTAATGATGTTATTAAATGTTGCCTGTGCATTCGGAAAACTTGGATCTGAAACAAAAATAAGAATAATTAAAAAGAACTTAGAAAAGCAGGAAAAGATGAAAGAAAACCTAGAGCCTTAATCAGCATCTGCGTGGGAGACAACAGAACCTGCAGCAGGTAGCAGCTTCCTGAGGGATTGCTCTTACCCCTTTGCTTTATTCCTGCGGACAGTGAGTGTAATGGAGAGGGTCCTGCCAGGTGGGCAATCACAAAACTATCAGTTTTATTTTCCTGACAGAAAATTGCAGCTCTTTTTCCTAGCAGAAAATTACATTTCCCCTAGAAAATTCTGTTGGTTTTTTGTAAGTGATTGTCCTTGTCAGAGTCTCTCTCCGGAGCAACATTTCCCACCGGTTTTACAATCCAGGCAAATTCTTGAACGAGTTCTTATTATTTATTTTCAGTTCACATGCTGCTCTGGTGGCACAGCCTCCCCTTAGGTAGCTCGGGGAACAGGTAGAGACCACAGTTCCTCTGTCTTCAGCGCTACCAAATTATCCTGAGGGTAAGAGATAATGTGCAGATGGTTTTGATCTGGTTTTGGCTGCTTTGGAAAAATTTCCAACAGTTCCTTAGGAAGGATAAACTCTTTCTCTGCTCAGAGTAGTGACTGAAGTTGCTGGAGGTGGAGAGGCTGTAGTGGTCTGGCTCTCATTTCTGCATCTGCCACCACCTGTTCTTACTGGTATAAGAACTCAACGAATTAAATCAAGATTATTGTGCTGTAACTGTCTCTTCACACCACAGCTGCAAGAGCCTTGGACCACTCTTCATCAGACTTTGTCCCGTCCAGCTAGCAGAGTCCACCCATGCTCTCTGAAATGCTCTTGGTAACAACTTTCCTCCCTTAAAATGTGGGTACCAGCAGCATTTACCCAGTGCATTTAAGAGTCCATTTTACTTTGTTGTAGTGGACGCTCCAGAGATACAAATTTCTGAAGCTCTGTTTGCAAAGAACCGTTCCGAGGAGATTCCTCTCCCTCTTGATAATACCACAGCCTTGTGAGCACCAGCGGTGCCAAACTCCATGCTGGCCACTGCTCCTCAGCATTCTTCTGGAGGCTGTTTTGTTCTCTGAGCAGAGGCTGGCAGTTGGTCATAATCCTCCCTTTGTAAGGAGAGGGAAGCTTTGAAAAAAAGACACTGTAATTCAAACCTGAAAACTAGAGTGAGAGAAAGCATCCGCTGTGTTGGTTTACACCACTGAAAGTGATGAACGTCGTAGCTGCAGCAAGAACCTTACATTTTACTCTGTTTCCAGAGAAGTCCTCAGAATTTTTGTTCTTAACTTCCCCGTCCTGAACCATGGCAAAACTGAATGTGGATGTCAGCGAGGAGCAGCACTAAGGTCCCCACTTGGATATCATTTACTTTTCACAGTTTATAGCAGACTCCCAATAGTGCTTAAGCAGAGATTTTAAAAGTGTTTGTACTCTTATGCACAGGTTTGATATTTAAATTATATCTCATTTAAGTGTATTTATCATACTCAATGGACCTTGAAATTAATTAAAGAACGGCACTCATCTAAGTTATTTCACACAACCTCTTTTGCTGCTTGCTCTCTTTGAATCTTTCCATGTTATCCTTTTGTCAAGACGAGTTGTTGTGAAGTCTGAAGTCATTAAGAAGGAAGATCCTCTCAACCCAACCATCTGTGAAATAGTCGGGAGCAAGTATTTCACTGCCCCCTAGAAAATCTTAGCTGTGTGATGCTTTGGGGTCCACAGATGTTTCCAGTGCCCTGTCAGACAATCCCTTCGAGTTGCAGGTTATAGGTGACTCCATTTACTTTCACTCTTTGAATTGCACTTGGATTTCCCCTGGGTTTGGCAGGGAAAGCATGTCTGATAAGGATTCATGAGAAGAATAAAGCTCACATGCTGGTATCAGCTGTTCTACTGGGAGAGAGAGGGAGAGGAATTTCCTGCACGAGTCCTGAACCCAGAGCTAGGCAGTGAAAACACAAACTGTTATGGCCCTGACTACGGTGGTGGATGGTACCAAACAGAATGTTTTCATCTGTACTCTAACTCAGCTCTAACCCAGCCTTCCCTGGCCTGGTTCCTTCTAGAAATTAGTCCTGCTTTGGGGTTTGGAACCCCTCTTCTTCTCCATGCGTAGCACACCTGCTCTGGCTGATGAGTGGGGCTGGGTGAACTCTATTGAAGTGACACAGGGGAATGTCACTTTATAGATTGTTAAAGGAGAGTTCAGAGAAGGGCTTCATGGGATTTGTGCACAGTCCTGAATTTGAACTGGAAACAGAGTCTTGAACCAGCCAGGCTGCCCTGTGCTAGCAGTAGTGGCATCAGGAATGCTGCTAGGTATTCGGTTAACTACCTGTGGCTGCTGGGAAACCAGAGGACAGACTTGCATCATCTGCCTTTGGTTTCCAGGGCATTCATTTTAGGAATACAGTCATCCCTTTCTCATCACAATTAGAGAGGCACTCACAAAGGCTGATTCTGCACCACTCTCTAATCACTGCCTGTGGCAGCGGCTTAATGTTTCCAGAATCCTAATTAAATTTCAAGTGAACCTGGGCTGCATCTGAAACAGCGGTGAAGAATAAAGCTGGCTTGCCAAGCATCTCCAGACTGGCAAGTGCAAATATAGAATGAATACCTTCCAGTTTCCCAGAAAGAAAAGCTTACTGCATCAAGAGCATAGTTACTGGGAACGTGTCCACAGTTTTTCTGCAACACCAGGTTTAAAACCAGACACCATTACTGATTCCCTGTGACATCCATGCAGTAGGTCTCGGATACTTTTTCTCACCACACCTTTCTCATAACTTATGTTCCTCAGGAGTTACAAGATGACAACTAAAAGGCAATTTCAGTACAGAGGGAACTTTACTGCTAACTGGCTCAGGAGTGTCGGTGTGAAAATGGAGTCATTTGGTGGCACTTGCAATGAAGATGAGGTAAAATTGACGTTTCTGTTGGTTTTCCCATAATTGCAACCCTATCAATAGCGTCTGAGAAAAGGTAGTCAGAGAAGGATTAAAACTTGTGTCAAGACAAAAACTGGTATTCCTGTACTCTGCTATCTAGTATAAAATGCAGTTAAAGATTTTTAGATCTTTAACTGATCTCAGAGCAGTTTCCTCATCTTCACAGAGTGAAATATGTGGTTAACTGTTATGCTTAACATTGTTTTCACACACTTTGACTACTATGACACATCGACCTCCTGCTGCTGCAATTATGTTCTACTGCAGACTGAGGAGGCAAAAGTTTACTGGTGACTGGAAGGCTGAACATAACGGAGATGTGCTGTCCTTTGTCTGACTGGGCTAGTGAAACTGGAAACATATCTGCTGTTGCTGACGTTTTGTCAGAGACCAAAGGCAACTGCAGATATTATATGTAAGCAAATAATCTCTTCTTCAAAAGCAGATCCTTTTGATTCTTTAGTCGTTACTCCTGCTTTTTGTAAACAGAGATAAGTGTCCTTTGTCTGTGGGTTTAATTTCTTCTCCTAGGTGAGTTCTTGCGCAAGAACGCGGTGCGCCCGACGCCTGCCATTTAGAAAAGTCTGATGCTTTTTTGCCGAGTTTGCCAGTTGTCCTGTGTCAAACCAGACAAACTGTTTAAACGTTTGCCCTCGTGTGCAGTTTTATCAGGCAGGTGAACGTCGCTGCAGTTGCTGACGGTGAGGTTTAGGCAGCTCTCTGAGGTGGTGGATGTGTCCGTGCAAGTTTCTCGCGCAGAACGCGGACGCTGCGCTGCCTGCGCCTGGCTCTGTTGCTGAAAGCACACACTTACTTCTGCACGCTCAGAACCTGCCTTCTTTCTGACCTTAGGTAGTCCATATCTGCTTAAAGGACTTGTGTTTGATGTATTTCAGTTTATACTAAAGAGAAATGACAAAAATTCCAACCTTGTCCATTTGTTTTGTAGTTGGTTTCTAGCAGGAGTTTGCATATGCTCACAGTGAAACATCCAAGCTCGAGTACAGAAGTTCCACCTCAACACGAGGAAAAACTTCTTTACTGTAAGAGTTGTAGAGCATTGGAATAGACTCCCCAGGGAGGTTGTGGAGCCTTCTTCTCTGGAGACTTTCAAGACCTGTCTGGGTGCATTTCTGCATGATCTGCTCTGGTTTTGTCCTGCTCTGGCAGGGGGGTTGGCCTCGATGATGTTCAGAGGTCCCTTCCAACCCCTAATGTTCTGTGATTCTGTGATCCGCCAACCTGCCTTAGTTTCCCTTTCATGTTACCTTCTGGCATTGACATTACTGAAAAATACACAGGCAGTCTGAGGAACCACACATTTAACCAACACAGAGAAAAACAGATAGCAATAGATGGCATTTATCAAGGATCTCAGTGTACAGTTCAACCGTTGTATGTAATGATAAAAAGAGTCTCTGAGAGGAACAATCAGATGCAGAGTAAGTGGGAGAGCCATGGCTGGCCTCACACAGACACACAGACAGCTACACAGACATATGTATAATCAAACTTGAACTTTGAATTCACTTTCCCTAGACCATGCAGGGTATGAAATTTGTCTTGGTCCTGCTGAATACACGTATTTCTCTTTACTCCTTCTTTGCATGATGCTCAACGTTTAACCCCATAAGTATTTATTTTGTATTTCCTAGTTTACCAAGGGCATTCTCAGAAGAGGCAGGTAACTGTTTACTGCCCTACTGGGAACTGTCTACTGCATGATTTCTTGCGATGCTGAGGTTTTAGGAAAACAGATCTCTTTGAAGGAGCCTGGGTACCTCTGAGTGTTCTTGCACTGTCCCGTAGATAGTGGATTGATTTGTAGAGAAACACCTTGCTTTTTGAAATTGTCCTCACTACCGGTGTTTGATTTTTAAGGACTGCAGAAAAATGGGATCAGTGAAAGACCTGTTTAGAATGTTCTGGAAAGTCAGAGAGTTAAAACTGCCGAGCCCTGGAAATTCTGAGAAGTGCAAAAATTAGAGTCTTTTATTGCTACAAAAAGTGGCACTTAACAGCGATCTGTGCTTTTTGTCTGGAAAATATTTTCAGTCAAAATAATACACTCAAGAGAAACCGTGTTTGCTTCTGAGCACAATGCACAATTACAATGATCAGGGAGAACAGAGCTGCTGATGCAGGGAATAACTGGCTTTGAGTTTCATTCCAAGGTACAAATGACAATGCAGCCTTTCCTGAGACCTGGAAGATGCACGGTTGTTCAACTTTTTTATCCCCCCTTGGTCATACTGAAAGTCACCATTGCACAAGGGAGAGTCAGTGTTGTGGGTAACTCTACATATTTGGTTACATCAGCCCAACAGCTCAAAATTACCTAACTTTTCAGATTTGGGACAGGAATTCAGGTGGGAGTTTCTTCAGAAACTCCTCCTAATCTCATCTTTAATGCCATCTGCCAACCCACTGGCACGTGCTTAAGATCAACTTTAGGCATTCGGATAACCTCAAAGGACACATTTCTTTTCACAGGATTAAACACATTAATGAGAGATAAGATGAAGTGTATCCTGGATTTTCCTTTTGGACAGTGAGCAACAGCTGTTCTCTTTGGGTGGTTCTGTATTTTTTATCAGACAGGTAAGATACATAGTCAAGAATAAAACATAAAGGGATGGTTGTGAGCTACATGTGAAATCTATTGAGAAGACGTGTAGATTTGAAAAGATTTAGGTCAGCTTAGGCTTTAAGAATAAACATTTAAAGACGAAGAGCAATGTCTGCAAGCAGTGTAGCTCCTGCATTTCATGGGGTTAAGTGCAAATATGGAAGTAGCAGAGTAGCTCTGACCCTCAGCGTTACCCAGAGCATATTCCTTATTCACTGAATGTCCTCTAGATGATCGTAATTTTACTTCATAATATACATTCACATCTCAGAAGATGCTGGAGAGTTATTAGCCTTTCACAGACTTCCTTTTGACTTCAGCAATTAGCAGCAATGAAATTTGTTAAGATTAAATTTATCCTTTGGACCATGTGTAATTTTAAGACTTCTCTATAACTCCACAAAGCAAAGAAAGAAGCCAAGCACTGAATTTTCAAATCATTGTGCAATGATTTAGCCAGCTCCTATTGAAGCTGTGCAGACGTGAAAATGACCTATGTGAAAATGAAATTCATGGCCTGTAGAACTCCTTTGAAAAGTGTGCCCTCTTCCCCAGCATCTGAAAATCACATGTGCTATCTGTGGTGTCAGTTAAATTATCACCCACATAGGTTTTAAGTTAGATTGGAAGTGTCCTCAACACGCAGAAAATAGCATTCTTTTAGTGCTGGGAAAGTGAAATTGCTGTATAGTGCAGTGCAGAAGCCTTTCAGAGGAATGGCAAGGATCTGTGCCTTATTTATTGGCACAGGTAAGTGAAATGCAAGTCAGTAAATTGCTGATGCAATAGAGTTCAGTGGAGTGTTTAGTCTGTTCCATGCTGGATGGGTCTCTAACACACCTCACCCTCAGCCCTGCCCAGCTGGGTTTTAAATAACAGGACTCCTGATGCTTTTCTTGTTACATTTACAAAAGTAATGGTTTCCTCTTTCTGTTCACTTGACAAGGTAAAACATCTTTAAGTGGAAAAAACTGATAGTAGACCAGTATTTGTCTGAATTGCAGATAAAGTTAATTGAGGCAGCAGCTGCCAGTGAAAGTTTATTAATGTGTATAAGTCCTTGCAGATTGGTCTGGACTCCTGGTGGAAGCTGAGCAGAAGTAGGCACTCCAGGAGGAATTTGGTGAAGCTGCAGCTTGTCATGATTACAGCTTTGGAAAAATACTCATTCTTACTCATTGACAACTCACATATTTCCATCACACAGCAGGAAGAAACTTTGGAAAAAAGGTTAAGCAGAACTGAAGATCTGTACTGGGAATTATTATCTAAAGTCAAATGAGGCTAGGAAATCCTTATGGAAAAAATCCCTGTATACAGGTGTATATGCTGTAAAACTTTATAGGTTGAATGAAGGAGATCAGAGGTGGAATCTTCTATTCCACAGAAATACCTTTAGTAAGTAATCAAGAGTCCTGTTGCTATGGAATACTAACAGATCTTTCTAAAATCTATTCCGCTCTCTGGGCAGGACAGGGCTGTGAGAGCTGGAGCATGGACCTGTTGTGGTGTAGCTGGGACGGGGGCTGACAATTTGTCAGCTGCCAGTCACACTGGGTTGACTGGAGCACATGGGTTGTGCCTTCCCTAACCATGCCAGCCCTGAACCAGACTGAATATGGCTTCATCTCAGCAAGAAAACCGGCAGCGAGGAGGTTGTAGGAGTGTGTGTTAAAGCGGCGCATCCCTTTGGTGGCAGATCTCTTTAAATCCTGGCTTGGTGAATGACCAGAAAATGGAGCCCCAACCTACTGTTTGCTGTCTGAAGTTAGAAGTAAAGGCCCAGATGCTTTGAGAGCGCTGATGACTTTTAGTGTTCAATGCATTTGTTCTAAGGAAGTCTAACCACACACTGACGCACGGAAGGCGTTGGAAGAATGAGGCAACTCTTACTGTCTCAGCTTAGCTACTGCTTGCAGGGCAATCAGAAGGTATAAAAGTATTCAAAATACCTCTGCTTAATTATTCTTCCTAGGAGTGACAAAGTAGCACAAATGACAGGTTTTTAAGTGTGAAATAGTAAACAACCTAGGAAGAGACATATTTCCCGTTCCTGGAGTAGATTTGGAGAATTTTCATTTCAGTCCAGCCAGCAAAGCCTTGACTGATGCTGCAGCATCTGGAGGACAATCTAAATTCTTAAATGCTCTGGGACGGGCCCAGAGGATGAAGAACTTATCCAACCCAGACCCATTCCCAGCACCATCAGCTTCATCAGCCCCTTGCCTTGCACTGAGAGCGGCTCACCAAGTCAGCACGTCAGAAGCCTGGTTAGTCAAATAAACCCAGTCCTCCTTTTCTGCATCTGTCTTTTCTGTCTGGGATTCCCAGCACTGGGATCTTTCCCCAGCAGAGATGGGAATGTTGGTACTGAAGACTAGCAATCAAAGAGCTTAGGAAGGTACATCATCTGCTGGCTCAGCTCTGGGAGAGCCAGGGAGGCTATGGTTACTTAGACATCAACACAAAGAAGGCCAGGGAATTTGGGTTAGCATTTTTCTAATTAATCTTTTTATCACTTTTTTTCAGTTCAGAGTAAATCTCTTTAAGGTTCCCTACTGGTTTCTAAGAAGAAAAGAAAAAGGTTTTTAATTAGAGCTGTACAGTTCATGTACCTAATGAATCAATAGCAATTGAATACAGCGGAAGCTTCTTCAAAGCACACCCGTGGAGTACAGTAAATCCTTCCTTTAACAGGTCTATTTCCATGGCAGATGATCTTTTAAGAGTGTTCTCCATCATATATTGTCCCGAATGTATGGCTTTTTCATGTATTCCCTTGGGTTGATTCAGGTACTTAGTGCCTTGATGTCCAGTGGTATTAATTGTAGCCGTCTTTGACGATGTGGATATTAGACACAGTCACAGACACACCTCTCAATGAATGCACTTCTGAGAATTCTGATATTCTCTGTATGTAGTTTTAGGATCTTTACTGGAGATATGAGAGAGGTCAGCGTAATTCTGAGTGGCATAGAGAGGAATGCTAGAGATCAACTGGTGGTTATATTTTTCAGATACAGATTCCACAGAATGAGGAATGACATTAATTTGGATTGGGTTCGAAACAAAGAAAAGGCAGTGGACCTGTGGAACTCCTTGCCAAAGGATGTTGTATGTGGCTGAAGTTGAGGTGGGTTTGAGGGCAGACTTGACAAATACTTGGAAGAGAGATCTGCTGACATTTAGTAACTGGGTTACCAACTGTGTCAGGATTGGGAAATCTCTTTGAAAGTGGCATGATCATGTATCTTCCCTTTTCGTTCCCTTCCCTAAACGTTCACTTGTGCCCACTGCCAGAGACAGAACACTGATAAAGGCAGGCCCTTGCTCTGAGCCACTGTTATGTTCTTTCTTGTGTTAAGTTGCCATTGTCTCTGGTGCTGGTGATTTCCATGCTAGAAATGTTTCTCACAAGCCTGCGCATGTTAAATTAAAGTGTCTTTTCCTAAAGAAGTTTTAAATGAGTCATCTAGATGATTTTCAGCATCAGAGGCTACCTAGCCTCTCAATGACTGCAACAATAAAAGGTATTCATTTGAAGCAGCCACAATTTCCTGTTGATATTTTATGTTTGTTTTGATTTAAGCTTTATTGTTGCAACACTGCATAACTTCATGGGTGTATAGAAAAGCTGGACGTGTTACATGTGCCGTTGGAAAGGAGGAGGGGAGGTAGCTCAGGGACACAGCAGGCCTCCTTAGTCTTGGTGTTTATGTCTTTAATGGCAAAAAGAATATTTTGTTACTGTATATATGAATGTCTGTGTAAAATAAATCCAGGTTTGGGTTGAACGCTCCAGTTTTTAACAATAAACAGCAATTTGACACGACACAAGCAATGCACTGTCTGATTGCAGTGGTAGAAGGCTTGAAACCTTCTCCTTGGAGAGATGATGTAGTTAGGTGACACTGTTCCAAAGCCGTAAGAGGATTGTCAAACTCTGAGTCAAATAAAGAACAATTGATTTAGAGTGCTGAATTAAATCTCTGTGCTTTGGGAGAAAAAGGCCAGAAATGGTCTTTTTTTTAATCATTTCGATTTTAGCCAGAGCACAATGCTCCCAGCTACACTATTTCCCCACCTGCTCTGCTTGGAGGAGGTTTTGGTGATGGAGGGGCAGCTCTTCCCAGTGTTGGAGGCCTGTCCTTGCTATGCTCCTTTGGAGATGGCAGGGGACAGGGTCTCCGGGCTGGCTGGCATGGCCTTGGGTGGGGAGCATGGTTAGATCACAGCTGGAGGTGGCATAGCTGCAGGGAATACTTTTCATTACAGCTGAATGACTAAACTAACCAATAACAGTAAATATTTAATGCGAGTCAGTCAAGCTTTACGAGTCAACACTTCACACTATTACATTTTCTTAGCAGCTGAGGACCTTGAATTCCTGTAACTGTGCTCTGCTGGTAATGATCTCAGACTACGGGATGGCAAGACATAATTGTGTAGCACTGTCAGAGACCAGGTCATTTGGGTGCTGGGCAGTGCTCTGGCTCCCAATTGCTTGTGTGGTTTGAACTGTGCTTAACTGGAAAGCAAAGCACAATGAGGTATGGAAAGCTTGCCAAAAAAAAACCCCCATACCTCCACTCTGGCCTCTGGCTTAGCGTGCTGAAAAGACTTGTCATTTAACAGATAGGTAATCATGAAGAGATCTGTAATATGCTTTTTAAAGATAGATGTTCTGTAACTTATTTTTAGGTACAGTTTAACATAGTGGGAAAAGCATTATACAGATATTGGTTATCAGCACCATGCAGTTGTCAGTTTTTAAACTTGCGGAGGGGAGAGAAACTTGGAGAACCTTCTGGGGGTGATTTAGAGAGAGCCCCAAGAGGCCGATCTATTCCTGCTGTTCAAGTTTCCTTTTGATTGTGATAAGAACAACTTCATCAGCAGCATTCTGCTCATGTAGCTGTAAATACTTGCTTTGCCCTAGGAAAAATCTGTGCCAGAGTGATTATCAATGCACACGATACCATGCACCAGGTGTTTTCAGTATGAAAAATGTCTTTGCAACAGCTCAGTAGGAACATAATTTCGGAGGTTGTTTTGTTTGTTCTCATTGTACCTTCCGTGTATGCAAGAGGGAGTGCAGATGCACTTTAATGTAGGCAACTAGAAATGAGAAAGCTGCTAAAACGCAAGAAATGCCGAGGTAAGGCACCTGTGCAAAGATGATTAAGGAAAAATCAGTATTAGGGAACACATTACTATTTCTCCCAGAAAATTCTGTAACTGATAGTATGACAAACTGAAACCAAGCCTTTGACTACGCTTCATTCAGAGGTTTGGTTTTTATTTGACTTTCCCTTCTAATATGACAACGAATTTCCTTTGATTGTGTGCTTGTTTCTGTCTCTGAAGGTAGAGGAAAGGGTTAAGGCTCCACCAGTATGTCACCAATTCCTCCCTTCTAAGGCTGGGGTAATGCATGGGGAGGTCTATAAGCGTGGCATTTTTGTGTTTTAATCCTCTTCCATTAAATTCTAATGACCGGTTGCTAACCGATGTCATGCATTTCCTGCTCCTTTTACGGGGAGCTGCTTTCTAAAGCAGCAGCTTGGAAGCGTGCAGGAAGCAGTCATCTCTGGAATTGATTGCATTTCTGATAGAGCACTTGTGTACAGTATCCCTGGAGGGGGACGCAGGTCGTAATGGCTTGTGTTCTCCTTGTAGCTGCAGCATAATCGTTTACAGAAGTAGAGCAAAGATGGAAACAAGATCTACCATCTTTAAACCTTTCACTACACTCGGCTCACTAAGGTGCCTTTTATTTTTTTCAAAGCAGATCTGTATTATTAGTGAAGGGGAGTAGATGGCTACGTAGAATGCAATGAAAACCTCTGGCTTTATAAACAGCTGATGTTTATAAATTGGTTGGGAATATGATCCACAAGAAATCTGTCCAATTTGATAAGTGAGGTGGGAAAGGGCAGTTGAGCAAAAGCAGTGTTTGCATGCATGGGGGTGGCAGTAAGGGTCACGTCCCTTCTGCCTGTCACACGGATTCATTCCAGTGGTGTCAGCTCTTGAGCCTTGCTTTTCAGCACAGATAAGAAATGAACAAGCAAATGAAGAAAACAAAAGCTGGCCACACTGCAGAAGAGTGTGACGATCTGGTTATTCTGAGAGACTGGGCACTGCTTTCTTGGCTGGCTGTTCAGTTTCAGGGGATGCTTCCCGTTATTTCTGTTTGCGTAACTCTGTCTGCAGACAAATACAGGCGACAAATGTCTGTGTCTTACAGGCATCTTCCCTGGAAAACTGCTTTCCTCGGTTCCTGATAGAAATCAACCAGACAGTCCCCTGAGTGAATGCTTCCCCATGTGTCAGGTTTAGTAAGTGCCTGGATGTGCAGAAAGCACGTAGGAAAAAAGCTTTAGAGGTTTGGAAAAACACATGGCATTTGCTGCGGTTTCTTTGTCTCCCCATTTGCAACTATGAAGAATATATAAAAATAGAGATAGTTTTTACTCTTTTTTTTTTCCCTGCAGGTGCCTGGAATTTTAGAGTGGGACTAAAGGACTGTGCCAAATGGTAATTGGCACTGGGCATCAATCATTTCGCTAGTATCAGGCTGTCACGAGCAGTGTTTTATGACAGGACTGGCGTTAGCCTGAGCAGATTTCCCATGGCACAATTACACAGTAGCTCAGGCCAGTTCTTCTTTAATACTCTGGTAATTTGGATGTTCACCGCACTGCCCTGACACCAGAACTGCAGGTGGGCCAAGAAGATGTACTGCTGTGACCAGGGAAGGGCAAAGATACTTGAAATACACTACTAAATGTGCTCTAGGTCCCACTGTTAGGAAGGTCACTTACCTTCTCATTTCAACCCGCCCATTTATGTTATGGTGATGATACAGCATCACTGAGTGCTACGGAGTTTAACAAAGAAATATTTGCAAAGCATTTGGAGTTTTCACAGAAAAGGTTTTGCAAGACCAATGACCGAGAAGCCTGCAAAGTCCCCTCGTGGTCACCCTGCAGTGAGACTGCTCTTGAAAACTCTGAGAGAGAAAGCAGTGGCCTCAGGCTATGAAAGGTGAAACAAGGTGGAGGCAACACCCTCGGTGACAAAGCTGAGGCCTTTTTCTCCTTCCCTTTTCTGTGTGCTGAGTAGCACTGGGTCCTGTTTCACATCCTTATCAACGATCTGTTTATCAATGTTTATCAATGACCTGTTTAACATCCTTATCAATGAGTGAGGGGATTGAGGGCACCCTCAGTGAATTTGCAGACTACACCAAGCTGGGTGGAAGTGTTGATCTGAGAGTAGAGAGGCTCTGCAGAGGGACCTGGACAGGCTGGATTGATGGGCTGAGGCCACTGGCATGAGTTTCAACAAAGCCAAGCGCCGGGTCTTGCACTTCAACCCCCAGCTGGGGAAGGAGTGTCTGGAAAGCCCCCTGGCAGAAAGGGTCCTGGGGTATTGGTCGACAGCCGGCTGAAGATGAGCCAGCAGTGTGCCCAGGTGGCCAAGAAGGCCAACAGGCATCCTGCTCTGTGTCACACACAGCATGGCCAGCAGGACCAGGGTGAGTGATTGTTCCCCTGTCCTTGGCACTGGTGAGGCTGCTTCTTGAGTACTGTGTTCAGTTTTGGGCCCCTCACTCCCAGAAGGACATTGAGGGGCTGGAGCGTGTCCAGAGAAGGGTGACAAAGCTGGTGAAGGGTCTAGAGAACAAGTCTTGTGAGGAGCTGCTGAGGGACCTGGGGTTGTTTAGCCTGGAGAAAAGGAGGCTCAGAGGAAACCTTATTGCTCCCTACAGCCACCTCATAGGAGGCTGTAGCGAGGTGAGCTTCAGTCTGTTTAACCAAGTAACAAGTGGTAGAACAAGAGGAAATGGCCTCAAATTGTGCCAAGGAAAGAATGGATTGGATATTAGAAAGAATTTCTCTACTGAAAAGATTATCAGGCATTGGAATGGCCTGCCCGGGACAGTGGTGGAGTCCCCATCCCTGGAATAATTTAAGAGTGGACTTAATAGGGATATGGTTTAGTCAAGGACTTGCCAGTGTTGGGCTAATGATTGGACTTGATGATCTTAAAGGTCTTTTCCAACCTAGGAAATTCTGTGATTCCATGATTGTGTGTAAATCCATTGGCTTCAAAGCTTCTCATGTAGAAGAGCCCGTTCTTCCAGCCTGTTCTTTTTCCTATAATTATAAAAATAAGCATGTAGTAGGGATGACAGAAGGGAACGTGCAGAATATGACTAATGAAAACTTGATAAAATTGATACGATTTTCACTAATGATGTCACTAGCTCCTAATGATGTACAATCATCTTTACATTAGGTGAGAAAAAATAAAACCAAAATACAATTCTCGTCAGCTGTGGCTCATCCTTTGTTGTAGCTGCTCTCGCAGAGCAGACCAGACCAGCTCCAGTGCAGGCCGGGCCGTGCTGGGAAGGGAACCGCGGGGCCAAGGGCCGGCGAGGGGCTCTTTTGGGGCTCGGCAGCTGCCGGGCGGCTGCTGCGGCGGCCCCGGATCCGAACGAGGCGTTCAGGAGCCGACGGGCACTCG
>WUAM01000383.1:1180691-1230552 GCA_024336885.1 Actenoides hombroni
GGGCACCGCCAGTGCCCCCGCGCGCTGGCCTGCGGAGCGCGAGCGCCCGGCGCGAGGCGCGGCCGTTGGAGCCGGCGCGAGGCGCGGCCGTTGGTGGGGCGAGAGCAGCGCGCTGAGGCGCCGCGGCCGTTGTGGCTCCGCGGCCGTTGTGGCTTCGCAGCGTTCCCTCAGCCGCGGGTAACGGCTCCACCACAGCGCCGGGCACTCGCCTCGGGACTGAAACCTCCGCTCCTTCGGGCAGAGCCCCGCTGGTGTCCGAGGGATCCACCCAGGCAGAGCTCGTACCGACAGAGACCCCAGTCCGGGCGGTAGCTGCCGGCATCGCCCCAGCCCTGCTCCTGGTGGAAAGGCAAGTCCCTGCACAGGGGGCGCACAGGCTGATTGAGGGCCTGTTCTGTCGGGTGGCAGAGCGACAAGAAGCTGTTGAGAGGCTGCACAGTGTTGGTAGAGCTGAGACAGAGGTAGAGAGGGGGTTCCACAAACACTGCCCAGTCAAGGACACCGCTGCAGATGAGGTACCTTGGGCACTGGTGACCCCCAGAAGCAAGACTCCCCTTCGGTCCCCACCTTCCACAATCACAACCAGGAGATGTTAACAGCCACAGGCACCCAGGAACAAGGGCTGCAGGAAGTAATTGTAAAAGCAGCACCCATTAAACACTGCAAGAAGGAGCGACGAGGACTCGTGGTGGGTGAGTGTTAAAGGGCACTGAGGCACCCACCTGCTGACCCCACAGAGTCACGAGAGGTTTGCTGCCTCCCAAGGGCTAAGATCAGAGACATTACTGAAAGGGCACCACAGCTGATCAAAAGCACGGGCTACTGTCCCCTGTGAGCATGAATGGCACAGCAAACCAGAAACTGAGCAGGATGAAGGAGGACTGTAAAGCTGCTGTGGGAGACCTTGGCTTGTCCAAGGGATTAGAGTGTGAGTTAGATAAATAACCTTGAGTGAACATCTGTGCACCCTTGAGGAGACCAGAAAGTCCTGAGAAAACCAGCAGCTCACAGAGAAAGCTCATCAAGGTTAATTGTGGACAGGTGGCCTTTGATTGGGCCAGTCAGGTGTGGGCACTTATTATTAGAAGGATTATAAAAGGGCTTGCAGCCACAATAGGTAGGGAGCATTTGAAGCAGGAGCATTTGAGGCTTTGCAGGAGTACGTCTCTGGAAAGGTGATGGAACAAATTGTTCTGGATGTCATCTCCAAGTATGTGGAAGAAAAGAATGTTACTGGAAGAGGTCAACATGGATTCACCAAGGGGAAATCATGCTTGACCAATCTGATAGCTTTCTAGGATGTCATAACTGTCTGGCAAGATGAGGGGAAAGCAGTCAATGTCCTCTACCTGGACTTCAGCAAGGCTTTTGACACTGTCTCCCATAATATCCTCATCAGCAAACTCATGAAGAGTGGTTTGAATGAGTGGACTGTGAGGTGGATTGAGACAGCCAGTGATGTTCCCCAGGGGTCACTACTGGGCCCGCTGTTATTTAACCCACTCATCAGTGACCTAGGCAATAGAGGGAGCAAGTTTGCTGATGATACAAAACGGGGAGGAGCTGACACACCAGAGGCTGTGCTGCTGTCCTGTGAGACCTGGACAGGCTGCAGAGGTGGGCAGAGCGGAACTCAGTGAGGTTCAACGTTGTCATTGCTTTCAGGTAAGGCTCATGAATTTGTGACCCTCCATGTGGCTGTATAAAAATGTGGTGTTGCCTTCATTTTCTGAAAGATAAACTGATGGCCTCTGTCACTCTGTAAGTATGATTATGGCAAATTAGGTCATTCAAGAAGTCTTTCTTCTGAACGTATTCTGATTTGGGTTATTTCATTCTCTCCACCAAAATTCTTCTTGCAATTTTAGATCTCCTACCCAATGGTCTAAGACTGTTGTGGGCTGGTGCTTCTGTATTCTGCTCCAGCTCCACCCCACGCTGGTACCTGAGTTTCTGTTATGCCTTGTGGCCATCCACTACTTGGCTAAATCTTCTATTATCTCTGCTCTGTTATTAAAATCCATTAGAAGGAAGAGGAATAAACTCCAAATTACCCTGTTTCCTGGAAAGGGTTGTAGACTATTGCAGTATTCCTGATGCAGCCTTTCTTGTGCGTTCACGCGTTTTCCCTTCCCAATTAGCATACGTCTCTACAAATCAAAGGCTGTAGCTATACAGCTTAACAGAACTCTGAATCCTCTGGACATTTCTGCAATTAAATCTTGAAAAGTAATCTCTGCTAGCTATTTATTTATTTATTTAACATACTTCCTGGTCCTTTTAGTTTCGCGTGAATTTGGCTACATTTTCCTCTTGTAAATAATGTATCCATTAAGCAGTATGTTGAACCTTGCTGGGTTTCCTGTTAGTGTTTACCCTGCAGTAGTCTTCAGCACTAGAACAGTGAAAGGTTCTGTTCATCGTTTGCTGTTCATTTATTATTAATCCAAGGTTTGACAGACTGCACGAGTCTGTTGTTTTTTATTGTGGCACAGGAGTGAGCTAGAGGAGCTGATGGATTCTTCAGGTCTGGTGGAAATAGTCCTATGCATTTTTCTAGGGTTTTGTTCTTCTGAATACACTGTCTGATAAAGGAGGCCATTGTTGTGATCTTTCCTGCTACTTTAGATTTTATAATGTAATATAAACTACTGTAACATCAATTGAAATTCTATTCCGAGCTTGAAAAGGAGAGGTATGTACAATAAAAAGCACATCATAAACCCAACTGTGTTTTAATGGCATAAAATGATTTTAAAAAGTCCAGTAATATGCAGGAAAGCAGTTAATATATTTTTCATGCTCTCTAACTCTGAAGGCAGTAAATCAAATCAAAATGTAGTAGTTTTGGTACGTTTATCATTTTCCATATATTTCTTCCATCAGAATTCTTATTAAGGAGACTATATTTCTGATGATTATCCCCAGTGATGTTTTCAAAACTAAGTTGAGCTCGTACAATTGAGTCCAGCTATCAGTGCTAGTCTCAGGGAAATGAAAATGAATGAAAACGCCTACGTAACAAATTACAACATTTAGCTGCTACTGAGAGTGGGTACTTCAGAGCTGGAGTACTACCAGTTACAACTACTTTATCTGCACTGTGCCCTCCCTCTGGATATTGTCTCTGTGTTCAGATCTTCTGTTATTGCAGACTGCTGCTGTTCTCCTCCTGTTTCATTCTGAATGGGCCTTGGTAAGATGTGTCTTATTTGTGCAGATAATAACCATTTACCAATCATCCCCAAACACGCTTGGAATCTTTCAGTCTTTAATCAAAGCTGCCATCTGCTCTGATTCCCTTGCTCAGACTTGTCTTTAGGTTTATTTGACCTTTTGAGATAGCAGTGTCAGGTCTGAAAAGCTTTTCAGCTATTTAGTGACTAATATCTAGCAGAATACATAGAAAGAAAATCTGTAATTTGACAGGTGGTAAGGAAAGTCAGAGTAGTAAATTTAGATCAATTCATGGTTTACATTCTTGGAAATGGTTTTAGTCTTTAGTGGGCTTTACATTGATGCAAAGCAGTTACCAACCAAAGGTAAGGATTTATCAAACGTCTGTCCATAGTTAAATGGAGTAGCAATATTCAGGAAGATGTGTAGCCACATGACATTTTGCTGAGCAGTTTTACTTTGACACAGTTGTGGAATGCCTAGTTGAGATTATGGGAATTATGAATAGTGCAAAAAATCAAGAGATACCTGAGAAACTGAGCAGACAGTAAAATTCTGAGGCTTTTGGAGTCCACAGAAGTCTAACAATAGCTCCTGTGCCAATAGGAATCCAGTAATTCAGATTTCTTCCTTGTGTATACCAGCTAAACTAAAACCTGACAAGTACAAACGTATATCCTTTGCATGGTCAGACAAACGAGTTCTGTAGGTGTAAAATGCACAGCAGATGTTTTTTTGTCCACCCCTCTATGAGCAAGGCAGTAAAATTTCCCTCTTCATTCTCTGTGTACCCCCACCAGAGGAAACCTGCAAAAACACCAGTTCTTGGCATGCTGTGAAAGTTGTTCTGTTCCAGCTGCAGCCTGATGGAAGTAGGGAGATCAGGATCCTAACTGAAATGCTCTTGCAGTAGCCACTAGAGGAGACCACAGTCTCTTAGCCTGCAGATAAAGCAGTGAAGAAAACAGAACACTAAAGGCCTAATTCTTTTCCCCTATCAGTTTTGGCTTTCATGTTTGTTGGTATGACTGTGGAGGTTAGGTGTGGTCCCACTCCAGCAAACGTCCTGCCTGGAGTAGGCTGCTTTTGCACCAGTTTAGGTTCCTCAGCAAATCCCATCTGAGCCCCAGGCGCCAGCTGAAGATGCAGACACTTCACTGCAGGGAGACTACGTCTGCCATCCTCTTTTGATTGTCCTGGATACCTAAATGCTTCAGTTTAGACCACTGAATTTCACCCTGGCACTGAATTCACCCTGTATTTACTGCCCCTGGATGACACTACTTTATGGGCATCAGTAGACAAATTATGATGTGAGGTTTGATAACTTGTCAGGAGAAATCCTGCAGCACAGTGAAGATATGTGTAATGGGATCCACATGACAACACAGGTAGGTGGGTGGGTAGATACCCATTGTAGTTAGTAAGTTATGACTGGTTTCTCTGAACTGTTTACTCTGTAACACCACCAGCCTGTGTCATTCTGACAGACTCACATCACGGCTGATCACTCAGTCACTTTATTCTTCAGAAGTCAGTGTTAATAGTAAAGAACTGAACAGTTACTGAGTTTTCCATGTGACTGTGCCCCCCCTACATGGCTGTTAACATCTTCAGTAACTTCTACTCTAGAAAGTGATGTTTTGGCAGCCTGTGCAATGGAACCTTCCCCGCCCCTCCCCCCTCTCCCTGAAACAAGGAGAATGCAGTTTGATGTGGGCTCTTCAGTCTATGGGGTTACATCTGTGACGTGCATCAGTTTTGCTTGACTTGACCACAAGCTGGTTGCCTTATTCTTACATGTCTACATTGAGACTTCATGATAATTAAACCACTAGAACTTATAAAACACAGGTTGCTTCTTTCAAATCAAACATAACAGGAGACCACATGGCATCTGTAATATCAAAATGATTCACTCGATGTACATCTGTTCTCCTAATGTTTACAAACTTGATAAATCCATCATCTGACACTTCAAGGAAATGCTTTTGTATGCAATGTGGAGGAGATCAATACTTGGTTGGTAGGAGATTGCCTTTCTGTTAGCGTGCTGTGTACAGAATGCAGGCAGCGGGGCTCACTGCTGGTGTTTTATGTCTGAATTCCTTCTTTTTTTTTTCTGGTGGTGTCAGGTGTTTCTGTATTACATTTTGTTTGGCATGCACCTTAAGCAGAACATCCTAAATGAAAAGTAATAGTGGTCTGGTTTCCAGCCTGCATAGGTTTCCTCTCTGTTAAGAAACCAGAACAGAAAATTGCATTTTACATTTGCACAGAACCTGGAAGTGCCTTATAGGGAATCAAACAGATGTTTCTGAAAAAAATATGGGAATACTAGATATCTTTGATACGTTTTAATATGTGAAACTATGACATTTGACAGTGTGTGTAGTGAAGACAACCAGCAGTAAGGGTTAGAGATAGATAGTAATGCTGGATTTAGCCAGGTGATTTTGGTTACAGGGGTCTGCCCTTGTCTGGTATGTGATGCAGAGTAAGGTGTAATCCTCTCTGGGCTCCTGTTCACCAGGCTATAAAATAAGCATAAAGCTGCTGACTTCCTTGGTGGGGAGACTGAGCAAGCAAGAGAGAGGGAGTCGGGGATGTTTACTCCTCAGGGGAGTAAAAATCACTCCGATGCATATAAAGGTATTATAGACCTGTAAGGAGAGGGCAGAAAGCAGCATAATTTGACAGAAGTGATGATGTTATTTATGTCAAGATGAGAGCCAACTTACGAGTCAAAAGTTGTAGACTAGGGATGCAAGGTAGGGTGCTCTGGAAAGGTGATGCTGCAGAACTAAGTTGACCAGAATTACATCTTCCCAGGTTATTTCCTTCTTGACAAGTGACCATGGCAGACACTTTACCAAAAGGAAGATGGAGAGACTTGATTACAATGTCTAAATGTTCTCATGGGTCAAAAATATCCAAGGAGGAGGAGAAACAGTGACTGGAAGTCAAAACCTCAGAAACTGAAATGAAAAATAGCATGTAATTCAAAATGAACATGGATGGCTTTTGGGAAGATACACTTCTGCTAAGCTCAAATTATTGCACTCAGAAGGGGTGTAATTGAATGAAAATCCACGGCCTCTGGTAGAAAGATGCTCTGATGGTTTCTTTGGCTTGAACACGGGAAGCTATGGCAACAAATGACTGCAGTAATAAGACTCTTTCCCTTCATCAAGTGTAGTAGCTGCTACTGAAGAATCTGCCACTCTCTTCTTCCCCTCAAAGTCTGTGACATAGAAGATTAACTCCAAGAGTGAGGCAGGTTGCCAGGTGTTAGGCTGAATGAATGGCCTCGTACCACGAGTGAAGGTGGCTGGAACCAGCCAACACGAAAGGCTTTCCATATGGTAGTGATCCAGGACAGAGTTGAGGTTGTTCACGCACGTTACTTCTTTAACATCTCATGTTTTTGTGTGTTTTAAAATAATATTGATGTGGTCTGATTTCTCAACATTTTTAAACAAAAATGAGAGTCTGCTTTTTCTTCTGGGTAGTGTTTGGTTTGGGTTTTTTTACTGAATTCACAATAGCAGATGCTTTTCTTTAGTTCCAGGTTTATAGGTCGTGTGCACATAGCACAAAATACAGAGTAGACAGCATGCAGTAGACACAAGGACTTTGAAAAACTTTCCACGTAAAATGATGACATCCCCATCAGTCATTTTATGTTTTCATCTCTTGAAGCTCTGGTCAGGGAGATGCATTGCACGAGCTACAATAATGTTTCCTGCAGATGTGTGCTAAAAAATCACATATTTAGATTTGTGCATGAGTCTATAGGTGGAAGGCATCCTACTACAAAGCCAAATGTGTCCAAAACGTGTGCCAAGGTCCCTAGAATCTGCATCAGAGCTGGGAATTGGGACACTTTTGCAGGACCTTCAGATACATTGAAATGAAGGTTCAGATTTGAGTCCAGACAATCTTCTGTTACTACTGCTGTGTTATTTTCTGGCGTTCCCACATTTTCTGATGGTCATCTCCTAGTGTCAGAGTTAGCAGCCCTTTAAGAAAAACGATGTTGCTGAGATGGGTGTCCTATTGTCTTAGTCTTTTGCTAGTGCAGGAGGACATGACTGCTGCAGTTGATATTCAGCTCACATTCTCAGGCTTTTCCTTGCACACAAAGTCTTCGCTAGAACCGCTTTTGAGCGTGATGAAACATGGGGACCTGGAACATGTTTTGCAGCAAGGGATAAACTGCAGAGTCACCACATCACGTAGCCTTACAGGACCCTGCCTGTAGCAACACATCTGTTTCTGTGAGTTCACATGGATACTTAAGTATCCATGTGGACATAATGAATGCAAATAAATTAACTGCGCACAATTATCTGCTTACTAACACAGAGGGAAGCAAGTGAAGATTTCATTTCTCATGCTGAACCACATATAGGGGCAATCTGAAGGATTGTTTCTCCCAGCAAATGGGTGATTTTCTTTATTTTCTCACAAATCATATCATCATTCACCCTGTAGTGAGTCAGATGGATGCTTTGTGCATGGGCAGGTAGTTTTCAGAATATTATTACTCATTGACAATTTCCACAGTGAATAATGGGTGCCAGATGAACTTGATGTCACCAGTGACAGGGTCATGTGCAGCTGGCTGGGGGTGTTGTTTCAGTTATGTACTGTCACTACAGAAACAGAGATACCAAGATGCACAGGAAAATGATGATTCAGTATTCTGCTATAAACAGTACGTTCCCTCAGGTGAATGCAAAGGCTTGTGAATCCCTGTGCCCGAAAGTGAATTGGAATCATTAATTAAGAGCATGAGGCAGAAGCTTTCATCTTCATTTGCAATTTGCCTGGAGGTAACAGGGCGGTATCAAACCCTTGTCCCTGGCTTCTGGGCATCTTTAATTATTTGCCTCCAAGTTTCTAACCACCCGGGCTCCCTCTCTGTTTCCATGACAACATCCCTGCTCTCAGCATCCTGTATTTTTCTGTCTACACTCAGGTCACTTGGAAACCCGTCCAGGTAGTTTAAACTATATGGAAATAATGCAGGCCTATAGAAAGATGCATGCAGGAAGGGCATTCATTTTCTCCCTTCCCTTTGTGGCTCCTGGGAGGTGGGTGGCTGTGAGGAAGCCTGAAGTCTCCTTGTGGACACAAATGTGAATGGTTGGCTTGGTTGTCTTCCTGGATCATAAAACCTTCTCTCCATGACTTGTTAAATCCATCAGGTTTCTAGTGAAGGGTTGCATGGTGAGAGAGGACAAAAAAGGCTGTGGAAGGTGGGTGAGGGGGTAGAGAGGAGGCTGGGAAGCACCTTTCTGGCTGCTGCCAGCTGGGACCTGCCTGAAGCACCTGGGTCTCTGGGCTCCCTGCTGCTGTGACCCTCACCTCTGCCTGGGGCAGAGCAGGTGAGGATGGGGAGGAGAAGAGTGCTCGGGGCCTCAGTGTTCAGGGACCCTTGTGCAATCTGTTGGCCCTGAATGGTTCCTCCCAGCTTCTCATTCTCTCTCCTGCTGCCTGTTGCTGCAGCTGAATATTCTGGCCTTTTGCTGTTGTGCCAGTCTGCCCCACCCCACCACACATCACGTTGCCTTTCTCACTTCTCAGGGGATTAATGAGAGTCCTTGAATCCAGGAATTCCTGTGCCTGGAATTACAGCCACACTTCAAAATGTGCACTGTGCTTGTATGGAGCCCTTAGGAGCAGATGGGGTAGGAGAAAGTCTCATCTGTTGTTGCTCCTTTTAGAAACTGCCCAGAATAAGAGCTGCCATTTTTTTTTTTTTGCTGGTGCAGGACTGGTGTGTATCTATGTGTTAGTAATGGACTCAGCACAGGATGTCATCTCTTAGTAGACTATGGGAGAAAGTAAACCAGTAGACTTATGGATATTCAGCTGCTCATTAGAGGGCATGCTAAATCTTACAGAAGATGACTTTAGGAAGAAGGGAGAGTAAACAAGCTATTGTCCTGCTGGCAGTCATGCTTATTACTCTCAGCAATAAGGATTCTCTGTGTCTTCCAGCTGGAGACGAAGGCCATCTGGGCTGAGGGAAAGTTTGCAGACTAATGAAGAGAAAGATTTAGCTAAGTGGAAATACATGTCTAGAACCCAGTATTTACTGTACTTTTTTTTCCCCATGCTTGATATCTTGAAGTTCAGGAGAAAATACTTTGTTTTGAAGAAGCTGTTTTGCAGTAATTTTGTTGCACTCAGCTGTTAAATTCTTCAGGCTTCTGAACTTAATCTCTTTGAGAGAAATAGAGGGAAGATTAGGGGCAGAACCACGAAGATTTGGTTTGGGAGGAGTAACGCTGCATGGCTTTGCCAGGCTGAAAGCAAGGCTGGGTCCTGTCCTAAGCTTTGCAAAATTCTCTTGCAGGAGCTTGAGCAATAACCTGCTTTTGAACACCGAGTCTAAGTGTTTAAAAAAATAAATAAAGGCTGTATCTGCTCTTCTAAACCTCTATTTAGGTACCTGAACAAGTGACCTAATTTCTGAAGCATGGAAGTCAAACTCTGAATTAAGGTTTTTGCTGACATCTGTGGGAGTTATGTGTAAAGAACTTCAGAAAATCAGGTCATTCATTCTGCAATTCTGAGTTTGGAGTAGGAGTGTAGTTCTGTGCTCTTTAATTTTTTTTTTTTAATCTGAGTGTGCTTGTAAGTCTATGCTCAGAACTGACTTGGTTTTGAGATTGGATCCAAGTTTCAAAAATAGTCTGTGAAAAGCTGAAAGGAAACCCCAGCAACACTACCTTTGCTATCTTTTTAAGGGAAAGAGACCTTAGAAATGTAATTTAAGTGTCATGATGACAGGAGGCTAGGTTACATATTGGCTAAGGGAAAGAAATGCAGGACACCTCACAGCCCCTTTCTCTGGGTTTTAGGATGTCATAACCCCTTTCTTTTTGGTTCTTTCTCCTGTGTTTCCCATCTGCAGTCTTACTTTACACAGGGCAAAAGCAGGAAGGAGATCTTGCATGCCAGTGAAGCCCCGTGATATGCTGGCTTATTTCACACAACATGAAAACCATACCAGTGTCAGCATCCCGGCTGTGATGTGTCACTGTTCCACCTGGAACAAACCCCACTCGGAGGGCTTCCTGGCCCACCAGTCTGTGGCCATCCTGCTGTAGCTCAGGATTCTGTCTTCAGTTACAAATCTGCCTTGACCCTCCTTCCTTCTGGTCCTTCCTCCTACCCTGCTTCCCCTCGGACTGTGAAGAACTATTTTGCACAGAGCTACTGTAGCTGACTTGCTAAGCTACGGTTTGTGTTTGTGTGCAGCTGGCAAGGCAAATGCGATGCTGGTTTGAGGAATTTCACTTTGCAAGTACTGTGCTCAAGGTTCAATTGCCAAGTTTCATCCCATGAACTAGGACAAAAATTTACTCCGTTTTTCTCCTTAGTACTCAATATGAATGCATCCTCTGCCTGCTCATCTGTTGCTGACATGTGACAGGCTAAGCCAAGAAACTTCCTTAACTAATTGTGTGAGTTGCAAGAGCTTGTGCTAACAGAGAGCAGGAATTCAGCTGTTGTAACAACTCGTATCCTCTGTGGATTAATGTGGCCAGGGGACATTAACAGATGTCCACTGTGCATTCGTGCAGGTTACTGTCTTTTCTCTCTTCATCACTTAATAGGAACTTGACAACACTGATCACAGTTAGTATTTTATTATCTTATTTATTTGGGTTTCAAGTGCTCTGGCCCATGGAATGTCCCTTGATTTCAATTAATGCTGTTTGCAGTGGCCTCAGTTGCATCTTTAGATAATGTTGCCATGTGACATTATAACCTGATCATTACCAGTGACTGATGGGATGACTCCAGTTCCATGTAAGTAGCTAGGTAGAACTGTATGTGCTGCCATACAGAAAATTGCTAAGACCTGGTCATGTTCTGATAGAGTGCACCTGGACTTCAGCTGGGACTTAGTGTGGCCCTGCTTTAGAGATGTACAGGAGTTTAGTCAGGGCATGAGGAAGTTTATCCTGGAAACCTCAATTAATCCTTCTGCTTGGAGCCCATTGAGACGTCTCCAGTTATTTCAAGGGTGCATGGTAGTGGGAGCTAGTCACTGCTCTTCAGCTTCAAAGAAATAGCTGAAACAGCTGAAATGTGAGAATGGCATGTGAAAATCTGCTTTGAGATCTTCCTCAGTAAACAAACAAGTATCTTCACTACTGTGAGTGCTGTAATCCTTGATCATTTGAGTGTGTTGCCACCTCTAGTAAACATTTTAGTAGTGATCTCAGCTTTGTATGTCATTCTTATTTTCTCCATGGCAGATTGCTGGTCATGTGAACGTGAACTACTTCACCTTTAGTGGTGGTCAAATTCCATGTACATATGTATTGAATAGTGAAATCCAAGTAACAAAACCAAACAGTATTAACATCTCCAATACTTTAATTATGTCCTTGTTAAAGCTGACAAACGTGAGCGGGACACATTGCAAGATGCAGTCTGATGACATTTGGAGAACTGATACTTGTGTTTCTCTTCTGACTCTTTCCTCATCCCATGGGAGATGAGCAGCTGATGCGAACACTTGGAGCCCTGGATCCAAATGCATTTATTCATGAGAGGCTGTTCTTCTAGTTGTCCATCCTTTCCAAGATGGTGATTGTATCATTCACTGTGCATACTGAAACACAGTGCTTTTGTAAAAAGGTGCATAGAATTCAAGTATTGAATAGAACAGATGCTCTAGCTAGCATGTTACACAGGCTAGAATTTACATGTGGTTGATATGTATGGAAATAGTTGCTATAAATATTAAAAAAAACAAGCAAGGAAAGGTTTTGCATTATCTAGTAAACAAAACAGAGTATGTTCTCTAGGGTATGATACCTGAGGGCAAGTACCATAGCAGAATTTATATCCACATGACTACAATTTCTGGAAATTGTTAGGAAAATCTATCTTGACAGTCTCACCTCTGTCTTCTTTTAGATGTGTTTCTCCCACTAATTAACAGATAACCCTTTGTCATCTGTGTCTCTGCTTCCTGTGAGCAACTGTAGTTAACTAAATCCAGAGAAGGATGGATTTTTTATGTCTTTTTCTTATACTAAGAACAGCCCCAAATCCCCTCTTCTGGCATCAAGGAACCTCTGCTTTCATGAATTGTAATCATTAAGTTTCTCTTATTTTAAGTACACTTCTTCTTCCTCCCACTCATTTTTTTTACTATTGAATGTAATGAAGAAAGTAGTCCTGTGAAAAGGTCAGTCCTGTCACTCTTATGTACTTATCAATTCTTTGAAATTAAAGGTGTCTTTGTACTTGGCCCAAGAGTAGGAATGTAATTTTGTGCCAGTGCAGATTGATTACAGCATTTTTTTCATAATTATTTCACAGCTTTATAGCTGAGGGACAGAGATGTTAAAAGATGTTATATCAAAGCCGTGCTCAAACAGATTAGTTTGCTTTCAACAGAGGAAATATTTTTGTGGGGAAGTTCTGAGTTTTCCCAAATAATTTTAGCACATACAATTTGAAGACAATGACAAAAGCTGTTAGCATTTCCACCACTAGAATTGTCATTGTCTTTTTTCCAGGCAACGTTAACATTTGTTGTTTGTTTGATAGTGCCCTTATCCTCCATAGCTTGGGTTCCTAAGTTGGCTTGTCCCTTACTGCATTGCAGTGGCCTTTTTTTTTTGTTCTAAATAATGTGTTACAGAATTTCAATAAGAGGAAAAATAACTTTGCATCTGAGAGGTGTTGTCCAGTTGTGGAAGCAGTCTTAGAAAGAGAAGTAGGAAAATTTAATTCCATAATTTTTACAATCAAGAGATTCTGTGTCAACCTCTGCGTGATCTTTTCAGTTTTCAGTAAAGAATGCATGTGTTTTTTCAAAGATAAAATGGTTTTGTTTTGAATTTTTTGTGAAGTTGCTGAGTTCTGTGGCATGTGCATGGAAGAAAATGTTCTACCTTCCAGGTTACTTCTGGGATAATGGAAGTGATTCAGTTACAGCTTAAACTTTAAGTCATTGACTTCTTGATTTTTACATTCTTATGTTTTATTATCCTCCTATGTTCTGAATGGGTAAAGATAAAGAGAGTCTACATTTTTCTGCAGTGAATCACCTCTTGCTGTATTGTGGACTATTCATTGTTGGAATTTTAAGAAAAACAGTATACATATAAGAGAACCTCCTAAAATCCAACTTCTCCTGCCTGCTCTCTGCATAATTCAGCACTCTCCGTATTGGAACATTTACACATAATCCCCTGTAAATACACACTACATGTGTATGACACCAAGTGAGGTTTTTTTACCATGCAATTTCATCAGCCAAAGAAGGGACGGTTGAAATTCAGCAACTGCAAGGCCCAAGGACCCACCTCTCCATCTGCTTGAGAATGGACATGCTTCTAGAGGTTTCCTTTAAATCTGTTTTGAAACTATTTATCTTGCAACTTGAACTGGAATTTAGGGATGAAACTACACACGTTGTCATTTTTTTTCAATGTGAAGAAAATAATATTTTCGTTCCTATGACTGAAAAAGAATTAATAAGGGAAGGCTATGTCTTGAGAAACCTGGCTAATTGGAAAAGATAGAGTTTGAAAGTAATTAAAAGATATTTTTAGGGTTTTTTTACTAGCTGTGGTTGAGCTATTTCAACTCTGCCTTGAAAACCACATTCAAACATGGATAAATTCCTGGCAAAAATAGAAAACTTGGGCTAAACTAAAAATGGAACTGTATAAAATACCTTAACTCAGAACTTAAAGGACCAAGAGGTTCATCCAAAGGCTGACTGTTTGTTGATTTGCAAATTTGTGTTTTGACTTGATTTGAGAATGAAATGTTGTATAATTTTACTTGCAATATTGTTTCTACCTGAGAATGATGCAATCTCTAGGTCAGCTGTGTTCCCACAGGCAGGAAGATGAAATCTGAAAGATTTTTAAAATTATTATTATTATTCACAGAGAAAACCTCATCAAATGTCTCAATCATTCACAAATTCATATTGAATTCAGATACTAGTGTCTAGAAACACAACACTTCTTTTTTTTCGCAGATTTCCAGTGAGATGAAGCCAGGTGTTTTCCACAGTCTTAAATAATAAGTGTAGAGGTAAAATGATGGATATGGAATTTATTAAGGTAGATGAGTGTGTAGTTACTTATCAATGCAAATGAATGTGCATCATTCCCACCGCACTCCCTCTGTGCAGTGCTGTGGCAGACACGCAGGGGTTCTGTCCAGCTCCTCTTAGCAGGGTTTCCTGCAGTTTTAGTGGCTGTCTGATTTCTTTCTCACTCCAAAAGGGATCTCGCTGCAGGAGGGGCATCTTTCTTTTGTGATAAATCCTTTTTGATCTTTTCTTGGGCATGCAGCTGAGTGGACACTAAATCACATTCTCTTGATGTGGCAAGTTGAGTTGCCCGAATAAGGCTGTTTGGTCACAGTTGCCATTCATACCTGACCAGTCACAAATTCCTCTGACCTGGGAACAGAAAAGACCTTTTTCCTCTGACTTGAGTTAAAGACTCACCACACCTGGTTACAGTCTTATTAATGACTTGTTATTTCGCAGTCATCTTTTGGGGACTGATGTTGCTCTTTGATGTTTGCTTTAATCTTCCAGTATAAACACTGAAATCTCATAAACCAAACCACAGCACAGCTAGTGTGACATTTACTCTTCTCAGATAAGGACAGCATGAATGCAGTTTGTTTTATTTATATTTGTATAATTTAAAACTTCTAAGAGATAATTAAACCATTGTGTTTCATTTATTTCAGTTAAAATCACAAAACAAGGATATTTGTCCAAATTTAAAATACCTTACTTCTCTCCTGCTTGTAGAACATTGGGTTATAGCTGTGTTGTGTGTTGCTTAACTAGGCTGGATCCAAAGACTGAAAAAATATCTCCTTTATAAGAACTGGAAAGGACTCTACCTTATTTGGGTTTTAGCAGACTTCCCATTTTCATTCTGGGCTGGTTAACTCAGTAAAAGAGTACATATTTCTTGAATCTATTACTTGAACTATGTTTGCAATATTTCTTAGAGCTCAGACACAGAACCCTAAAAAAATCCTATCTTGCTTCCTGGGATAGAAACAAGGATTGCCAGTTTGTTAATAAAATTGAATTTGGACCCTTAATTCTCATCCATTCTTAATCCAAAGGTCTGTCTTTTCTCCACTCTCAATAATGGATTTCCAACAAGCAATTCTCCTTTTTTTTTTTTTTTTTGTATGTTTTGATATTTTCTCTTCCTTTTGCTGAGTTTCAATGAGGCTTCTATAATATCGATCAAGGATTAATATTGGAAGTGGAGCCACCTTGGAATATTTGTAGGGATGTGAATTTTCCTAGAACGTAACCAGAACTTTTATGAAGAAGGGCTATAACTGGGAGGAAAGTGAAAATTTATGAACACAGGAGACATTAAAGTCAATAGAAAAGTGAGGGAGATGATAAGCAGCAGGAAAACCAAAAAGAACCTTAAACATGCACCTGGAAACTGCAAAGGAGGTAGATTCTGTGCTTTGATACGTTTCAGTTACATCCACAGCAGGGTGGAGAAGCGTTCGCTCTGCCCCATGTTTGCCTGCTCAGAACTTCTCAAACTATTGGGGCTTTGGAGAACATCTTTTTTTTTTTTTTAAGCACTTGATTAATAGGAAAGTGTTTTCTTCTAGCTGTGAGGTCTCACGAGGACACCATTTGCTCTTAGGCATGAACACTTATGACTTCTCTAGATTTGATACGTGTATTTCTTCTCTCTTGGGTTTGGTGGGTCAGGAGCAGACACGGGTGAAACTAGGTAAAAGAGGCATGAACTTCACAAGAAAGCAGAATCATGAGTTTAGGAAATAAATCTCTTCCTTTGTTCTAACAGATATTTGACTACTTTTAAAATATCCGTGACCTTCTCCACGTAAATAATGCTGATGTTTTGCACACATGTATGCAATGAGTTAAAGGCTTATCTGCTTATCCAGGAAAGTTTTCCGACAGCTGGAAACGCTTCAGGGCAATGTGAGCCGAGTAACTGCTGAGCGACGGGCACTGCGTCCAGAAATAGGGTGTCCCGGAGGTTATTGCACAACAGAGCAGATGAAGTGAGCTTTCAGGAAGGTCTGTAATATAGTACACTTGAGGACATCTCTAGAAGGCTAAATCATCACCTTTTCATTTCACAGAAGGCAGATGAAAAAGAAGAATACCTTCTTTTTCCACCTAATAGGGAGATGGGGAGTCTTTTTTTTACCATTTCTATTTTACCCAAGGCAAATGTATTCATCCATGTCAAATGCAAGACTCTGGCAGTAGCGTAGTGAAGTTGCACTACAAGAAGGAGGAACCTTGTTCACAGAAGTAAGAAGCCTTGTTTTCTTTTTCTGTGGGAAAAAACCCACAGCTGAGGGCGAGGAAATGGAAGGAACCAATGTTCTGTAAAGAACCTGGTAGACAATAAACTGAGGATACATACTTGAGTATTTATGAAAGATGTAGGAGAATATTGGTCACCAGACCTCTTGGCTTACTGCTGCTGTTTGGGTATTGCTGGAGGTCAAGGAGCAAAATCTGGGATTTTCTTTAAAGCAGTCAGTGCTCCATGTTGTTAGCAAGAGGTGGAGAACAGAATAAAAGGAGCAAATTGCACCAAAACATGTCTCTGTGTGTGGACACAGAACGTGTTACGACAGGTCAGTGGTGAATACGTGCCCCGTATGGGGAATCAGACATTCCAAGGGAGGTGATGGATTAAATCTTTAGTGATCTACTGGAGAAGCTCAGTGTCTGGGGAATATGACACCACCTCTGTAATTCTGAGAGATGAAAAGGTGAAAGAACAAATGCTCGTATGGGACGGAAAAATATCCTAAAAATGAAGCAAAGCACTTGTATTTGTTAGTACAGTTTATTTTTCTATTTATCTATAGCTGACTGCTATGTTAAAGTGTAAGTAGTTCTTACTATGTGCAACATCAGTTCTTCAATGAAATGCAGATATTAATGGAGTGATATGCCCCTTGCGTTTGTGAATTCTTCAGAAATTATGACCATGGATCAAAAGCTGAAGGCAATGATTGATTACTTTCCTGTGATCATCTGATGATTATTTTATTAATCTCTAACCTCATCAGGTATAAATTTTAAAGTTTAATTTTTTTTTTAGCATTTTCCAGACATTTTAATCATACTCCTTATCCTGGGTACACTCTCCATCATGTACCTGCTCCTGAATTTGAGAACAAATAATCAAACTTGCCAAGTGCTAGTGGAAATGCCCCATGCATTATAGTGGGGAGGACCAGCTGGGAGGCTGTGGTCCTTGGAGGGAGTGATCTGGGCAGGGATACTGCCTTTCCCTGCCCTTCTTCATGCTGCTGCAAGATTGATTCCACTGGCTTGTCAGTTTGCTCCCCTCCACCCCCTCATCATCCCACTGCTGGCTTTTCTTTTCGTATCACGTCAAATGCGAAGCACTTGACTTCACCTTGAAGGCCCTTCAAAGCTGCTCCTTCCCTACAGATCATCTATAATTCACAGAAAGTGTCATCTCTCAGCCCTGGTAGGTCACTGATGTTGGCTTCCACATTCACTTGTTAACGTTTCAAACAATCACTTTCATGTCTTCTCTCGTGCTGCCTCCGAGGAGCTTGCTGCACACCTTGGTGAAGCTGTCTCATTACCCTCCATCAGACACCACCCAGAGCTCTCCCTGGCCAGGGTGCCTGTCACAGTCCCCAGACAATGAGGCTGCTGCCAGGCTGATCCTGCTTCTGTCCCACCAACTTCAAGTGGGGAGAGTGTATATTTATTTTTAAGTGTGTGGTTACGTATCTGGCTGAATCGAGCTGCTAAATAAGCTGCACTTTTGGTGTGACCAGGCAGGTTGTCTTTGCCTTGGCATAGACAGGTCCCTCACCACCAGCCTCGAGCCACGGGCAGGCCCTGGGCAGGAAAGGTGTTGGGCACAGTTAACCGTGCAGTCGGGGAAGGAGGAGAGGGCTCCGTTACGGGGCTGGTGCTCGGCAGGAAGCTCACATCTTCCATTCGGGGTTAATTACAAATAACCTCTGGCCTTGCACAGCTACATCCACACACACGTGAGTAGAATTAAAAGGAAGTGGCGAGTGATATATGGAGATCAAAGGGGTGATGGAGGCCTGGAGAATGAAAATTATCTAGCTCCTCTAAATATGGTCAGGCAGCCCCTCATGTTACAGAGTAAGAACACGGACCGATGTGACCTCTGAGTTACTCCGTGTACCGAATGCTGGAATGGACTCTGAAACAGGAGAAAACATGGTCTGTACAGCAGGCCTAGGGCAAAGGAGAGCATTATTGCTCTTAATTTGTAGAATAAAATACTTTGAGAGCAATGTAGCAGCGCTGGGTGTATTCTGCAGAGATGTAAATAGACAGTAACGGCTCTATAAATTCCTGTCTTCTTTCTGAAAGGCCCAGCTGATTGTGGTTTGGATTTTGTTGCTGTTCAGGGTGGTCATTATGCATCCTGCTCAGGAGAGGCTTCTAATTTGGATGCTGCAAAGTATGAGTTCAGTAAATAAAGCAGCAAAGTAAAAATTAAATAAACTGAACAGTATAGGATGAAGATATTTTCCAGAAAGGCTTAAATCTGGGCTGGACTGAAATCCTGTGCATCTCCTGTTCCAACTGTAAGAAGTCAGGGCATCATCTGAGCTTGTGTGATTAATTAGTCTCGATCTACTAGTGACTGCACATCTATCAGGTTTGCTCTTTTGGCCGAGTGACACACAATTCCACACTGAGTCCAGGCCCCTGCTGCTCCCTCCTGCCTTGCTGACTACTCTGCTCTTCTCTGGGCAATACCCAGCTCCAGGGGAGCAGCTGCTCACCTCCTGTGTGCTCCCTGTCATGGGGCACAGGGCTGTGACACCACTGCAAAATCCCATCTCTTCCAGGTGGGTTTTTTAACCCCCTTTTTTCACCAATATGCAGGCCTGCTCAAAAAGCCCTCAAAAATATAAATCATCTGTCTTTTATAAAGTAGTTCATAAAACAAGGACATTAATTTTTATGCATTTCTAGGTGAACTGATTTAGAATGCTATTTGTTTATTCAGACTTTTAAAATAAGGTTTAGAAGGAGTTGTAAGGACCATAATGTCATCAAACATTTTTTTAAGATCATGTTGAAGAAATACTGTATTAATAACTGAAAGTAGGAAGTAATCAGGGATTACTTTTAAATAAGGGATAAACAAGATTATTTCTGATTTCCCAGTTATTTCATGATTATGTTCCTAGGTAAAAGATACCTAGAGTTTTAGTGTGGTTAAACAGTTGTAAAAAGTAAATGAGTGAAAACCACAAAAAAATAGATTAAAAGTTAGTGGGATGCCTCAGTTACTGACTGTGACAGATTTTCTAGTAAATTAAGAAATCAAAGGGCTTTAAGTTGTCCGAGTCCAATTTTTATTCAGCAGGAGGGCTGGTGGGTGTAAATCCCCACTCAAGAAACCAAGGAATTCTGTTGTCTTTCTCACATTTTGTAAGTCACCTGCAGTGATTTTCAGCAGAATCCTCTGTGTGGAAGTGGCTGGAGAAGGTTACGTTTGGAGGTCATTCCACACCTGGACAGGCAGCGTTAGTAGACACAAGTGTAATGGTGAAATTGTGGCAGTGAAAATACAAAGCCAATCCTCACAGGCACCCTGTGGCCAAGGAATATCCATCATTTGTTATCCATAGGGTAAAAAGATGTCCAGGCCTTACTGGCCCTGCCCAGACTCCTCCCAGCCCTGCCTATGGGCCCAGGAGCCCCATTTCAGCACAGGCCTGGCCACAAAGTCTTTGCCCAAGCTATTTTAACCTGTCCCTAGTCCATGTTCCCTGGATAGATGTTGGACCTGTGTGGTAGTCTTGTCTCTGGCTCTGTGTCCTCCTCCATCTCCTGCAGCTCCTTGTGGGAGTCCCTGGATGGACCCTGATTGCCTTGCCTTGTCTGGGACTGTTAACAAAACCTCTCCCTGTCACTGTGATCACAGCCCTGTGCAGATCCCGTGCGACTGTGCCAGGAAGGGCACGCTCCTGCCAGTTGCAATCCAGCAGTGCACAGTGTAAGCTTTAATACCGTGTTGCTTCAGAACTTGGCCAGAATTCTCCTCTGTGAGTCATCTCCTTAACAGCAGTGACTTGCGTGCCTGTGTGCTCCTAGCAAATAAACACATGCTCTGACCCCAAATCTTTGTTTTAATGAGCTGCTGAAAAGCCAATCTGCAATCCAGGGCATCCTGTATAGCACTGCACTGGGACAGCTGCTTGTAAATTTTAGGGGCATTGTCCCAAACGCTGCCTTAATGTTAGGAGATGTTTCTTTCTAAGCTAAGTAGACAAGGGAGAGAGAGGGAAGAAGTTGCTAGAGGTTTAAAGTAGGTTTCTGTTCTTTAATGCTTTCTGGAGGATCCCCCTTCTCAACATTGTTTACTGAAACCCAGGAGACAAGATCCCCGAACTAAAGTTTTGCTTTGCAAGTGCTGTCCTTGGTTGTATCATTAACACGGCATATAAGGCCATGTTTTGAATTCCAGTACAGTAATGGCAGACTTTCCAGTCAGCTCCACAAACCAGAGTTTGTAAGTAGATTGTCACAGGATCACAGAGTGATTGACTTTGGAAGACAACTCTGGGGGTCATCTGGTCCAACCCTCCTGCTCAGGAAGGACCACCTAGAGCAGGTTGCCCAGGACCGTGTCCAAATGGCTTTTGAATAAGATGGGAGATTCCACAACCTCTGTGGGCAGCCTATGTCAATGCTTGGTCACCCTCACAGTGGAAAAGTGTTTTCTGATGTTCAGAAACATGGAACCTCCCGTGTTGCAGTTTGTGCCTCTTGCTCCAAGTCCTTTCACTGGGCACCACTGAGAAGAGCCTGGCTCCATCCTCTTTGCACCCTCCCTTCAGGTACTTAGAGACATTATTAAAATCCCCCAAGCCTTCTCTTCTCCAGGCTAAACATTCCCAGTTCTCTCAGCCTTTCATCGTAGGAGAGATGCTCCAGTTGCCTAATGATCTTCATGGCCCTTTGCTAGACTCTCACCAGTATGTTAACGTCGATCTTGTACCGAGGAACCCAGAAGCAGCAGTTGTCCACAATCTCTATAACTTAAAAAGTGTTCCAATGGAGATCTTGACTTCAGATGTAGGATGAGGCAGGACAGAAAGGCTGATTCAGTGACAACGTTCATAAAGATTACAACACAGCCAGAGTCTTGACCATCTTCAGCACATAAGTATTTTTATGTAACACAATTTCTCTGGCTGGGTTAAGATGTTAAAGCAAATTATTGTGGTTAACATTGTCAAAACTGCCTTGGAGTCATTTCAGAACTTGAGGATCCATTGGGAATATTCACTACTGGAGTCTCAAAACGGACCTTTGCTAGAAAGTCATGAGAGCTTTCAGTCACACCAGCAGCTACCATGGAGAAACTTTTCTGACATGTCACTGTGATACCACTTTCACATGTGCCAAGCTGAACAGCCCAAATCCTCTTTTCAGGGTACTGGGGCACGTACATAACCATATACTTTCCCACAGTAATAGACTTATGTTCCCAGAGCGAGGTTTGTGCAGACAATTTAGTGATGACATTTACCATAGCTAAAATTAGAATTTAATTTTTAATGTGTTAAAAAAATCTCTTTAGGAAGAGGAGAAAAGAATGAAGTTCAATAAGAATATCCAGGAAAAGATGCACAGAATAGATGAGAATTTACTAATACATTCCATTCAGTAATCTTCTGTACCCGTGGAAGATGCCAGAAAAACTGCAAGAATCCCACAGACTTAAAAAACCCAACAAAACCCAAGACAGAAAATCTGATCGCGCTGTTGCCTGGGGATTTCAATTTCATCTTCTGGCACCATTGCATATTGAGGACAAGGCAGGGATTTCCCCATAGAAAATGTGCTAATGGCTCCTTCAGGCGACACGTGCAGTACTGCTGGGAGTCACAGAAGAGTGACAGCTCTGCTGACTGACCACAAGCCCTGTTCAGGAGTCACTGAGTGTTTCTTGTTGACTGTTCATGTGTTTCACTAAAAAGTCATGACATAATATAGTGAATCAAATTCTATCTTACATAAATAAATGTGTGACATTTTGCATAGTGGTTACTTCTTGTATTACTTTCTCTTGAGAATCATCAAAGTTATGTTTCGACAAAACTAACAGCCTTAGTTAGATGGCCAATAAACCATCACTGCTCATGAGAAGTAGGTGTCAACCCATCTTTCATCTCTGGTTGTCAAGAGATAAAGCAATATGAAAGGAGAGAAAAGAGATTAGGAATTAAAATATGGGAAAATCCAGCTGATGTTCTATGGGAAGAATGGAAACAAAGCAAGTTGCTAATTTGGCTTGATGTGTCTCGATCATCTCAGTTAACAGTACACTGAAGAAAACAATCTGTTGAATGTGTACAGTAAGTAGTGAGCACAAAGGAGGACTTCAAGTGCCAGATGTTGTGAACTTTCCATATATTTGTAGAAAGTAAAGTGATTTTGTGGCAATTATGCAATGTATTCCTACATTCCTCTTTTAATCAAAAAGAATATTGAAAAGTATATATTTTTTTTCCAGCACATACTAGTATAATGCAAAATTTAGAGGATCCAAATGGAATGGCATTAAAAAAAAAAAAAATCAAGGTTATTTTGTCATGTTCCAACATCTCTTTCCTCTATGGTTTTATTTCAAAATGAAACTCTAGTAAAACTCCTGTGACAGAAGGATGTGCCTCAGTGGGATGTGATTAAGTTCATTACCCTTTCGTGTTATCATGCAGAGTTTTGTTCAAGTGACTGAGCTTGTGTTAGATCTGGAAGAGCTGTGCTCCTGATTGTGCTACAATACTCCTACTCTTTTACTCTGGGCCGTTAATGTGTATTCATTCATATATGTGTGTACTCACAAAGCACACTTCAGATGAACCTCTGTGAAAATCAGACATCCCAGTGCATGGCTATGTTCATTTACCAATGGTAATTTATTTAATCCTTGTCAAAACTAACTGCTTCTGCATATGGCCAAAGAGCGTTTGCAGTCTTCGTGGTGAATGTTGCAGGAACCAGTAAATGCCTAAGAAATAGAGAAGTCTGAGGTTACATAGTTATCCATTAGGGTTTCATTCTGAACTCTTTTATACTGTCTCTGGATGAGTGCTGTCTTGGAGATAAATCTAGGTTAGTTAAAAAGCAAAAGAACAAACACAATAATAAGCTCAAGTTCCTTGTCTTAAATTAGTGGAAAAATATTTGGTGTCAGATCCCATGCAATGCGATGACACGCTGATCTGATCCAGTCTCTATCTGCAAGCTGAAGTAGAACAGAACATGGAATGCCTTAAGCACACGGTGGTAGATGGGTTCTAAGACGGCTTTACAAACAAAAAAAATACTGAAAAATTGTTCTAATCAAAAAAGATAGTTGTAACTCATCAAGTTGTAAGATAGTTACATGTAAGTAGTTATAAAGCATCAAGGAATATCTACGTAGAGATGGTCTACCTTTTTAGTAAACAACTAGATAGCAAGCCAGGTTTTCAGCTCTTCTTACTTTACATCTCAGATTTTGTCCCTGAAGCCAGTATAATTTAAGTGGACTAAACTATAATTTTAGTAACAACTGCCTTTTAAAAGGAATTGATTCATCCTTCCTCTTGCCCTCAAGTTGACTTCCAGAGCAGCTGCTCTGAAACACCGTAATTTATTGAAGCTGCCAACGTGGTCCATTAAATTGGTCTGCGCCAAACAGTTTGCTAATGACACCGAGCCCTCTTGGCTGTTTTTAATGATTATTTCAAATAGTGTTTGATAGTCTTCTCACATTGATTATAACGTTGTCTCCTGTGTTATTCTGGCAGCAGCTGTGTTTGTCCTCTCTGGGATGCTTTACTCCAGTGCATGTTACTGGTGGATGATTATCATTTTTTCTGGAGTAGGAGTGGAGAGTAAATCACCTCTGCTGCTGACTTTTCCAGCCATATTTACATTACAGTCATAAGGTAGATTCTCCACTTCAGAAGATAGGTTGCAAAAAATTTTACATGGAAGAACAGGACCCATCATTGTTATTTGGACCCATCACGTAAACGAATGTAGTTTAACACAAGTTGTTTGCTTCTGCTTTCTCCTAGTGTTTACTTTGAAGTTGTAGCTGCAAGTACCATGACTGAAACTAACTTCATGGTAGGCCATGTAGTCTTTCTTACGCAGTTTGAGGATACTCGTTCAGTTCATTTGAAGTTTTCTACTGCTTTTTTTTTTTATTTATTTCATGGTGGGTGAGAGAAAGACAAATCGGTTCCATCACTCACAGAAAGGGAGGAATATGCTTGTTTCCTACAGATTTGTGTCTAACACCTTCATTGCCTGATGTTAACAGCAAATATAGAGACAGGGGGGTGATCCTTTCACTGACGGCAAGGGCAGACCTGGATGGATGGATGGATGGATTGAACATCCTTAGATCCCTGTGTCCATGTCTGTTCCAGGCCTGACAGCACTGGCAGCTGCTCATCATTTTGTAACCTTCCTTTTAGCTGCCCTCAGTATAGAGAATATATATTGAGTCAGGAGCTACCAAAATGCATAACCCTTTTATGAAACTGAGAATGAAAATAGGTTTAGGTGATACAATAGTATAAAATATGAAATCCTACTTCAAAAAATACATACTTAAAGATGTAGAAGGGTTTTTTTTTTTTTAATTGTTCTGTCAAGTTTTGCATGTGATGAAGCTGAGAACACATCATTCTCTGGAAAAGCCTAACACAGCAGATACTATTACCATTAACAGTCATGTGACAATGGATTCAGACTCTGCTGGTCTGTGTTAGACCTACATGGACTGAACCACCACCATGTGGTCTCATGTCCAGTATAAATATTTCTCCTTTCAGAGAGTACAGCACTTTTCCCATTGATGAAACATCTAGTAACTGTAATTCTCATCTTTTTTTGAGAATCATCATCTGTACAATAAGCTAAGGATATCCAGAAACACGTTATTTTGAAGCATTTAAAGGTTGGTCATGAGATTTACTGCTATTCTAAGAAATGCTTTCTTCAGAGTGCATCTCCATAATTCATTATACTGTTTTGTTCTCTTGAGACAAATCTATTGCTGACTGTACAATTCACAAATGAAATATTTCACAAGTCAGTGAGATAACTGACTGAAAAAAATGTGAAAAAACACCCTCCCCAAACTCCATACAGGAGATGTGTATCAAATACTGGACATTCTCTACATTTTGTTAGATCATGCTTTCAGCAGGAAACGATAAGCTCCAAGAGAAATACACATGAACAATCCTAATGGGACATGATTCAGAAACAAAAACTTGGCTCCCATTGGTCTGCAGATAGAGCTGACATCAATATTCACATGATTTTTAGAGATAATACTACATGTTTGTTTCTAGAGAACTCCATTTAAAGTTTAAGGTCACATACTTCTAAAATGAAGTAAAAAAGTATTTGTTATGTTAGAATTAGACAATTCTATGAATGTATTTCTGTTTAAAATGAAGTACAGAAAACAAGTTGTATTTAATTCCCTAAGCTTAAAAAATGGTTTTCCAGCCAGTAGGGATTTCTGACTTACAGTGTTGGAAATTAAACAGAACTATTCTCATATTCATGATGACTAAGAGTATATGATGCAGTTTCATAACACATTGCTATAGGAAGTCTGCCAAATAGCTTTGAACATTATACAGAAATGAAATCTTCCTTTTTCTTTTTTTTTTTTTTCCCCTTCATGACACCATTTAAACAAACTTTCTAAACCTCTCAAAGAGCCTAAAAGAGTTGTGATGGAAATAGAAATCATTATTTTGCAATGGGCTGAAGACTGGGGTGAACTGAGAAATGTCAGAAAGTCTACTAAGAGGAAATTGCTTCTGTTGTTCACCAAGCGCACTTCCTAAATAAAGACTTGAATGCTATTGGCTGAGAAAGTGAACATTTAATAAAATGTGGCATAGAATCTTTCATCAGCAGTAAAGGAAATTTAAAAAACCCCAAAGAACTGGAAATGGGCAAGATTTTTTTTAACCCGTGTGTATTTAAATACATACATATGTACATAGCTCCCCAGTCCATGTCTTTGCCTATGCGGGTAAGCATTCCTGTGTTTGTATGTCTGTACATGTAGGCTGACACTCAGAAGTGTCTTCTTTCTTCTGAGAAGAGAAGCACAGTCTGAAATACAGAGTGAAAAAGGCAGTAATAACAGCTTTAAAGAACCTGGAACTGAAGGAAGTCAGAAAAACTATGATACGTTGCAATGATGTGCAGCTCCATGGGGCAGAACAGAAAGCAGCTCTTCAGAAGAAATACCCATTTGCAGTTCTCTCACCTAGCCATTTCTTTTCACAAGCGTTTAGGAATTTAATAGCCTTGGAGGCTTTTGTCTCTCTTTCATAATAAATTAAAATTGCTTGTTAGACAAAACTGTCTGTAAAAGGAACTACCTTTTTAGGAAACCAGACTGAAAAATGGATTTAAGGTTTGTGCACTTGAATGGAATAATGAAAGAAAATCTCTGCCAAGAAAAATTAGCAATGTTGAGAAGAATGCCTTAAACGCATCCTGAAGTGGAAACTGGTGGTCCCTGAACAATCGAGACTGTTTTCTAAAATATAGAATATATTCTTAATGAAATTAGAAAAGTAAAATATACTTCATAGAGGTCAAAGCCAACACCACTCTGGCCACTGTATCACTTTGTGAAGCTACTTCATCACAGGGACAAGAAAGAACTGGAAACACAGCTAAATTCCTCAAGAAGTTCAATTATTTTAGCTGTGACAATCCCAGAGCTCAATGCGGTTTGAAATGCAGAATAAATCATCCCTGTGTTGTTTCATAACAAAAAACAATGGACAAAAAAAAATGAAACAAATGTATTGAGGTGGAAGCAGTCTTCCAAATTTGAGGACCGTTTCTTTTCTGAGAAAGCTCTTGCAGTCCAAGAATGTTCTATCTCTTTTCCTAAGTTCTGCCTTTCAAGTAGCGAAGTTTCAAGTGTCTAATCATCTTTTAGGAGGGGGTTGTTATGTATTTTTAAGTAGTCAGAATGTGAGACAATCTTTTTATTTGATTTTTACTTGAAGTTACTCGAGAAGAGTTCTGTAACAACAGGTTTTTCTCAGATTTTAAAGGTTCAAATAATGTGCTTGCTATTGTCTGTGTGAATTTACTCAAAAATAAGAAGCTGTTAATTAGTAGAAGCATGCAATTTTTTATTCCTAGAAAAATGTGTCTACATTCTGCTGTTTTTAATAAACAAATATCTAAATAGGCAATATCTACATAATTCACCATACTGTCTTGTTAAGAGTCAAAATTAAACGTTATGACAGATGCGTAGTGCAAACTCCGGGCAGCAGTCAAGGCTCAGATTTATCTACAGTAGAAACAGATGTGAGTAAATAATGTACCATCTACAAAAACAGACAAGAGGAATTGAGCAACGTGATTAAAAAGTTGTGTTATCATTTCCAGACATTTGGTTTAGTATCAGTCATTTACTTGCCATCTCAGTCCTCCAAAACAGCAAATTTCAGACTGTACCCAGTGAGAATAATAAACCAGAGAATGCTTTAACGCACACAAACTGGACGAGACTTCAAAGGAATAAACAAGACACAAATGTTAACAAGTTAGTATATATGTTCATTATCTCCAGTCCATGTATCTATCCAAATTGGCTTTGCTATTGACCCTTGAAACCACCCTCTTTGCAGAGGAATTTCCAGTACTTTATTGCTAAACATCTCCAGTCTTCCAAATAATCCCAACTGATCCAACTTCATTTTTCATGCTCCAAGTCAGCACTTGTTCTCTGGTCTGCTGCAGACTACTCTAGGGTCAGGTGTAAGAACAGGAAATAACATTGTGCTGTATTTGGAGTGCTTGACTCTGCTGCTGGGCCCCAGAAGCTGAGAGGAAGAATATTTTTGTTGGGAAGAAGATGCACCTCACCCCGATTAGCCTAGCCAGAAAAAGCTATAAGCTTGGAGGATACTACAGTAGGTTGTCAGAAGGAAATATGAAGGAAATGGTTGAATAGTGAGAAAACATACTACATGTCTTGTGGATTAATCCCTGAGAACCATTTGACCTCAATGTTCTATGCTGATTTTTGATGTGGTTACTGTGACAAAAATGATTTTAGTAATTCACTCGGTCTATCAAAGTTAGTTCACAGACATCTCAGCCCTTCAATCTTTACAGAAAGGAGCAGAAACATGGTGGAAAAAGTAATCTGCACTGGAAGACAGAGGAGTAGCCCCTGTGTTGAGTGCCATGGCTTTGTGCAGCTCTGGCGCTTAGGAAGAGGTGCAGAGTGGTTGTACAGGAATCAGAAATTAGGCCCATGTTTCCTGCTTTTTCTTTTGTGTTAAAACTGAATCCAGCTCTGCTATTTCCAACTATTTGCTTGAGCTTCTCTTTTGCTATAGGTAATTACCTGCGGAATTACTGAAATGTTGCAGAGCATTTTCATTTGACAAAACATTGTGTGATACTTTTGTGAGGAGATTAGTCTTATTTAAGGAATTTTAAGTCCTTATTTAAGGAATGCTATCGTGTTGTGGGCTTATCCCTGGCCACATGTGCTCTAGCATGATGTCATGCACAGCTCCTGCTGCTTCAAGGTGTACCATCTCCAGCGTGGATTTATCCTCGGGCCACAATCCCTTCTTAGGTGTACTGGCTGTGGCATAGACATACTCACGGCCACAGATGCCTCGAGATGCACTTGCTTTATCATGGACATGTCTACATCCATGGATGCCTCAGGGTGTCCTGCTCCCACGTGGACTCATCCACAGGTCACAGTTCCTTCAACTTGAGTTCATACTGGAGTTCCAGCCTGTCCATTACAGCAGCACAGAAACAGCAGCATTGCCCTGGCCATCTGCCAGCCCAGGCACATCACCATTGCTGTTAGCAGGATGTCCCCAGGCACAGCAGAGTCAGATGATCAGAAGTACAGCAAGCAGCAAAAGCAAAAAGCCTCCGCTGATGAGCGTTAGGCTGCTGTGCAGTAAGGCAAGCAAGCCCCGTGGGAAGCGCAGGAGCCTGACGATTAATAGCTAAATGGCAATAACAGCTATCAATTTGATCTAGCACATTCCAATCAAATCTGCTGTTATCTCAAACCCTTTGAGCCCCTCACTGGGCACCAAAAAGGGCTGCTGTGGTTTAACCCTAACCGGCAACTAAGCCCCACGCAGCTGCTCACTCCCTCCCTCCCCAGCAGGAAAGAGGAGAAGGCTGGAAGGGTAAAAGTGAGAAAACTCGTGGGGTGAGACGAAGACAGTTGAATAGGTAAAGGAAAAGCTGTACATGCAATTGAAGCAAAACAAGGAATTCATTCACCATTTTCCATGGGCAAGTAGGTGTCCAGCCATCTCCAGGAAAGCAGGGCTTCATCACATGTGATAGTTATTTGAGAAGACAAACACCATCACTCTGATCATCACCCCCTTTCTCCTCCTTCCCTCACCTATATATGCTGAGCATGATGGTGTGGAATATCCCTTTGGTCAGTTGGGGTCAGCTGTCCCAGCTGTGTCCCCTCCCAGCTTCTTGTGCATCCCCAGCCTGCTTGCTGGTGGGATGGAGTGAGGAGCAGAAAAGGCCATGATGCTGTGCAAGCTCTGCTCAGCAAAAACACCCCTGTGTTATCAATGCTGTTTCCAGCACAAATCTAAAGGGTAACACCATACCAGCTACTATGGTCGCAGCCAAAACCAGCACATATGACATTCAAGGAATATTTACATTTCCAATATCTGCCATTTCCTTACAAGTACAACTCACTGAATCCACCCTGTTTCAGCTAAGTTTCTACTGGAAAAGGTTTATCAGCTCCAGAATCAGGTTCAGATCTTGGTAAGAACAGTGGTGTCAACCCATCTTCAGAAGACAAAGAATCTGGTCAATATGTTTCACTCAGCATGTCAAAGATTAGGACACAAGTTTCTATTTTAAAGAGTCTACCACATCCTGGAGGACCCCCCTGTCCCTAGATTACTGCGTGGTTTCTCTAGCTCACATTCAAAACAAAATAAAAGAAAAATACCCTACAAACAAACAACAAACTAAAGCTGGAAAATGACATTAAATTAGTTTGATCATGAGACAAAACCCAGCTGGCTGAGGTTTCTAAGGTCATGTCTATACTAGTATACCAAAATGGCACAGAAGGGCCTGCCCCTGTACCATCCAACAGTGCAAGACGGGGTGGCCACCTCCATAGTTTTAACTGGAAATGGGCCCTAACCCATAGCAGATCCTGAGGGGTGAATGGGAGAGTGCTCTATGGCCCCTGCTAGGATTTGTTTCAGCATTTAAAACAATTTAGATGATTGGTTTCTTGCTTGGGGTTGTGGCTTATTATTGCTAAACTCCCAAGGAGAATAGCCTAAAAATGTCTCTGTACATGAAAACTGCTGATCTCTTGAGTTTGCCAGGCTTAAAAAGGTTCTGTGCAGCTTTTTGAACCCTGCTCCTGTTTATTTCTTTCAGTTTTGAGGTGACACATGAAATACAATGGATGTAGGGAAGCTGCCTGAATATTTTGAATAATTTTCTGATATTTACTGAGATAGTGATGTGTTTTGTTTCACTGGCTTTTTTTTTTGTGTATGTGTCATTATTTTGGTTTATGTGTGTCATGAAAATCTGAGGGTCGACTGGCTGTGATTGTCTGATGAATGCTCGTGGAAAATATGAACGATATAGAGGAAAAGTGGTTTAATTCATATTCGTTGTGGTGCTCATGTATAAACCAGCCAAGAAACGGAAAAAAATGCCATCATTTTTTATCACTTTTAATTAAGTAATAGCATTCAGATAATAATTGGTCATCTTTTTGTATAGTCCAACCCATTTCTCACAGAGCAGTTGCAGTGTACTGCATTCAGAAGAGCTAGTAAGGAATTTCTTATTATGATATCATCATGTGTTGTTGGAAGAAAGTGGAGTATTTGTGTTTTCCTCTTTCCTTCTCACAAAAAGCCTCGTGGAGGGAGTCCAGAGCTGCTACTAAAGATATTTATCTTGGACATGTCATAACCTCTTTCTTAAAGGAAGAGCATTGATTTTTCCTTTCTGTATAGCAAAAGATCCTGGCAGTATAATTTTCCCTGGGTTGCTACCTACTGACATCCATTGTGAACCATGAGCATGTCTCAGTTCAGAGTCCTCTATTGACTCCACCTGGCTTTTGACCAAGCTTAAAGACACCATATAGAAGTGCAGTGGGAAAAAAAAAAATCCCTTCACAGTCTGCTTGTTGCTATTCTTTGAGAGAAAGGAGAGAATAAATTATTCATTGTGAATCACTCAGCCTGCCCTGATAGGCAGCATTTTATAGTGTAACAACTTTAAATGAACTGCTCTTCTTCCCTCCTCCCAAACGTGCCACCAGTTCTTAATGCATAGTGACAATTAACATGATGGGCAAATGACCTAAATGCTGGATATGGCCTACCAAAGAAAGCACATTTTTTTTTGTACTTGTGAATATTTTATAGATAGTCTTTCTTTTCCACAATCAAAAGGAAAAGATCTTCCAAAGTGATTTTTGTGTGTTAAAAGTAAAAAAAAACAACTGTGAGAACGTGCTCCTTGTAAAGCCGTTTAGTACTGAGAGTATTCTCTCAGAATATAGCACTACCTGTCAGCAGGTAGAGTGCAAAGTTCACCAGTCTGTGAGCTATTCCACAGCGAAGTTGTCTCTTTTGATCCCAGGCTTGCAAGTCAGTACTGTTCCCTTACCTAAATTGCAGAGTTCCCATAGTGAGTTTAGGTGGTTTGCATCTGGCCTGTTCCTTCCTCTTTCTTCCCCTCCTTGCCCTTCTATCTCGTAGGGCTGCTCTCTTCTTTATCGCCCCACTTTAAGTGTGAATTATCATGTTCTTGCATGCCAGGACCTAATAGTTTGCCATTAAATCATGCAAATATTGCTTCTGCATAACTCACAGTGTGCTTAACTCCCCTCTCTCTCTCTTACAGACAAAACTAAGGAAAGCTTTCCACTGACCTTAACGGTTGTGAAAACAGACCGGGATTTTACAGGGCTGAATAGTTTAGTGCAGGGATATTCCTGTAACTGAATGTAAATACCATCAATCAGCTTCATGGTTTTCATCCATTGTAAGTGATTCATCAGGCATTAATTCTTTCTTTCTTTGCAGTCACATGTTTCACCTTCTGAAACTCTCCGGCGTAAACTCACCTTGGCCTGCGAGGTGAAAACTGTTGCCATTGAGAAATGTCTTTGCTTTTTCTTTTCAAGACCATTTTTTTTCCTTCCATTTTTGCAGATGTCTTTTTTTCCTAAATGAGCATTTTCTGAAGTTTGGTAGAATCGTACAAAAGCAACCAGCTGACAATTAGCTCTACAGAAGGGTGTTCTGGATGTTGCACCCAATGGACACATGGGAGAAAAGGTCCTGCCTTCCGCCACAAGCTTCCCACATAGCCCTAAGCAAGTCATTTAACTGCTCTGCTCATCAGGGAGATGTGAGATGTGATTCTACTTCCATTTCTATCTTGTCTAGACTACGAGGACTCCAGGGTAGTTAATACATTTACATACATTCCTTAATATGCATGTATTCCCCAGAGCTTGTTCTGCACCCCGGTATTAATTACAATGGCAAAGGTCACGCAGAAAAGAGGGAGTTTGAAAGTAATTTCTTCTGATGCTCAGTCTCCATCATCTGTCACCAGGCTCTGGTGTGTAGATTAACAATTTCAAGCAAACTCTTGTTATAACAGTCCTGTATTCTCAAATGATATTGTCAGCTTGTGATCAAAATCTCTATCAAACTGCTGCAGCTCATCACAGTTTTCATTCTGCATTGTTCCTTCAGTGAAGTAACATAGTTTTGCTTGACTTAATATCTTCCAAACTGATGATCTACCAGGGAATTGGTAGAAACATGCAAGTGCCCCTCCCTGAGGCAGCCACCCAGGAGACAGTGACGTTTGGTACGTTACACAGCAGTGCACCGAATGAATTTCCCATCTGCAGCCACTAATCCATCCCTGGCTACAGCTGCAGTGTCATCACAGGAGCCCACAGACTCTTGTTTTTGGCCTTGAGAAAATGGTTCTTTCCCTGTTGAAGTATTTTTCCTGTTGTTTTACAGAACATCATGTCTAAGACATGTCTGAGTTGCTCTGTGGAGTGCTTTTAAAACACCTCGTGCTGAACAAAACATGCTAACGTGCAGCTTCAGCTACTCATTTGGAAGGCCAGAAGTACACAGGCCAGCTACACCACTGCTTACAAAATCTGTGGAAGGCCAGCTACACCACTGCTTACAAAACCTTGGTGAAGTCAGGAAGGCAGCCTTTCATAAAGATTTGAGTCAAGACATCTGCTCTTCTTATTGTTTACTCTTTGCATTTCTGAAATTAAAATAGGGGCTGTACTTTTCCTTTCAGTTAGTACTTGGTGAGCATTCTGGTAGAGCAGATTCATATCACCTTTCTGGAGAGTGCTCTGTCCATCAGACTGAAGCCTATGCCTGCCCAGCTCTAAATGGAATAAGGCAAAAAGAGGGGAAGAGAAAATACACACATTTTAGGAAAGACAGACTGAACATGAGATGGGAATGAATGAGTTGTGTTGGACTCTGGAAGCTGCTGGGCTCCTTCAAGGTGAAGAGTGAAATCTATGGTTTTTGCATCACTATGGAGATGAACAAGATCTTGTTTCCTCCTAACTCATTATGCTCACAGCACTTGAAAATTGCTGACTGCTTATTCCCTTCTGTGAATAGCTGCATGGAATAGCTTCACAGAATCTCACATCATGTAACCTGCCAGTAATGGTGCTAGATGTTCTAGGGGTGAGTTGGAGTGATTGTCATTTGGAGTGTTTGTCATTTACAAAGCTTACAAAGCTTTTACCCTGCTCACCACACCCATCTGGCTTTTCTGGATGTTTTGGGAGGCTTTTTTGTTTGGTTGGTTGGATTTGTTAGTTTTGTTTGTTGGTTTGTTTGTGTTGGGGTTTGGGGGTTTGTTTTGTTTGGGGTTTTTTTGTTTGTTTGGTTTGGTTTTGGGGTTTTTTTTGTGGTTTTGTTGTTGTTTTTGTTTTGGTTTTTAGCTTTTTGTTTTAATCAGACAAGAATATGATTTTGTTCAGCACGGTAACTGGAATTCTAACATGAAAAGCTTTAATATACCTATATTTAACAGCTGTGGAGTGTTAACGATCCTGTTGATATCTAATGTGTTTTCACTTAAGTCAGGCCTGTTTGAATTAACATTTAGTACCTGATGCCAAATACAACAAAAATTAGGAAGATAGGTGTGAACAGCATCTTTTTACTAAATGCCATTTTCACTTTCTACTGGTTACAACTTGGAAAAGGCATCTGAAAAAAAATCACGTGTTTTCAGAATACTGCATATGGCCTTATTACAAAGAAGCTAGAGGTCATGAGTTACTTACTCCTTAAAATATGTCCTGTAGAAGAGTTACTTATTCCTTAAAATATGTCCTGTAGAAGAGTGACTGGGTGAATGTCTCTGTGACAGATGCAGTTCAGATCATTTGGTATAAATAAAAGATTTGTGCTTTGTTCAGAGGAACAACCACAGGCGTTTCAGACAAAGCTGGCTGGGAAGATGAGTGCTGGCTTTCCTTTCTCTTTTTATCTTCTTCTCAGCTCCTTCTCTCACTTCTCTGTACATTGCCTTGATACTTGCTTCACCCTTTGCCTGGACTGAGATATCTCACACAGCATGTAGCTTGGTCTCAAATACAGACAGTTGCAGCAGATGTTGGGTAGGTGTGTGTGATGTTTGAAGGATTTTGATGCAGAGCAGGAGGAAATCCTTATCTAGGCATAACTGAATCACAAAAATGCCTGGGAAGGTCTCTCCCGTAGACAAGACAGGAAGGGAGCTGGTGCTTAATCCAAAGCAGTTCCAGGGTTTTTAGTGCAGACCAGGACTGGTTTGAAAACTGTGATCACCGGGCTTGGATTATACCAAAATACAGCATTTGCAGGGATAAAAAACAACAAAAAAAAACCCAGAAAACCTGAAAACGAAAGGAAGAAATCTGTGGCAGCTGGGTAACTGGGACAAAGTCTATGACCACGCTAAAAAAAATGTTTACTAGGATCTGTCACTGGCGTCTAAGGAGAGAAAACACATTTCAAGCCATACTGGTACAGAAAAGAGGCCTGTAAAAAAAGTTAGAATATATTGATCATGGGGAATTTTAATTACTCCTACGCTGCCAGAAATCTGAACTTCAGAACTGAACTGAATCCTAGGGAAAGAAACAAGTTTGGAAAAAGAGAGACTTCTTATCCCTGAGTGCTTAAGAACAAGTGATCACACTGCAAGTCAGAGACAAGATGGGTCTGTTCAACGGGGAATAACGGAGAGCTGTTTCATGAAGTACACTTGAAGGGAAAGGAGCTCAGATGAAACACATAGCATCTGTGATCGCCACAGAAATTTGTGAGTGGCAAGAGATAATTAAGAGATTTATAGTCAAAGCACGTGTGTGCTTAGAGTCCAGGATTTCATCAGTTCAACTTTTTTGGAGAAGGTTCCAGAAGTTGTTTTCAATTCTGTTCATCCTCTGCCTAGGGAAGACTGAATTTTGCTGCTTTAAACTCTGGTGACTGATGTTCTGAGCCATTTTAAAACTATATGAGATCCTGGTTTTGTCATATTATTTACAGCTATGCAGTGATCCATTAAGGCACTTATTTCCCAGGCAGCTTATGAGAGTTCCACAGTATTGAATGTGTCCAACCCCAGGTAAATAGACAGACAGATGAACCAGGAAAATAAAAGCTCTAAAGACAAAAGGAAGATACAGCCGACCACATAACTGATCACTTCACATGAAAAGGGAAAATTAAAAGTTATGAGGCAGCAAGGATCCCTTATATATGTACCAATAGACGTACTTTGTTTTGGCAAAATCCAGTTATTCTCACAGATCTGTTAATAATAAAGAATATATATGCCAGATTTTCTTGTGCTTTTCAGACAGACTTCTAAAGGTATTTCCTTAGAAGAAATCCAATGGCAAAAATGTGGAGAGAGACAGTGTCTGTGACTTCTGAGGAAATACAGTTCTACAAGTATTTATTACCTGTATTGTTAAAGGTAACCCTTAATCCTAACTTAAAAGAAATGAGTTAGTATTTCAAAAGCACTTTAAAAACTAATCACAGAAGCATGAATGTTTCTATTTTACATTGTTGTAAACATTTCAGACAAGAGCCTTTTCCTGCCCAGGGCACCACATAACCCACTGGTCTTGGCAGCCTCCCTCCCCGTTGTCTGTAAGGTGAATGCCACGTGGGGAACGCAAGCAGAGCCAGGTCTCCACTCTGTTACACAGGTGCAAAGAGCTGCAGATTTCTGACCCTAAAATTCACCACACAGGGGCTTTTGCAGTACCACAAAATGTTCATTTCCATAAATTTGCTTTTACCTTACGTAGTTTTGTCAGAACCAGGTCAAAGTTCCATTGTATTCAGAGCCACGCTAATTCCAGAGCTTAGTATCTGAGCCTTTGTTCAAAAAAGGCTCTTGAGAAAAGCGTACCCGTAATTCCTAGACTTGTTCAGCAAAGGACTTCAAAGAAAATAAGATCTTATAGTAGCAGAGTTCCAGGATATCTCAATATAACCACCCTCCTGTTAACAAGTCGGCAAAATTAGATCTTTAATATTCCAGAGCATAAGAGACTTCAAACTGTGGTGAACAGGAATTAGCAAGAATTGTCTTTGCAGGCTGAACAGTAAGGTCAAGTCCTGGGCAGATAAGAAGTGTACTGGACAGAGCTGCCCTTGCGTTAGGACACTTCAGTAGCCAAGAAATGCATAGGCATTCCCTCAGTGCCCTCTGTCCCCCTCTCTGTGATTCCCCTTTAACTAGAGTCGAACATTAAAATCAATGGCAGTTGACCAGGAGAGCTAATCTCGCCTTCAGGCTTCCATTTGATTTCTTTCTTTCTTTTTATGTCCCTTACATTTTGTCTCCAAGCCCACCATCCCAGTGCAACGCTGGTCCACCCATTCAACAGTATTCTTTACGTAGTTTGGTGGCATGGTTTTTGGAATTTAGAAACTACGGATGTAAAACTGAAGCTACTGTAAAAGTAAGCCAAAAAGAGAGAGTATCTATTGTGTGAAAATGTGTTCAACAATAATTACATTTTTATTTCTATTGTATCTCTAATCCAAGGATCCCGGGATACTTCTGTTTTTGATAAGCAAAGAGGAGTCATGACTATTGCTCTCTGATACACAGTAAATGTATTTTCATAATCGAGAAGTCTTGAGCACAGAAAAGGAAACAAAGCAGAGGAAATATTCCGTTTCCTTACAACAAGAGCCATAGTTTGGAAAGGTAGAGAAAGTTGCAGGTGAAATAGCAGAGGGCTAAAGGCCTGTGAGTCCCAGCTTGGGTTCAACCGAGAAAGCAATATGCCAAAACTGCTGGTGTGTTGGTTAGATTTAGATGAGGAATGAAATAAGGTATGGATCTGACTATTCTACTCACGGACCAACATGAATATAAACCTGAAAGTGGAGAATGCTGGTCACAGGGCTGTGTTTTCACATCATTATTTGCCATACTCAGTATTCTTTCCCCTTTGTGTTTCCCTGTTTCATCAAAGGACGGATGGTATAAGTGGATGTTGTTCACAGAACATAATTTCAGGCCGTAAATCTCTCTTTCCTCCCTTTGCAAAGATTTTTTTGGCAAGTTAAGGACTTTAACATAAATCGTCTCTGGAAAAAAAGAGCTGTTTTCAGCTTTTGATTAATTTTTCTCTGCATAACTGCACAATTACAAGCTCAAAAATACCAAGGTGTTTCCTTATTTCTCACCCCTTGTGAATTTCCTACATTTTTTCCATGGTAGCAGAACCGTTCCACACCTCTGTGTTCAAAGCCCTCAGTGATGTTCCGCTGACTGGCGTTGTGAAGTGACATGGTTGCACTAACCTCCTTGATTCTTTGGTCCTATTTATTACCAAAAAAAAAACCCCACATGAAACCAAAGAACCATCCAGACTGGTTTTTGGTGGCTCTATGGTAGATTCAGGATTGTTCGTTTTCTTTGTGATACTGGGCAAGGTTCTTTTCTTCCTGAAGAGAATTAAAGGAGATTAAAAATGGTAACATTACATTGCTCACACTGTGACCTGGATCATTCTTAATGTATAACACAGATTTGCTGGCTTTTTTGGGGGGTTTTGGGTTTTTGTTGGTGAAAGTAATTCAGAATTGATAGTTTGTTGAGGGGCCTTGGGAAAGTCCCCTTTCCAATCTGTAAACTAGACTAGTACTGATCTTAGAATCATAGAATGGCTTCAGTTGGAAGGGACCTTAAAGATCATCTAGTCCCAACATCCCTGCCATGGGCAGGGACACCTCCCACTAAAGCAGGTTGCTCAGAGCCCCATCCACCTTGTTTATTCACCACACTAGTATTTTGCAGCTTGAAGAAAGTATTTGCTATAGAATGCATCAAAGGATTTATTTTAAGCTATAATGAAAGGTGCAAAATAAATTATTCTATGAAGGTTAATTAACCCCACTCAGCATTTTTGGTTTAATCATGGTATCAGTAGAGATTTCTTTTAGATATTGATGACTGTTGCAAATACTTTGTGTACTTTAGTAGTCTGGGTTACAGGTACAGATGTGAGTAAGCAATTAACTGTCAAATGGTATTTTTCAAATTGAAAACTATTTATCAAATACATCCTGTGTATGTAGGAACATCCTGTAATTTCAATATAAATGTGCACTTTGGCATTGTTAGGTGACTCTTTTGCTAGTAGTTGCCATATTGTCAAAGGTAATACAGAGTATTTGAATACTGTGACCATTGCTTCAGCACAGTAAGCATGGAGACAATGGCTGATATCACTGAAGGACATTTGATCCTGAACACTTGCCCAACATGGATCTGAATGAGGTTCAAAGCTCATATTCCTTTTCAGAACAAGAAATTAAAGCACATGATTAAAGTATTGATATGAGCTGGAAACTTGTTTGTTGGTATTATGCCAAGCATTCATTTTGCAGTGAAGAAGTTGGATTTTCTAGTGGTCTAAAATGGCACACCAATATCAAAACTTACCTGGCAACAAGGAATTTGTCCCTGTGGTTTCAAACTAGGCATGTTCTGAACCTGCTAACTTTTGATTCAGAATATCCCAAGTGAAATAGGGCAGTGAGCTCTTCTGAACTTTTTCTACTGAAAGGGTTTATTTCTTTTCACTGCTCAAGATGAACTCATATCCTGGCATTACTCTTGGCTTAGCACTATGGTTTCAGACCAACTACATGTTCCTCTTTGGGGAACAAAAGGAAATTTTTAAAGAGGAAATATGCAATCCACTTTTATTCCAGTCATGAAATGAAATGCCAGTGTTTGAGGTTTTTTTCTCTTTTATCTATATTTTCTTGCCAAAAGAAACAGGTAGTAGACCAATCTGTTTTTAAAAATCGCATACTTATCACCTTTCTGCTTTAGAAGCTGTATGAACATTAAAGGTTTTATTATTTCTGTTAACAAAACAGAGATAATGGACTTCAGAAAAACAACTGGCCTCCAAGTTTGGCTGACAGTTACACTGGTGATTGTAACTCTGTTCTGGGCATAAGCAGTGAATTCAGCTCTTGACAACAGAGAAATACATGTGCCCACTAGACAAATTTTCTGCAATGCTGTAGGTAAATTGTACATAAGTGAAAAAAATTCTGATTTTACATAAGTCACTAGACATACTTGCAAGTGTATGTTATTCAGTGATCCAGACTAAACACATTGCAACGAGCCAACATTTTTTATGAGACAATCTTTTAATAAGACATCAAAAAACCAAGCAGCTTTTCGTAGTTCTTCAGATTAATTCATAACCCTTGGGGGGAGCGAGGGAAGATGAAGTGAATCTACTCCGAGTATAAACATCCTTCTTATAACCAAGCTGTCTTGGCACATGCAGACAGAAGCTAGTTTGCAAATAAACACACAGCCTGGGAGAAAGTTTGGAAGGAGCAAACTAGGTTATGAAGTCCAGTTGCTGGTTATCCGAGGTAACCCTGCTGTGTGCCTTTCCATAAGGTCACTTCCCAGAAACTGTTCATAAACCTTGATTCTTAAAACGACTCTTTGTTCCCATCCGCTGTTTCTACGTGGAAAAGTATTGAAATGCTTCCCTTCTACAATGCATAGACATTTTTCTCTAGTTGCCAGTTGCAATGCAAATATCTTCATGATATTCCTAGACGTGGCCTCATCAGGAGAATTGCATTTGGATCCGAAATGATCCTGGACATGTGGTGTGTATCCGCCTGGACTGGCGGTACTGTTGTGATGTCAGGAACAAAGTAGCTGTCCACATCGTAAAGGCCAAAAAAGGGCTGACAGTCTTTGTTTGATTGTCCGTCACATGCTATTTGTTTGTCTGACATCTGTGCACATCTGCAGAGATGTCAAGGTTCGTGGAGGGCAGATCTGTATGTATTTCCCACTTTTATTGTGGACCACCCCCTACCATGAGGTGCCTCTGAGGCGAACTAGCTCTGAGCAAACCAACCTTCTGCATGCTGTTGCTTTAATGGCATGATTTAGCTCTCTAGTATTTATTAAAAGATAAATTTAAGGGTTTAAACAGTAATTGGTATAAAATATCAATAACTAAATTCAGCAACAAGCTTTATGTTGCTATAAGAGTTTAACTTGTGCATTACCTGAATTGTACCCTCAAAGTGTCCTTGTTCTATCTGTTTTTATGGTATTTGTCTTTTATCTTCTGGGTAGCTGTGAAATGAACATTTTAAGGTATTGACAGAGGTCTTTGTGTGTATTTTTGTGATATATCTGTGTGCCTGTTCTATTTTACCCCAAATGTCTGCTCAGTTCTTTTCCTGTATTGGTCTTCACTATTAGCATTTGAAGATTTTTCAGCATTAACTTTTAAATGGAATCACAGGTCATTTATCTTAGAATGCATGCTGAGAAGTAATCAATTGTAGCATCACTTTATTGATGGTGTTTTGAAAGTCCTCCAGGAAAACTTTTTGCCTTGTTCTGTAGTTCATTCTGATGGATTTATGCTAAAAATATTTGCTAGGGTTCCACAAAAGCTGCATTTTAGTGGTTGGCATCTCACTATCCTTCATTGGCAGTGTTATACAAAAAGGATAATGTTGATCATGAAAATACTACAGCCATTAGCACAATTTAATTATTCAGATAAGTACAACAGAGCCATTAATAAGACACAGTAATGACGTCAAACACCAGCCACAAAACAGGAACGTTCAGTTATATTCCCATGCAGATTTAACAGACTGAAGCCTTGTTTGTGATAAGAAAGAAAAATATTCAACACAACTGCTTAATTATGAAGCAAAAGTGATTTCAAATTAAGACAGTCAATCCAATATGTGAAACAGAGCAACAGAGTAAAACATTTTATTCTTCTTGAGTTATTTTCTGTGTGACTTCTATTAATTGAATAGCAGAAAAATTTCCAGAGGCAAGACAGACCTTTATTAGCCTCAGGTTAAGGTTTCCTGTTTTAAAGGATGAATACCAATGAACTTAAAAAAAAAAAATAAAAAAAATAAATTAAAATAATCAATATGCTAAAGCAAATGTATGCAGGGTAGCTGCAAGTGGTTTAGTAGAATCATGGTGCTGTTGCATTGAAAAACCCAGAGACATCTTTGGGGAGATGATCCTGTGTCAGATGTGAAAAGAAGCAAAATTGTTAGATATTTCCAAGTATCTAATGAAGCCTGAAACAGTCTTTCTAAATCATTGATTGAAAATCTAATTAGTAAGCGCAGCTCTTAGAGCTTGAATTAACTCTTTCTGGAGTGACCCTTGTGTATCTCATGCAAGAGGATATCAGAATAATTCCCAGGACTGTAGAAATTGCCAGGACATATTAGAGTAGTGATTTCATATGTCTGGGCAATAGTAACTGCATATATTTCATCTCTTTTACATTCTGGGGAAATCAGTGACTTTTGTACGTTAGGAGACAAACCCCATCAACTTCTCTTGTTCCATGAAATCTCAGGCTTTTGCAGTTCATCAAGTGCCTCCAAGAAACCAGTACTAGGCACCACTGACACGTTTTCCTCCTCTGTTCACCAACATTTTGACATCAAGTCGTGTTTTTCGCACTATTATTTGTTGCCAGAAATGTTTCATATCCTGAATACATGAATTGATGCAGACAGATATGGCAGTGGATGGCTTTTACTGGTGAGGGACTCAGTCTTCTAAAACATACTGTGGTGTGTGCAATGCCAGTAAAGGGGAGAGTGAAGCCTTTATTTGTCATGATACCTGGAACCATCTAGTGTTGCTTGATGCAGGATTATGCCTGGAGTTAAAGAAAGTTATCTTCCTCATGAAGACTGGACTTGGTATGTTGCCTTTTCCACTCCCTTTTCCTATTTCCTGGGAAAAAAAAAAAGGGTTGTGTGTGTGTGTATTTGTGTCTGTGCTTGTGTGTGTGAGAAGGAGAGAAAAGGAGGAAAAAATATAAAAAGCAATAATTATTTGGAAGAAAGATACTTGTCACAAGTCAGTTCTGGGAAAGAAGCTGAAAAAGCTAAAAAAGCTTCAATGGTCAACCTGAGATTTTTGTTTCAATATTCCAGTGGATGCATCATTTAAGGCACTAATTAGCAGTGAGAGAAAGAGACAATAAGAAGAGAATAATGACTGATCATGATTAAAACACCAAGTCACAGTCGGGCATCATTAACACTGGCAGGTTACTCGTTCAAGAAAATATTGAATTTCCAGACATCTAGGGAGGCAGTGATATTAATTTAAAAATGGCTGGGTTTTTTTTCCATTAGGATTTCACATATTATAATCATGTAATGCCTTCCCTTAGTAAATGCCACAATTCACAGTGAAATTTGTTTGAAAAAAAGAAATACGTAATGGAAGAAAACCCCCAAACAACCTGAACTGGATTTTTCCCACAGCTGTAGCAAGCCCTTTCAGCAGACCAGATTAAAATAAACGTGTAAATAGTAATAGTCTCAAAGAGTATAAACCCAAGAGTTCTGGAACATAAACTCCATTGGAGCTGTGAGGGGAGCTCCAAGTTGGGGACTCAGGTCTCTGTGGTCCCTCAGGGAGACCCAGGGATCTGGGGGGAACACATTTTGAAATGGGGCAGCATTTGCAAGTGGTCATTTCAGAGGTGGCTGGAAAAGAAAAATAGTTCCCAGTCCTCCAGTACCTCACCCCTTTTTGTACCTGCACTGAGCTTTTCACAGCCTGTCTTCCTGCTGCTCAAGAGAGCAGCAGAGGAAATGTCCATGTTTCTGGAACCCAGCCCCATGTGTGGCTCGACTGAGAAGAGAATGTATGTGTGCTGTGAGACAGAAATACAGGCAGGACAAGGAAGGGAGCTCCTGCAGCGCTTAGAGGAAATAGAACTGGGTAAGAATCTAGAAATAGACTTTTGGGGGACTATATATATGGACTTTCAAAAAGCTAGGTTGGACAAGATCAACAGGGTAAAGATGTACTCTCTGTATGCTAATGCCAACGGGCTGTGCTACAGGCCAGCATTTCTTTTAATTTCTCTGTTGTTAGTTATTGCAGGTGTTCTCTTCTGCCTGCGTTTCATATCCTGCCTTTAATAGCATTTATCTGGTTTTCTCTCATTTATTTTTTTATCTTAGTCCCAGGAAATGCATTAACTGCCCTACTGGTTTAATATTTCCTCCTTGCTTCAAGGAAGATAGTTTTCAATATTTTGTGCAAAGATTAAAGCATTCAGTCAAAGTGCTTGCCTTTCTCATATTTATTAACAGAAAGTATTTATCTTGCCTGTACAATGCTGGCAATTTTTCTTAGAAATACATCTTCTGTTGGGAAATCTTAACCTCTAGTACCATAAATGCAATAACAGCCACCACAAACCATGAGCAAGAAGGCAGATACCAAGCGAGGGAAAGCTGTAAGAAGCCAGGTATTGGTTTTATCTTAGGGAGACAGGTTGTAGTAATTAACAACTTCCAAGTCCCACCAAAAGCTCGTTATGCCCAGTTAGGTACAGTGTAGCTCTCTTTCCATTCTCTCCAGAAATGCAGTAAACCAGATAGTAAAGGATTCATTCTTCCATGTGCTGGGGAAATGTGAGCAAGAAAGCGAGAGGACCGATGGTTTTGAGCAATAGTATTGCCATTTAAGAACTCAAGGGGATCTCTGAGGAGCTGAACCTGTGTCGAATGTGAAAGGAGAGGGGTTTGTGAAACAATTTCATCCCTATAATGAAATCGCTGACATGAAATCTCCCAGTTGCTAAATTATTTAGAGGAGAAAAAAGTAGTATGTAAATTTGTCTCTCAGAATCTGCTTTTACCTTTCCTGAAATAATTGCTTTTGTATTTTCTGCTTGCATATTTTTCTCTGGAGGCTTTTTGCATCCACAAATTCCAGGTGGACTTTCACTCGGTATAGACTTTTAACACTTTCCTTTATGAAGTAAATCATGCAGAAGGAAATAAGATAGCCAATAGATTAAACTTGGGATGCAATGCCCAGCAGCAGCAACCACAGAATTTTTTTTTGGACATGTGGGTTTTATGTGAGGAGACCTGTGATGAGTTCTCATATTGACCAGTGTGGGTGTCTTAGCCAAAGTTCTCCTCTCTCTGAACTTATATAGGCCAAGTGGATCTCGCTAAAGGTCTTTCAAACAAGAGTTTATGTCAAAGTCCTGACTAGAGCAGGCTGAAATGTCAGAGCAGAGTTCATGCTCTTAGATGTTTATTTGTCGAATGCTTCCTTCACTTAGTCAGATTCTGTCCGAGTGTGGTCGCGAGTTGAATTGCTTTGTGGGGATTTAGATGCAGCACAGGCACAGCCTGCAGAAGGATTTTCCTCCAGGCTTGGGAACTGACCTCATTGCAGACACACGTGTTGAAGTTCAGATGCTTTCCGGAATTTACCTGGTCAGGACAACGACAAAACATTGCAAGAGCCCTTTTACACTTAGAGTAACACCGAGGGTAACAATCTCTTCTGCCAGTGTCTCTGTAAATAAATATTGATTGGGCATTTGCCTTTTGTTTGTGTTCAGACATCAGTGTTTATGACTCACTCGATTCTTCACAATTTTCCTTCATACTGCTGTGCAAACACATTTCTTTGGTGACCTTCTGCAGTGCAAACACAATTCTTTGGTGACCTTCTGCAGACAAATCTCTTCTAATACGGTTTTGCATCTCCTGTGCAACATTAAACCTATACACCCACCCCCCTCAAACTCTCAACTTTTCCACTTCAAGCCCTAATTACTCATTTCAACTGTGCATTGATTATTACTCTGTCTCTGTAAAGTGTGATTGCACATCTAACTCATACAGCGTCGTTCCTTTTCCCTCCTGGCTATCCACAGAATTTTCAATGGAACTGTAACAAGTAATGACCAGTAAACACTTCTGGAAATATAATGAAAATACAGCAATTTAAATGGAACTGAGTGGTGGCAGAAGATGAAAGCTAACTCTTGGCAGAATTCTGGCAGCCAGCGAGATTTTGCTCCTGGTGTTCGAAAGAAAACAATACACAGTCATGGAAGATTGTAAAACATCAATGAACAAGTAGTTGTCCTTTCTGATAAGTTAGATATCATAGCTGTGTTCATTAGAACACTAAAAATTATTCATAATAAACATCATATTATCTGCTGCTGCTGTTTCACTTGGGTGCCAGTGATACAGCCAGGAGTGATATGAAGAGCATCAGCAATCCTGGAGGTTCCTGGAATGCATTGATGACAATTTCCTTCTAAAAGTGGTAGAGGAACCAACGAGAAGAGGTGCTATGCTGAACCTTCTTCTGTGATGAATCTTCTTCTATGCTGAACCAATGAGGAGGAGCTGGTGGTTAACGTGAAGCTCAAGGGCAGCATTGGCTGCAGTGATCATGAAATGGTGGAGTTCAAGATCCTTAGGGCAACAAAGAGGGTTCACAGCAAGCTCACTACCTTGGGCTTCAGGAGAGCAGACTTGGGCCCCTTCAGGGACCTGCTTGGCAGAGCAACATGGGACACAGCCCTGGAGGGGAGAGGGGCCCAAGAAAGCTGGTGAATATTCAAGGACCACCTCCACCAAGACCAGTAGCAGTGAGTCCCAAAAAAGAGGAAGGCAGTCAAGAATGCCAGGAGGTTGCATGGATGGACAAGGAGATCCTGGACACACTTAGATGCAAAAAGAATGTCTACAGAGAGTGGAAGCAAGGACAAGTAGCCTGGAAGAAATACAGAGAAAGTGTTCAAGCAGCCAGGGATCAGGTTAAGAAAGCCAAAGCCCATACAGAATTAAATCTGGCCAGTGACATCAAGGGTAACAAGAAAAACTTCTACAGGTATGTCAGTGATAAAAGGAAGGCTAGGGTAGATGTGGGCCCACTCTGGAAGGAAACAGGAGACCTGCTCACGAGGGATATGGACAAGGCTGAGGTACTCAATGACTTCTTTGCCTCATTCTTCACCAGCAAGGGCTCCAGCCACATTGCCCAAGTTGCAGAAGGCAAAGGCAGGTACTGGGAGAAGGAAGATCCACCCACTGTAAGTGAACATCAGGTTTGAGACCATCTAAAGAACCCGAAAGTGCACAAGTCCATGGGACCCGATGACATCCCTCCGTGGGTCCTGAGGGAACTGGTGATTGAAGTTGCTGAGCCACTTTCATCGTATTTGAAAAGCCCTGGCAGGGCTTTCCTGACAGGAAAAGGGGAAACATCACCCCCATGTTTAAAAAGGGAAAAAAGGAAGACCCTGTGAACTACAGGCCAGTCAGTCTCCCCTCTGTGCCCTGCAAGCTCATGGAGCAGATCCTCCTGAAGGCTCTGCTAAGGCACGTGGAAAATGAGGAGGTCATTGGTGGCAAGCAACATGGCTTCACTAAGGGCAAGTGTGCCTGACAAATTCAGTGAACTTCTACAATGGAGCTATGGCATCTCTGGATAGGGAAAGAGTAACTGATGTCATCTACCTGGACTTGTGCAAAGCCTTTGACACTGTCCCACATGGCATCCTGGTCTCTAAATTGGAGAGACGTGGATTTGACAGATGGACCACTCAGAATCACAGAATGGTAACTTGGTGGGTAAGGAATTGCCTGGATGGTCACACTCAAAGAGCTGTGGTCAATGGCTCAGTGTCCAAATGCAGACCAGTGACAAGTGGTGTTTCTCAGGGATCGGTACTGGGACAGAGCCCATCCAATAGCTCTACAGTTCATTATAGCTGAAACTAAACAATATTCCATCTGTGAGATTCAGGGGTTTAAAACCAGTTTTGTCATTCCCTTCAGTGCTAACGCATTGCCTCAGGGTGCACAACTGCTTGGATCAGATTTACATTTGTATGTTTATATTCTAGCTTAGCAGTTAATATCATTTCGGCCTGTGATGCAGGACATTACTCAGTGTTGTTCTCTAATGTTTCTCTGCTAATCCCCTGTATAACACATACTGTCTATGCTGCAGCATTTCTGGTTGAAGTTTAGTTTGGTATTTCTGTGAGCATTTTTACTCTAAACTAATATTTCCCCTTCAATTATATTACTTTTCTGATATATTGCCTTTTGAACATACATTCCCAATTCATAACGACCTTTTGCTGAGTTTGAAAGGCTCTGCTATTTTTAATGCAATTAAAGAAAAATAATGGACATTCCTCTAATTGGAAAAAATATTATACCATTATTGAATAAAGTCTTACGATGCCTTGCCAGAACACTGATGCAGGGGTCATTTGGATGACTAATGTTGCCTCTCAAAGATGCTGAGAGATTCAGGGGCTACATTAAATTCCAGAAAGGGTCTGCACCAGAGATTCTTCCTCTGGTTAGGAGAGATGCACTGGTTCAGATGGTAAAAAGGAGGCAGCAAAGTAAGTGGGGAATAAAAGGCAAGAACTTTACACTGTTGAAGAAAATAGATGAAAAGCAGAGGTTTAGGTACACCTGCCTTGTCAGTTCAACACAAAAGGGCAGGAGAACTGGAGACCTTCAAATGACAGTTTCTATCGACCAAGGCAATAGCATAGTCTCATTAAAAAGAGTGACATGGGAAGATGCAAAGCTGCCCAGGGGCTTCTAACTGTTGTAGTGCTATTCCTTCACCCTTTATTTAACACTGCCATTAGAAAGCCTAATGGACTGTTTATATCACACTATTAGACATATGGCAAGATCTTTAGTAATAGGAGGGTGATATATAGTAATGGGCTATTGTTTGCGTGGTGCTACCTACAATGAGGCCAGTGCTGGATACTTATTCACTACATGTTCCAGATGTAAAGGTACAGGAGATGGGGCTGCCAGAGATAAATGTTAGGGAGGGCTCAGGCTTTCCTGAGGCCCTAGAAACTGAAACATTAGCTGCTTGTTTCATCCAGATTTTTTTACACAGCACGGTGAGTTATTTGATAATATCAGCTTGAGGCTGTGCTTAGATCATGTTTCTTCAGGAAGCTGCAAGGCTACGCCAGACAGCAATGCCATTAAATATATATATTACAAATGCTTCAACAAATTAGGTAATTAATTATAATTAATTTCTATAGGAGAGGCCATTTGATATTACTATTCTTCTTATGGTAGATTAGGTTTGATGATGTTGTATTATGATATTCTTTCTAAGCCATTAAGACCTATTACTGACTTTGGAGAAATCATACTTAAAAACAGGGTTGGTTTTTTTATCATGTTTCAAGTACATCTCTGAAGTGGTGAAGACATTAACAATGTTAGATTTTCTTTTACTTTTTCTGGAAAATAAACAGCAAATTTGAATGACTGAAGGTAAATTGAAACTTTTGCAGGGAAATGAAAAAAAAAAGAATAAAGGGCTCTCCCCCCTCCATAATCCCCATCTTTACCAGACTAGCCTTTGTGCTTCTTTTTGCTGTAGCAATGTAATGCTGACCAACAAACTAAGAACATCATCTCAGCCCCAGAGCTAGAGATGATACATTCTCAAACACCAGTTAATACTTGTTTTCTGGCTTTTGTAATGAATTCAAATAAGGATGTCTACACAGGAGAAGAAAACCCTGTAAGTGCTTGATCGTGTTGTTGATGTCCATCTCCATGCTGGGGAGCTGCAGAGCTGGGCCTCTGCAGGACCAGGTCTAGGGCTGTTTGCAGAGTGGAGAAGCAGTGGTGCACCTTTGGGGAAGACCAAGGCAGGCTGCCAGCGCTGTTGGCTGGTGAGTTAGAAGGCCAGACACTGGCAGAGGAACAGCCCCTACTTTTTCTTCTTAAATAAGTTGATGACATTTCCTGTCTGTTGAGAAACAAAGGAAAAGACTGTCGAATTTCGGACATGTGATCTTCAAATTATTCTTACTAGAATCATAGAAGAATAGAATGTTAGGAGTTGGAAAGGACCTTTGGAGATCATTGAGTCCAACACCCTGCCAGAGCAGGATCACCCAAAGCAGCCCACACAGGAACAGATCCAGGCAAGTCTGGAAAGTCTCTAGAGGAGACTCCACAGCCTCTCTGGGCAGCCTGGGCCAGGCTCTGTCACTCTCACAGTGAAGAAGTTTTTCCTCATGTT
>WUAM01000383.1:1234761-1247735 GCA_024336885.1 Actenoides hombroni
TGGAGCCTGGAGCTGCTTATGATGCCAGCATCATAAGTATCAGCTGATATTTTCCCGCTGAAGCCTTACTGCGTGAGGTGAGAGGAGGAGATGTGTGGCTCGCTGCCACGTTTGGGGTGAAAGCCGTCCCAGGGGGCTGCTCTTCTTCGCTTGCGTGGCAGAAAGGGGTATGGCCTAGAGGTACAGGAACAAATATATACTTCTGTCTCCTGAACATTTCAGAGGGCAGAACGTGCCTTTGAGGCACTAAACAGCTCTATCTACCACATCCAAAGGCAGGAGAAGATAGTCCAAAAGGCAAAGTCATCTGTGCACAGCAAATCTTTTGCATCTACTGTTCATCAGGAAAATTGAGAAATACAGAAAAGCAACTATTTCCTGACATGCCAGAGCTTACTAAGAAGATATTTAAGCCATTGTGCAAGGATTGCACCAAACCACATGGATAATAAAAATATTCATTTCTGTGGTTGCCTAAGGTCTAAATTCTTGTCTGAGCAGGGAGCAGAAGCTTCAAGCCTAGAATCTGAGCTGGGAAAGCAATAAAAAATAAAAAATGTATGACCTGTCTTAGGTACATGAATTAGGATGCTAACGTGTCCTAATTTTTTTTTCATTGCTTTGATTAGAATTTGTTTACAATTATAGGAGGAATAGATTATTACTTCTACTGCATTAAAGAATACATATAAGTATTATGGAAGACATACTCTAGAATAAGTGAGTCATCCTAATCTTTCAAAGCATCATAGGCCCTAGGATTTAAATGAAACAAAGACAAGTTTAAACTTTCGTTTTGTTCAAGACTGGTAGCAACTACAGAATAAGAAATAGAATTGTACAAAATAGAAATTTTTTTCTTTTTTTTTTTCTGCATCTGAAAACTCTGAGTCCTGTATGCAGTGATTTTATGAGTGGAATTGGGTGTGATAAGTAGTAGCCTGAGGTTGATGCCATCTGCAGCCAGGGCAAGTAGGCAGTGATGTCACAAGTGTAATATCTGCCATGAGTAGAACAGAATAGATTTTGTAGCAAAGAACAATGCGATCTATAGCTTTCAGGATGCTGACAACCTTGCACTGGCCAGTAGGTTAGGTGCACATTGAAATTGGACATGGAATTCTCTAGACTGAAGCACACATGGGTGGGAAAAGGATGACTTTCCAAGTCTAACTTGATCTGGGAGTAGATCTTACGTGAGCAGTCCTCTCTCTCTTTCTCTTCTATCTTTCTTTATGCATAGTTGCTTAGGCTTTCCAGTTCCCCGGGGATTGCTGACAGTTTAGTCAGTGAGAAAGGAAATGTTTAGAAGGGTTCAAATTTTTTTCAGGTTCAGAGGCAATGTGCTCAGCAAAAATCTGAATAATTCTTTTATTTATTCTAGAAAAGGTTCCTCTCATGGACTGCATTTAACTGTTTCTGCCATTGGCCTCCAGTGCATAAATAGTACAGCTATCATCCTCCTCCTGATCCCAAATTTATTTGTGTACATTAATACTACATACAACAAGGTTAAGGTGAGAATTATACATAAAACCTGCCTGCTATTTGTGTGGTATCTGCCAACTGGGAGTAAAGTTTGTTTACCCCCAGTTGGATTGTAGCAATAAAAGCCAGTCAAATGATCCATTCTGCGGGAAGTGGTGGTGCAGCTGTGACCAGTATGGCATAGGGGACATCCTTGCCTCTCTATATGGATCTTTTTGTCTTGCATAAGAAAGTTTGAAATTTTGTTGGTGTGTGCTGGGGATGGTATAAAATCTGCAGCATATTTCACGTGCCAACAAGTCAGACTAGAGCAACCACAAAAACAAATACCTTTTTCTGCCAGAGAGAGGTGGAGACACACCATTAAATGCTTACCATCAGTGTCCTGAGGACCTTGTGCAGAATGCACCAGCCACAGCACGATGGGATTGCATCTACTGCTCTGCATCTAGCAAAAAATCAAACCTGTGCAATTTTGGAGTAAACCTACAGCTTTAGTTCAAGTGCATCATTCATACGACAGGAACAAGCTCATGTTGAATAACCAAAAAAACACAGGAAAGGCCTGAAGGGGAGACCATCCCTTAAGACACTTTCAGTGAGCAATGGACACACTTCTTCCTCATGGGGACAGGTGAAATCAGGCACATGGGAAGAGCAACCACAGTGACACATCGAGGTTTTTCTTCCTGTACTGGATTCAGAGGCCTCATGAATCTGATTCCAGCGTATTGGCCCAGAGGGGAACAAAAGAGCTCTTTCAGAAGTGCAGTTGTGTCTTTTTTTCATCGCCAGAAAGCTTCTGTCTCAGGGTGCATTATTTCCTGTACTTCAGAAGACAATCAAAACAACTCCACGAAACGAAGCTTCAGAAAATATCTCATTTATCATTTCTTAATGTGCCAATAAATTTTAAGCAACGATATCCAAGTGGCTCTCTGTTTCCTGGTGGTGATGGTCTTAAATATTAATGCTGCACTTTGATATTTAACAGCAGAGGACATGTTCTTGGAACCGTAAGTTAGTCATCCATGCTTTTGGTTATCATGGGTTATATTTCCATAGTAATTCAATGGTAGGTTATTTTTTTTGAGGAATATGAATGCTATTCAAGCTTTTGCTTTCCCGCTGTCTCTGCAGGAATGTCTCAGGTATCCTGATGACATCTGTTATATTTTCATTTTCATGGTCTAGATGGAAAAGCTCATGAAATTCATTGTGGTTGTTTTTCCTGTCTTCTCCATGCACTAGAAGTTTTGAAAGCACGGTTATGTCACAGATCTGCTGATTTCATTTGAGATCAGACAGCTACCTTGTCACATAAGTGTTGTGCAACTGCCAACCAGACAGGAAAAAAATGGTTCTTAATTTGCTGGGAAATACTCTTGTAGTAAGTCAGCTTTATATTTCGTTTATGTAGAAGCCTGCGTAGTAATCTGTCATCTTTTTGCAGTTAGCTGCTGTTTCCTGCACCATGAAATGTGGAGGTTGATCCGGTTTCAATGGCACATTCTCTCAAACTTTGCAGGACGTTGCTTGCCCCTCAGCTAAAGTTGAGAGTGAGTTGAAATGAACACTACAAGGTGGAGATACTTTTATCTAGTGGTGTTATTTTCTACCTAGCGTGGCAGGTATCTGGCATTCATGGCAGGTCTTTTTTTCTGGCATGGAAAGTCATGAAAAATGTGACAAGGGTGAATTCAGGCCCCTCACTTAGATACTGTTAACTTGCCCACACAAGTCCAGTAAGGTGAAACGCTGGTTGCAGAGGTCATATACTCCTACCAAAGCACAATTAATGGGACTGGGGAAATTTATTGAAGTCAACATGAGCAAACTTGAATGTACAGAAATCTTAAGGCGTGAAAGAAATCAATCTTTTCCCTGTACATTGTCTCCCTGCTGTGAGTCGCAAAGTCTGGTTTCAGCTCTTCCTGGGAAATGCTGTGTCTGCCACAAACAAAATGCAAAACTGCCTGTCAGGTCCTTGACAAGACCTGTCTGTTGCTGTTCAGTGATGAAATTCAGTTTTCATTGTTCACGTATCTACTGGAATTACATACTTTTTTTGTCTTCTTTCCATTGAATAGTTAAATGTCTTCATGTTATAAAGATGAGTTGAACAGGAGAACTCCAAAGTCCGTATGCAAACTGATTTTGCTTTTACAAATACTTTTATCTTTCATTCATTCTGCTGTTAATTGGGGTGTCCTGTGCGACCTCCATGGTTTTCAGAGTACTCTTGATTTCAGTTCAATAAGTGGGTTAGACAGAGGTTTGATTTTGTCAAGTCTTTGTAGCAGCTCCAGCTCTAACTCTCCTCTAACTAAAGCTGTGAACACGCCAGCATGCCACATGAGTTTCTGGTTGTGCTGTGGTGATGTTTGTAGGTTTTCCCATGTCACAACCCCAAGCTGTGTAGTGCCCAGCAACTGGGAGATGGCCGAGATGATCTTAACTTTGAAAAACTCAGTAGGAGTTACAGGAACTGCCAATAGGGCAACATTCATCAGGTCATACCACAGTGAAGCTTATTTTATAATACACTAAAATGTTTTCTGTCCTTTCAAAGCAGTGGAAAATGTCTTATGCTCGGCTTTTGTTCTTCAGTTGATTTTCTCCTTCTGTGTATTTGATGCTCTTTCCTTTGCTTTTCTGCTACCTGCAGAGCTGGCTCAGAGCTTCTCACCAGAGTAGCCAAAGCTGAGGTGTGCTGCCCCACGGACTGGGGTAGAGGCAGGAGCAGGCTCCTTGCTAAAAGAAGGGGAGGCTTTTCTCCCACCTTCTCTCCATCTCTCTGCTTACCACAGTGGCAGGCTTGTAGTTAACCTGATCTACAAACATATGCTCGATCCTATCTCCCTGACCACTTTTTGCAGCCATGGGAACTGCCAAGTCTTTGTCATCAAAGAACTCAGGTGGGACAGTCCACCTCGCCAGGGACCCCTGCCAACCAGCCAGCTATCCTCTACCTGGGGAGATCTTATTTTCGCTTTTCAGTACCTAATCTCAATGTTCTGTCAAAGAGCTTTTTAAGGTAGTTTTTCTGCCTATGAAAGGTGTCTTCTAAATTATTATTTCCTCCTAGAAAATGTCACTTTCCACACTGCAGCTTTCACAGCAAAGCCCCTGTTTACCAAGAGCATCTGTCTGCCCTATTTCCAGCCTCCAAGCATTAAGTCCCACCTTGTGTCTTGCCTTTACAAAAACCAGACTCCACCCCGTGTCTCCTGCCCTGCAAGCATTTCCCAGCTGCCTGGCTGCCTGTCTTCCCTGGTGCTTTGCACATCCTACGCAACGGTTTGGTCTCTCCAGGAGTGGTTGGAAATGAGGAGAAGCTGGCAGCAGCATACCTGCCTCCTCTTGGTGCAGCCCGTGGTGTGCTCTGGTTCTGCTCCTCACGATTGCTGCATTCTCCGGGAGCCTTTAGTGTGCTTTAATAACACATCTGGTCTTCAGTGTTCAGAAAGAAGTGCCGTGCAACGTTTGCAAGGGATTTTAAGATTGAATTGCTTTTATAAACCTCTAATGGATAATTTGCTAGATACTATAACACATAGTGCCCCCCGAGTAGGAGAAAAATCACCCTTTGGAATCTAGTTTTGTTAAAAAAAAATATTATGAAGGTAAGCTCTGACTGGTTTCCATGACTACCATCTACTCTACATCAGTATTCACTGTGACCAGCATTTTAAATGACCCAGGGTGAGTCCTTAGTACGTGGATTCTCACCTGTGACATACCGTGTGTCACATCATAGAAGAGCTTTCAGCTTCTGACTGTGACATTGAGATTTGCTGTTATAAAATACTGAATAAATTAAATTCCCCCCAAGTATTATACTTGGAATGCAGTGCATTCAGCTGAACACCGAAGTTAGAAAATGCCACGGTAAAAAATGCATGTTCCCATCTGTCTTTCTTTTCAGTGTAGGTGATGTACAGCTTTCTAATGATAGAGCTTCTAATAGCTATGATGTGCGCTTAGAGAAAGGTGCTGTAATGCAGCTCTCTTACAAAGTTAGGTATGCATATTTTCTCACGTGTTAATTACAATGCAGACACTCTGATTGTAACGGTTGAATCAATCTCTAGTGATCGTTTCCCATGAAGTTCTGTCGAGAAGAACATCTTTTAAGGACTGCTGTCAATATCTAGATGTTACACATTTTATCATAACACACCTCTTCCCTTGGTGAGGCACCAATTGCTTTATTACTTAGAGCCTGAATTGTTAGAACCCTTGAACTTCATTAATTTTTTTCTTCTTTTTTTCATTGACAAATGTTTTTAAATGAAAAAGTCAAGTGAGGAAAGGATTCTTAAAGTTTTCTAGTTCTCTGGTGCAGGACTCAGTCCAGCATGTTAAATAGTCAACAAGCTACCTTCTCCCCAGCTAAATGCTGGCTGAATAGTTGGCACACCTCATCAGTCCTGGGACAATCATCTGAAGCAATGAGGTGAATTCAAAGCTAGCACATTTGCACATGTTCACGACTGTGCCTCTCCACAGCTAGAAAAAGTAGATCTTTTCCCCCCGGCTTTCATACCTGTCCAGTTTTGAGGAGGTCTCTGGTGTACCTCTGGTATTTTACTGTGCTCACACAAGCAGAAAGAAGAGTCTTTTCAATGCTCACTGCTTATCCTAAGTATCTGATCATTATGAATCCACTGGAGCTTCATTACAACAGGAGCATGTATAATAAATTTGTTCAGTATTCACAGAGATGTCTGAGGCAAGTGCTGGGGAGTTATCTGGCATTGGGTGAGCATTAATAAGAAAATGATTTAGATGAAACGTTGCACAGTAATGAACTCCATATTAGGCAAATCAGATGTAAATGTCAACAGCATGCTTTTTTAATGTTAATATCTGCAATAACTCACCTTATTTCCTCTTCAGCCATGAAGGTATTTCCCATCATGGAAACATCACATTTACATTGCTTTGACCCTTCTGTGTCAATTAGATTTTCCCCTTCTTCTCCTATTAAGTTGTATGTAATGCTTCCAGTTTGTTACAAAACAGGGGGCAAAGTCATCTAAAATGGCTTGAAAAAGCTTTTAGCAGTGATTGTTTGGACACAGAGGGCATTCTTAGAAGGTGCTCATCTTCAGCCTTTAAAATCTCAGTACAGCTGTGTTCCCTGTGCACTTATTAGTCATTAGTTCCTGTGTGGCCTGCTCTGGTTGATCCTATGCTGGCAGTGGGGTTGGACTCAATGATCTCCAGAGGTCCCTTCCAACGCCTACCATTCCATGATTCTATTCTTCTGTGACCTTCATGAGCAAGATTTAACAGATAAACTCATTGGGAGGAAATAAGTTGAAGTTTTGTTAAAAATCACAGGGATCACTCAAGGGCTACCAGCTGTCAGATGTAACGACCATGAGTGAACACGTTTGCCCAGAGCCTGTAAACCCTCTGTAGAACCTTTTGTTCTTCTTTACCATACGGTTCCAGGCAGTTGCAATTCATCCAGGCCAGCATTTTTGACAGGCAGCCAGATACCTTCACACTTCCACTCAGGAGGCTTCAGAGCTGAATGCTAAGCAGTGAGCATCTTCACTCCACAGCGCATTGGACACTAACAGTGAAACCATGCAGCTTTGAATAAGAAGAAATGTAGAAGACAGGGACGTGGAGAACAGCTCAGTTAATTGCTTTGATCAAGAACGAATCTATTTACTTACAGGGACAGTAAGTGGAGGTAGGAAACTGTGTTTCATTACATGCACACCAACAGCACATGATTCCAGCAAGGTGGCAAGTATCTGTGACTTAAGTTTTGGCTGCAGCCAGAGCTAAGGGCGACCTACACTTGTTTACTAAGATGGATTTATCAACCTCCACAAGAAGTTGTGGGTCTTGTCAAATTTACCAGGGAGTAAATGTCCACAGACTGGATACTGTTACCATTTGCTTAATTGATTGTGTCTGGGGACACAGTTCACAGCTACTGAAAGTGATCTTATTTGGTGTTGCTTCTCTATCCTACCTGCAGTGGTGCCTAAATTGACACAATGAGAGTCAAGTCTGCTCTTTCTTGGTCCAGAGTCTGAGATGAAAATCCAGTAACTTCTGAGGTTATTTTCTTGTTATGGCTTTTTAAATTTCCACAACTAAATGATACTATTGAGATATGTATTGGATAACTTGCATGTTCTGCTCAGAAAACAGATATTAAAAGCTGCCAGGAAACTTACAGCCACTTGTCAAAAATGCAATGTCTTTGTTCACTTATACCCACCTCGAGTTCAAAAAGAAAGGCAAAATTCTCAGTGATGAAAGAGACATATGTCCCACGAGAAGACTTTCAACCTCGTACATGTTGCTCAGATACTTCTAGAAACCCTTTTTTGTAACATTTGTCTAAATAAGTCACTGGAGAAATAAAAAAAAAAAAAAAGCCAACCAGTGGGTAAACAGTTTGTAGCTGCCAGAGGGGGCTCGTGGGAATTCATGTTATTCATGGGGTAATAAGTAAAACAAAAGTGTGTGTGTATGTACAATACATGCACACATGTATATCCGTGCCTATACATATAACATTTATGCATAAATCGGAGGCTTTTTGGGTAAATAGCATTTTTAATCTCTCTATTATTAATTACCTGAGACAGTACTTGGGGAGCTGAAGACACTGCAGCTGATAGCAGGGGCCCAGCTGAGTTCACCAGACTTCAGACCACGACTCCAAGGCTGCACTGCTGCCCTTACCCCTAAAGGTTTTGTGAGCAGAGACTCAGGCAGGACATTTGTCCCACCCATTTCAAGAAGAAATGGATAACAAATATTCTGTGAGGCTAAAGAGAGGCAATCACTATTTTAGGAGTGTTATCAAGGAGGAATGTAAGATTGTTAATGGATCTGACTAGGTTTTATTGTGTCTGATGGTAACGATTTACTTTCAATAGACTTAATGGCCTGAGGTATTATGCTATTATCATGTCAGTGCTGTCTTAGGCAAGAATGCTAGTTTGAGTGGTAGCAGCATTTTAGACAGAAGAGTTCCTTTGAAGACGGTAATGCTGTGGAAAATGATATAATGTTGTTATTTATAAGGGCATAAGAAGAAAGAACTTCAGCACTGTGTTAACAGCCATTGTCCTAATTCATGGTCTCTAACACAGTAGCACTGAGTGTTTGAGTGAATGGGAGATTAGCTTTGAAAGGAGGAAGAATAAGAATTTGGTTTAGATGAAGAAGAAAGGCAGTAGAAAGACTGAAGGCAGATCCTCTAGAACGTACTGACATCTTTTACAGAGCACAAGTTTGAAGAGTTTTAGTTTAATTTTCAAACAAATTTACCCTCGTGTTTGTTAGTTTTGTATTTCAGTCAAAGAAATTTAGTTGTCTATAAGATACACAGCATAATTTAGGTTAAAGTTACAGAGTTTTGTTCACAAACCAGACCCAAATATGTGCACCCACATGATGCCAACACCCAAACCATTTCTGCACGTGCCAAAGCGGTGCGAGCTGCTGGCAAGCCTGACATTCTGCAGTACTGCCCAGGGACTTCGGCGGGGAATGCTGTTGGGCTTTCTAACAGACAGGACTGGATGCAGGGCCAGATGTGGCCTTCCCAGTAATGAGGAGGACAGCAGAACAACACCAAGCAGCATTTCCTATCACGTGGCTGGAGCGTGTGCCACAGAGGATCATGCTAATAGGGAGCTACTGTCCCCATGTCTCCTCTGATACATTTGTTCCTGCTCACAGAGGTGACTTCTCCTTATGCTACGTTTGCTCCCCTTGGGTCACTGTGGGACCTGTTATGCAGGTCTGCATCAGGCATCTGGTGTCTGATTAAAATGATTATTTCAATTTCTAAGCTGCTGACAGACACTTTCTGCCAGTTTTGAGCATGTATAGAAAGGATCCCTACAGCTTAATGATCTCACATATATTTTAAGCAATTGATTTTTATATAGAAGGAAAATCAACAGGAGTTTATTTAAGTATATAGTTTTTTACTCTCTTCTAATGGCTACTTTTAAAAAATTCAAATGGAGAATTTTCCACATTTAAACTGAAAAACTATCAGCTGTTCAGCTTCAGCACCCTGCTGTAGGAGAGGCGTTCCAGAAAGGCTTAATATTGTCTCATTTTGGTTTCATAGAATCTGAGAACCCTTTTAATCTGTAAAGCTTTATGTCCTCGCCTTTCTCTACATACACATTCCCTGCCAGTCTCCCGGGACAGGACTCAGGTGCTCTGTCTCCTGCAATTATACATCTTGACACAGCGTGTTTGCTCACTGCCTGCGACAGCTGAGGCATCTGCGTGGCCCGTGCTTCCCCCAGAGAGGATGGACACCCTGAGAACGGTGCCTCCAGGCTGCACGGGGGCTGGACCTGTAGGAACAAAGCTGCAGCGTGGCTAGTGAAGGTTGGAGTAGCCTTATTTTTCAACCTATATCAAAATATTCAAAATACCCTGATCTACCTTTCGATCTGAATTTGATGATTTTTCAGTTACACCTGTAGCGCGAGATATTTTAAGAGTAAATGATCTTGAAATAATAAGAGAATTAAAGTCAATGAGGAAAAACATACTTTAATTATTTTTGTGTGCATGTAAAACCTCCTACTGTAGCATTTAGCTCAGACAAAATAAGCTATCTGGCTCCAATGTGAAGTAATCCGCCCTGCTAGAGCGATCGAGACATTCCCAAAGGTAAGCTGCTGCTCTGCAAAAAGAAAACAGCATTAGACATTTAAAGCTTCAATGGTTAAAACGTTTACTTCATAAATATTAAAGCCAAGCCAAAGCTTCTAACACTTCCACTTCTGTAGAGGATGGTGTTCAATCACAGTGGAGCAGAGGGTGTCAGGGAAGATGCTGGAAAGGATCGATACAGTTCCCTAGCAACAGGGTACGTGCCTGGGGTTCCTGCCTCCACAGGGACCCTCCTGACCCACTAAATCAAGGCAGCAGTTTTGCCTCTGCTGCCTCTGTGGCGACTTGGAGCAAACATTTCCAGCGCTCTTGTTTCTCAGATCAACAAGAGAAACAAGTAGCAGAGGGGTGGGAGGAAGCTAATTATATTGCTTCTTTAAAAAGACGAGCATGGTGTCTGTCAGGATAATCTTTTAAACAAATGGAGCTTTATGACGGGAAAGAAACCTCAAATGTACCAATAGAATGATTACTTTCTGATATCAAGTGATGGATCTGACATTGTATTACAGAGCAATCACAGTTGGAAGCCACGGACTGCAGCTTCTGAGCAGAGGTTGTATTAACTGTGCTCACAGGGCTGCATCGTTACTACGGTCTGGCAGTGCAATGCGTACAGGGCTTCTTTGTTTTGCCATTCTTTTAACCCTGTTGGACTTTGCAATTTAGCTCTGGGCCATAGCTTAAAAATAATTTAGTTTCTTATTATGAAACAGCATTTTTAGGGTTCTTCCATTCTGCATGAGAAAGCACTGACTCAGGATGCCCCCTTCTTTTTTATCTCCCTGTGTGTTCAGAGCCAATATGGAGGTTCAAATAAACTATGTTTTGGTTTCAAATTTGGTTGCCTAAACAAAAAAAAGGCAACAGGAGAGGAAAACCAGACAGCTAAAAGTCGACTGTGATTAAACCCAGATGCTTACTGAGACCATTATTTTCTTCAGCAAGGTGTAGAATGACATGGAAAACATACATTTTGTATCAGAACAAAGTATATATTTTACTACTGCTATCACAGAAGTATGTATGAGTCTTGATGCCTCTGACAAATTTAATGTGATTACAAATGCAAATTACTCCTTCAAATGCAGTTATCATCAGTATATTGCCCGTATATTTTCACTCTTCCAGTGTTGTGTTAGATGCTTGGATGATCTGTCTGACCTCTGCATCAGACAGCTAGGCCCACCAGTGACAAAGATGCTGGATAGAGAAAAGAGCCAAATTCATCAGCAAGGCTCCTTGCCACTAAACCCATCACGGGCTGTTTGTTAAGTTGCATGACTTTAAATCTCTGGACTAGCATTGTCCTCTCTGTTATCTCAGGAACAGTGTTTTATGTTTTGGATCTCAGCTATAGAAAGATTTTTGGCATAGGATTTGTATGGTCATAAAGACTGACTAGTGCTGATATAAAGTCCCATGAAGCTCTGACTTGTCTCTAGCCTGTGCAATGACTTCTACAATGAGTCCTAAAAATACCCTGAAGGACACTAGGATTTTCCTCAGCCTTAGGAAAACTTTATACCTTGTCAAAGTGACATTCTAGAAGCAATGGATTTTCTGAGAGCTCACCTATTCCTCACCAATGTAGTCACCCCAAAGAAATTCTGCCAGCTAATATAGACAAAAGCAGGCTTGGCATTGTTGTAACCTATAGCAAGGAGAAAATGGCTGTCCCTCCACCTTCTGCCAGGCTGGAGAAACGATGAGAAAGAACAATGACTTTGTCCTCCTTTGCAGTCTTGTTCCAGGTAGGCTTAGCTGGACACCTGGATGTTCAGACTCTGGATGTGGGCTCCTTACCAAAGTCTGCACCCAACACACAGACAGCAACTATGACCCAAAATGGAAAGGAAGGCCATTTATTATATAACTTTATCTGTCAAAAAAAAGTACTCTGGGATAGGGAAAGCCTTTTTTTTTTTTTTTTTTGACAGCCAAACTTCTTGACAGATCCACTGTGAAAGATGAAAAAACCTCCCATGCTTCCAAAAACTACAAGAGTAATTGAACAATTTGGGCTCACTGAGGTGTGGAGGGCACAGCTAGGCAGTGCTGGCACAATTCTTCAGGGCTTGACAGCTCCTCAGGAAGACTCTATTTTTCAGTAAGCTGCTCATTAATCAGGATTCTCTGTAACACTTGGGGTAGCCCCAGGACCTTAATCGATTCTTTTTCTCAGTTGGAAGTTACACAGTCTAGCAAAATACACCACTAGTGCACACAGCTGGCCAGCCCCAACACTGGGTTGTGTTTTATGGGGTGTGAGGCTCATCCTGGGTGCTTTATGCAGTTTAACCAAATGTTTGAGGATGGTGAGCAGTCAAGAGACAATAAAACATTATGGGCTGCCTATTTGGACAAAATAATAGCTAAAAAAATGGCCCATAAAAGTTGTTCTGTTCCAGAGAGCCAAGAGGGAGATGAGGCACCTTCATAAGGTGGCTCAGTGCCTTCTCAAGTTCAGCATTAAGATGCCTACATCCCATCAGCAACCTGTGGCTGCTGATGGGGACTGACCAGTAGGTTCCTCTGTCAAACAGCATCTCCTGGGTGCTTCCCATGTGGCCTTAGCCCTACACCCCTGGAGCAGCCCCAGCTCCCTCTGGAGCACCCTGGGCCCTGGGCAATACTGAACTGTCTATTCTTTTTACCCTTCCTTTAGGCTACTGCACTGAAAAGACTGGAAGATTTATGAGATTATATATAAAAACCAAACAAACAAAGAAACAAACAAAAAAAGCCACCCCTAACCCCCCCCCCCCCAAAAATCCACGCCCAGTAACTCCCTGATTGCA
>WUAM01000383.1:1247835-1298887 GCA_024336885.1 Actenoides hombroni
CACCCCTAACCCCACCCCCCCCAAAAGTCCAGGCTCAGTAACTCGCTGATGGCCGTCTCTGTGGTGGCCGTGTTTTTATTCAATGACTTCTCATACACCGTGCATCAGCAGTCCCTCCTGAAGCTACTAATCCTCCAGAGCCTCAAGGGACCACCTCTATGCAGAGGGCTGTAATGCAATGGTCAAACAAGGACTTGTAAAACCTTGCACATATCCAAGAGTAGAGGCAGCGGTTCCGTCTGTTTGTTAGACCTTATATATCCTGATATATAGCTCCTGGTATATAGCTCCTGGTTGAGCTATCTTTTGTCTTTTCCTATCAACAACTTATGTGCTTAGGAAATAAAAGGTAATGAGAAATGTAAGCTTGATTACACTGAAAATCCTTGGGCCCTTTGTTAGACATCAAGCACTGATATTATTTTCAGGTGTCAGCATGCCAAACTTCTTAGTCATCAAATAATTACACTTAGTGAAGCCTATTTTTCATGGAAGGCCTGCATACTACTTCTGAAATCATGCTGGTTTTGTCCAAAGTTGAGGCACTGATATTTGTAAATGTAAGACAGCTTATTTGTTCAAAGCTTGAATAGCCATTTTTTCAATGAGTTAATTTTCATGATCTCTTGGGTTAGAGATGCAAATATGCTTCAGCTGATAGATAACTAACACCAAGTATTGCTACTAACTAGTGGACAAGGTCTGTTAGATTTACCTGTTCTGGAGTTTGGCTGTTGCATCAACAGAACCTACATTTTCCCACTCCACTTCTATGAAAAGTCTAGAGCTGTGCCATGCAAATTCTCCACTGTCTGCTTCTGTCCTTGACAGGAAAAGAAAAAGTAAGTTCCCTGATTTGAAGGCCTTGCTTGCCTCAGGTTAGGATTCTTGGGAAGCACAATATAATTTCCACTCCATTATGAAGCTGTTTGGATTTCTGCAGCTTTGTGCAGCTTCAGTGAATTCTGTAGGGAGTGAAAGTCAGTGATGTGTCTCACGTCTGCTACTCTTCACAACCAAAAACCTACTGCATAGAGATTTATGATTATAGGATCAAATGGTACTAGTGCAAATTAATGTGCAATGACAAAAAACTACCAGGGCAGGATAGATGATAATGGGTGCAGTTAAGAAAGGAAAAATTTAAGGGAAAGTACAGGGAAAACAAAAAAAAAAAGATTTAAAATGTTTATAGGAAATTGCTTTCAGGTCATCTCAGTCGGGAGGGCAAAGTGTTTTCCTCCTGTTTTGCACATAACTATTTCCTACATTCCACTTGTGTAACTTGGGTAACCAAAGCAGGGCTTTCCTCGTGTTATGTTTGGTAGCAACTCCTGTATTTTCAGGTATTTCACAACCTCAGGAATGCCAAGGCTGTCAGCGTTTTCCTCAGTGAGGGAAACCTCAGATCTTCACATCTATGCCATTCTAAGTCTTCTTCCAGGACATATGTTATAGTTTGATATATGTAATATATCCTAAAAGAGACATATTTAATATCAATGTTTATATTCCAAGATTTTAGTATGATAACATGTAACTATAATATGAGAAATTATAATACGTATATTAAAGGTTATATCACATCATGTAATGTATAAATTTAAATATTAATATAAATATTTATTTTAGTAGCATTAGTATATAGTAATATGAATATATTTTTGGTTTATAGTCTTTGTAATTTCTTCCTCCGTCCAAAATAGTTGTACTTATTGCCTTTGATAGAGCTGTGGCAAGAAGGCTTAGTGCCCCAGTTTGTCTGCCCCAACTTTGTGAAGGGAATCCTCTTCTCTCTGGTGACTTTAGCTGAAACATTTCTCCCCTGTCTTACTAAGCTTTTTGGTGATCAGAGGCCTCCTGAAAGGACTGCATCATCAGTCCTCATCTCATATAACATCTCTAACATCTCACCATTTAGTTTAACAAACTCCTTTTTAACTGCCTGGGCAGGTAAACCAATGTTTTCAGTGCAATGTGAACACAGATGAAGTTACACCTCCAAACTATAAAATGTTACTAGCTGATAGGGTAATAAGAGGATCAGCATATACAACACTGAACCTTGAATTGCCTTCTGTTTATTTTTAAGTGAACTAAATCACTGTGAGTAGCAAGTTCTTTCTCATGGAGTAGTTCAGTAAAGTTTTAACAAACTTCTCCCCTAGATTCTCTCAGTAGGATAAATCAATACAAATTTCTTGATTTGGTAATTCATAAAATGAAAATTCCCTGGAAACTTGCAATAGCAGTCAAATGTTTTAGCATTTACACCACTGCCAGTCCAAAAAGGCTCCTGCTCCTGCACATGCTCTCTTGTGATGTTAAAAATACAGAGGGAATAAACAAGAAGAACAAACAGAAATGTGGTTTTCCTATCATGGGTCTGCTGAAGCTTTTCCCTGCTTCTTCTTCAGTGACTTTGCACTAACTCTTCAAATTTCATCTGTTTCCCTTGTACAGGATACAATAACAAGATGTCAACTTAAGTGTGTATTTATTTCTATCCTTAGTAAAAGGATAGACACTATCAGTAAATGTCACAGAATGTCTTTACTTAAATGCTACTACCCAGGAACAAGCAATTAAATGCTATTGAGAACTGGTTGAATATTCATCATTTTTGTCTTCCTCATGCTGAGGCTCACAGCTATTTCCATCCTAGGTTCTCAGAGAAATGACTGCAGAAATAAGGATAATCAGATACTTTTATGCCTTATTTTAAAAGTGCTACTAGGATTAATTGCCATGAGTGCAATGCCATCTGTCAGTGTCCTACAACAACGTATCATAAAAGCAGCCAATTAGCAAATTCAGGATGAAGTTTAATTAATCAAATGTAAAGCTTCAGATTTAAGACCCCTTATTTCTCTATTCCGTTCAATACCCCCTTATTTCATTTAATATAGTGTCTTCTCAGCCCTTTTTATTCTGCTGTTTGCATTATCTCACCTTCAGTTTGCATCTTAAAGTTGCAATTAGAAAGCATTATTTTTTCCACAGCTTTACACACTTTGCCTAATTTTGCTAATTTAGATCTATGGTAAGCAGTCTTTTTATTCAAAGTAGGACCTAACTAAAAAGATTAATTATATTTTTGACCTTCACATTTGCAAGATCAAAATATTTCTGCCTATTGCTGCCTAGGCTTTGTTCACTTACAGGTTCAAATGGCAACAAATTGCATTAAGCACAGCAATAACCTTCATTCATCATCTCTCTTCCTCCAAAGAAACAGCCTGGGAGGCTCTGTGTGTTTGCCTGCATACATTTTGTGATTCAGTGACAGTCCATAACATTGTGCTGGAAGAGAATAGTGTGGGAATTGGTTTGTAAGCCTGGCTTCTTTATTATTTTGCAGTAGGGTTATTTCTTTTTTTTAATATATAAGTTTTGATAAATAACTTCATTGATAAATACATTTTACTCCTATAAAACTGCCATGATGTGACAGAATATTTCTCAAGCACGTATTGTTCCTGGTGGTGGTGGCAGAAATTTTAAACGTGTTCAACTATTCGATCCTGTAAGAACGAGTTGATGGTTTCTCCTTTTGTTCAGTCAGTGGTAGATACTGATTCTCTCTCATCATTTCATACTGCTGCTGCCAAACTATTTCTTCCTGAGGATGCTGTACAAGCATAGAAACAGCATTTTTATGTCTAAAATGTTTGTTCTGAATGGACCGGTGCTGGTTCATTGTGACATAATAAATAGTAAACACAGTACTGAGGAAGACATCTGGTGCCCAAAGAAGGAATGTATATTTTCAGACATCATGGGGACAGCCTTACATTTTCATTGCTGTATACATTGTCTGCTGGTCTTCTTTTTCATTATTTGTTTGAAGACAAGTCCAGAAATATGTATTTTAAAAATACAGATCAAGAAATATAGTGATTAAAATGACCTCTTGATGCTGGCAGCCATCATTCATCACTCATCATCTATCATTCCAAAGTGTTATGTAGCTGCATTAGCACCCAGAATGGAATAGGGATTGTTTGCATTGCATCCTGGAATCAGGGCTATTGGGAGAAAAGTCTGGAGATCCTTTGACCCCTTCTTAATCTATGCCAATTGCTGGGTCATTATTCTGGGAAAAGAATAATAATCAAATCTCCATTTTAAATGATACTTAAATGGTTCTCATGAATACTGGCACCCTGAGATCAGCGACTGGAACCCCTAAATCTCATTTCCATGCATGTTCTTTGCTCCTTTCAGTGACAGTGTTTGTGAGCAGTAATAAACTCAGAGGCTAATTCATACACCAGCATGTTTGAGATACAAGACAAGAGTGATGAATGGCCCTGAGGAGAGCTGACCTAAATTCAGCCCTGTGATCAATATTACAGATCAGGTTGGTAAAAAACGGATGGTTAAGAATCATAACTCTGTTAAGCAAGAGTTAATTGTGGCTCTGTTCATTCCCTGATGTTTTAGAGCATGGTTTTCAGAGGGGAGAGCAATACTTTCTATTTCTTGCCTCACCACTCAGCTCTGGCATAAAAAAATACCCAAGTTCCAGGTCTTGGCCCTCACCAGTGTTCCCTTTATGCTGAAACACACAGATCAGATTTGCAAAGAAGATTCCTTAACCTTTGAATGCAAATTCCTTATTTTTCCTGTGCTATTGAAAGACTTCTGTGAGAACACATTAAAAGTAGCTGGAGGGAGGATGGCAGCACCAGGCCTAGGCAATGCCCAGCTATTTACCAGCACGTGAAAGAATGAACAACCTCCCCTTGCAAACGCAGGAGTGAGTAAGCTTCTGAGTTGTGTACGAGGCTCTTTAGCATTTTCTTCCAAGTTTTTAAATAACTGTAAGTTGTCAGTGCACGCTAACGTGGGCCAGTATTCACATGTGCATCGCTGGGCTTTCCCCTTGATCCTCTTCACCATTAAGAAGGGTCTGTGTTTGGGTTTCCTCAGAAGATTCACTCACCACTGCACAAATGCAGTTCTGCAGCTCTCTGATATTTCTCATAAGACAAGCCACATGCAAAAAATAAAAAGCCATCGGAGCAAAAGGAAGAGCTTAATTGGCAAAGGAATGCAGTCATGGCAATTGGCTGTCTGAGGGGGATGTGCACGTGGGGCTGTGATCCTAAAATCCCTCCCTCAGTTGCTGTTTGGTCCCACAGGACCCGTCTCACCGAGGGCTGTGGAAGTGCTTGTGCTCTGTCAATGTGACATTACTGATGCTTGTATGTCAAGTAACTACTGCTCCAGGGACACCGCTGGAGCACCATCACCCAGACAAGACACCACCAGGGAGGACAATTTTGGGGTAGGAAGGTATCATCCACATTTCCCAGTGGCTGGGGGAAATGTTGGAAGCGTGATCTGAGATCTGCCACTCTGCCACCATTCACAAGCTATCATCCCACCCAGTGCCTCCTGGAAACTCAGTCTGATACCCTTTAACCAGAGGAGTTCAGCGGATGGCTTTTGGGTGAGGTCCACCACGCGTACTCCACCCAACCCCTGCAGGATTTTCAGCTGCGAAGACCTGGTATCCCCAGAAATCTGAGGGGAAGGCATCTGAGAGGCAACATCGATAAATCAGGGAACTTCTGGCTTCACATTCCTCTTTGTGCTTGAAAAGGTCAAGTTACTCTGATGTGAAGCGGACAGAGGGCAAGTAAAGCAAACACACATCCTTATGGTGCGTGCTCTCACGAAAGGACAAATACTCAGATACTCACTGAGTGCACTTCTGCCCGTGAAGTGACGTTTGCATTCCCACAGTCTTCACCAGCTCAGGTAAGTGGGAGCTGTATGGAGTGAGGCACAGAGTTCTCTGGGCCAGTCCAGCATAGACCAGTTGCTCCTCCTCCACTGTGGAGAGGCAGGGCAGGCCATCCTGCTCCTCAAGGTTGTACTCTTGCCTTGTACTACAGGGCAGAACATACAGGACAGATCTGTGGTTGCTTATACTTCAATGTAGTCACAAAATACGGGGCTGAGCCCAGCAGTGTTGGATCTCTAGGAATTAAAAACACGTACAAAGTCAGTTAAAAATCAGCACATCAAGTGCCTTGTGCTTGCCAGGGAATCCTGTTTCCAGTAGGACTCTTCCCAATATTCCTAATATTTTGCACTTACTCACAGACCTCCTACTCAGCCTCTGAGAGCTGATAAAACAGTGTAAAATGATGTGTTTGTATGTGGAGTCAAGTTTTATTTGGCTGAGATGAGATACAAGCATAAAAACTGTTATCTGGCTTTCCCAGAGAACCCATGTGACTCCTCTGCCAAAAAAAACCCCTCAAAAATGAGTTTGTTGACAGCACACATAATTATTTTCACTCTATATTCATGTAATATCACATATAAGTATAGTTACTTGATAGGAAAATTCGACAGAGAGATGTTGATGATTCAATTGCCCTTTACTAATGGTAAAAAGTAGAACAGAGTAGTCTTTAGGAGAAAAAAAAAAGGTGACCCAGCAAATCTACAGTGGAAGGGAGGGGAAAAAACCCATAAATTTAATGGGAAAGCTTAAGAGGAAATGGAGGCTATTGAAACACAGCTGTAGCAATTGGTCATAGCTTCCTTTTCTGTGATGTGACACTATGCTTCACCAATCATAGAGAGGTCAACACAGGCTTTTGAGGGGAAAATACACCATTTTTGAACAATTATATCTGCTATTGTGTATTCATAAAGAAGAGATACATCACTAAATTGTGGACAATCACTAACAGAAAACCAGGATCATCTTTGAAGCGATGATGAATAAATAACAGAATTTTACTATTTGATATTTCAGCTGCTTTTTTTGCAGCCTGTCAATATTTATACAAGGTGCAGCAAGTGACAGTGCTCAGGGTTTGTCAGCCACTCGCAGTGCTCAGTCTTTATGTCAGTTTTATAAGCCCTGCCCCGAAGCAAGAACGGGGATGCTTGTGTCTGTTACTGTCAAGGCAAGGGTCGGTTTGTCGTAATGTTTGCAAAAAATGCATTCTCCTGCTCTGCTGATGGGCAGGTGCCTGCAGACTGATTTTCCTGACTGCTGGGAGGATCAGGTTTGTTTAGGTGACAAACTGCTGGAGAGAGAACGTCAAGTCTGGTTTGGGTGCAGCCTTTTGAAGGTCATTTTCTTATTCCATGCGAAAAGATGATGCATATGAAATTCACTTGGTGGTGCCAGGCTTTGCTTGGTTATCTGGTCTGTGATGGACATTCAGTAAGTTCCAGAATGAAATGCAGAATTGAGCTTATCAGAAAAAAAGCACAATGCTCATCCTTTTTGCTATACCACATGCTTTCGATGCTACAGACACTGGTTTCTTTTGCATAAGTAACACAAGATCTTATGCAAGGTGCCCCTTTCACTAGCAGGCTGAATGTGAATTTGAAATGGAAATACAACTGGTGATGAGGAGAAGGGAGAAGGACTTCCCTCTGGTTAAAGGGCTAGAGAAAGATTGCTGAGAGATTACAGCCTCAGTGCTACGCTTCCTTCTTTTATTTCCTTGTTCCAATTACCTCTGTATTACAAGTTACCAGAGAAACAATCTAGTTTTCAGTTGAAGGAAATTGGTACAGCTAACAATGGTGGTATCTCCATTTCTTATTATAACATGCATGGACATAGATTTGGTTCCAGTCAAAGGTGTACTAACATAAATACCAAACATAAACTAAATTAACATCTTCTATATTGAAGCCTGTCTGTCTCAGCCCGTGTGAAATCGGAAACCAAAAGCTGTGTTTATATTGTGAAATTTTACCACATGTTGATTTTTTTCCCCATATTGAGCTAAGAAGACAAACAGCAGTTTGGCAATGTCTGTGGATATGTGCAAACTAACAGGGTGTATCTATGACTGGAGCTCAGAATGATGATACTACTTTGTTCAGGGACTTTATAGACTCATCTCTCCAGGCCGTAGCTTTTCTACAAAAGCATTTCTGCTGCCAGCAACTTGAAAGAACATATATTGGTCTTCTGTTTTCAATAGTCAGTTATTGGGATTATGGATTCACCATGTCATAGCAGCATTGGGTTTAGATCAGAAGAGGAAGGAGTACTTTCATGCTCAAGCCATTCAAAAATGAATTTATTGACTCAGTGCACCACAGTCAACATCAGAAGAGTTCCCCCCCCCCAGCTTTTTCTTTTTCTCTTCTCCAACATGATTTGTGCATTGTGCACCCTTCAGCCTTATGTAGCTATTTTTCTTCTTTCTCTGGGCTTCCTTCCCTTCCCTTTTCCTTTTTTTCCTTGCATAACTGAGACATCACTGTGCTTTAGTTCTCTGCATTCACAATCAGTCAGCCAGGGCACAAACCACTAAAGAGTAAGAGTGGAGAAACATGATTATGGCAGGACAATATCCTGCTTTAGACAGTCTTCAGAATAAACTCTGGTATTTAACGAATCAATGTATAGTTACCATGGCAACCTTCAGTGATCACGTTTGACCTTGCAGCCATGGAATCCTTCCTCTCAGACACAAGCAAACACGAGTGTTTGCTGCATGAACCTTCATACCCCTGATCAAAACCTGAACACAGTCCTGGACCCAAAGTCCTGAACAGCCTTGTGGTATCTGTGGTGTGATTAGTGAAAGAAAAACATAATACAGTAAATTGCAGCTCGATGTTTGGCACATTTCTTGGAGGTCATAAGTACGGAGGCAAATTGGAATTTTAAGTGCTTTGGAATCAGAATCTGCCTGTAGAGAGCTAGTTGCAGAAAAAAAACCCAAACAACAAAACAAAACAGAAGACACTATCTGTCTGTCTGTCTGTGAGCCTGCTGTGTTTTTTATAACCTTGCATCATGGCTTTTGGAGGAGGGATTAGCAATCATAATGAATATGCATCATGGCTGATCTTGGGCTATACTATATCTTCTGTTGGCAAGAAGCTGAGCTGTTGTCAACTCTTTTATTCCTAGCTTGCACCAGTTAAGAATACACTGTAAGATATTGTAAAACCAAACAGCAATAAACAAGAGCTTGTGAGGGTAGCGGTGCTGCCTCCACTGATGCTCAGAGGCTGATCACTGCCTCCGTTGATGCTGTGAGGCTAAGGGTGCTCAGGCAAGTGTAAGCTGCTCTAACAATGTCCTGACTCTTGCCTTGGTATTTTGTGATACCATACGCAGGCAGTAGAGTTCCTTCTTGTTTTACTAACGCCTCTCTTGACACAGAACTGCTTACTACTATCTGTTCATTTTTATGGGCTCTCTGCTTTTGCCACTGACACATGGCCTATTACAGCTGTGTTCTCTTCCAGTTGTGCTGTTTGAACAAATAAAAGAAATCAAATCTTGTATTATGTCTAGGGACATGTTAAAACATCATATAATACAAATCTTTACTGTGTAGTTCTTGCTCTCTGGGGAGGTTTACGTACAGCAGCTTTGTGTTCTGTTCCCTGGTGAGTCTTGGGATAGAACTATTTCTGACCTCGATACCAAGCACTTCAAATTGTTTGGTCTTTTTATTCTCTCCAGTTTTAGTTTTGTTTCATGATAAATGGATTATGCAATACAGAAAACTGGAACAGACAGCTGGAATCACTGGCCCTCAGCTGAGGAGAAAAGTTCATGCTATGAACTTGCCAGTTTACTGGGCGAGAGTGGGCACACGCCAGAGCAGAAGTGAGGATGGACTTGCAATTCACAGGAGCTAGGAGATGATGAAAGCTGTGTAAGTTAATACATGTGCATCTTTCTCTGTGCTTACTTTTTCTAGATTTACTTTTTGATTGGCCTTAATTAATTTTACATTTTCTGCTTATTGGCAAACTTTCCCCAATGATGCAGTTGCTCTTCAGGCTAAGAAATCCATAAATTTAGGGGAAAATATTTGAATTCTAATTAAATTTCAGTTTCCAAGTTTTACCATTTTACACATAGTGTTTGTTCCATTAGCAGAGTGCCAAGTGCTGTGCATTAAGTAGGCCTAAGGCAGCAAGATCTATAGACTCCCTGTTGTCAACTGCATCTTCTTCCTGAAAAAAACCCACAACTTCACTTGAAAATTTTGTAGATGTAAGAAAAATCATTGTGTTTTCTTTCAGTCCTCTTGTGTACACTCATTCTATCAAATTTTCTACTGGTTTCACACCAGTTGCATTTCCTCAGACTCACTTCACAATTATATCACAGCATAGTCTTAATGCTAGCCCATCTGTGATATACTCTGTGTGCCTTTGGCAAAAAGCAAAAAGTAGTGATGAGTTGCACAGTAAAAACCTTTTGATCTAACAAATAAGATAATCATAACAGAGGAACCACTTGTGAAAATTACGTGCCATTGTAGAAACAAAACCTGGCTGTTATCTGCAAGGGTTTTGGATCTGTTCAAGTGAAATACACAACTGAACGTTGTGCTTCTCTCACAGTTTTCTTCTGCAGGCAGTTCAGTCTGGGTTTTGACACTTTCCCCCAGTTTTTAGCATGAAATAGTGCCTTGTGCTGGTTTATATTGTATTGCAATGCTTTGTTTTCCAGTCCTCACCTGCTTTTGATTAAAATGTTATACATGATGTGGCTACAGTTATAGTATTTAATCTTCCAAATGTCTGTGCTCTTTCCAAAAATGAGTCCAGTTGGCAAGAAGAATATGGCTTCAAATCAAGACCCATGTTTTATGTCAGATTGCTCAGCTCTGTGAGGAGCTAGCAAAGCTGGGCCAGGATGAGGCCAGGCTCCTGTTGCTGTGGACCCTCCAAATGTTAGTGTATTACTCTGATGACAGAGAGGTTTGAGGTCCCCAGAGGCAGAAGGGCTACCAAAAAACTAGACAATATCAGAAGAACATGGCAAACCTTTTCCTTACTAGGTGTTTTTAACACCTAAAAAAGGTAACAGAAAAGGGTGCACAGAAGGCAGTATGAACTTGCACTGCTCTATAAAAATCTCTGATAGGATCTTGCATATTTCTTTTAGTTTGTATGAGCAACTGTGTTTATCAAAGTGCCAGGAGGCCTTCACTGTTCCTCCTTTGCTCCACCCAGCAAGGCTGTCTGTGAAGAAACTGATGTGCAGAACCCTTCACCAAGAGCTGCTATCAGTGGTGTTAGAAAGAAACTTGCGCTTTCCTTTCTTCTGTGCTATATCTGGAAGGAAATGCTACCTAAGAAAGGTATATATATGAGTATACCAGGCAATCTTTTGAAAGCAGAAGGGCCTGTCTTTGCCACAGTCACATCCCACAGCCCACCAGCCAGACCTGGGAATTGTGGTAGTCAGTACGATTTAGTGCTGGGAAGAAAATCCAGCACATAATCATTGGACTTAATGATCTTTTGGAACCTAAACAATTCTGTGGTTCTACAACACTTGGCAACACTTGACCCCCAGAGATGCCAGCAAATACCAAAGGCTTCCAAAATTCTCTGAAATGTCCAGATAACCTCATGAGTGTAAGATGACAATGTTCAGCTGGAAGTTTTTTGCTGATTTCTTGATTTTTCCTTTTTCTATTAAGCCAGTGGGTAAAGCAAAGAGACTTGGAGGCAGAGAGGTTTCAGTCCATTCACTGTACTTAAATGGGTTCATTTCCACCTGCTGAAACTGCAACTTCAGGACAATCAGTGTTTCTGCTTCTTAAACCATTAAACATCGCTGTTCACTTTCACCCCCTTTCTGGTTTTGACGCAAATGTTTTCTTGAAATGTAGCTGATTTCCTGTGGCTTCCATCGTGGCAGAAGGCATCACCAGATTGCAGAGGGAGCTACAGGATGGTCATCTCAAGGCAGCCTTCCAGCTGGAGAGAGATAATGATCTGGAGAGGTGGCTGATGTCTTTATTGCTTAGCTAAACATTCACCCGCCTTCAGCAGCTGGTAAAGTACAGCTGACTGTTGGAGTTACAAGAGGAAAGCAAATGATTTGCCCTTAAAACCAATAAACAGGAAATTAGAGAAATTTTTTCCCTATCTCAATGACAAAATTTAGAAACCCTGTTTCACCTAAATAGGACACTGTTCTAACAAAAAGCAGTGACAAGTGCCAGCGACATCGAAGTGTGAGACTATAACGTAAGACATAAACATTTCTGCTTTCTGTCATTTCTCCCCAAGAGCAGAAGGGGAACATCAAAAAATAATATGTAGAAAATTAAGTGCAGTTAATCAATAAAGAATAAAAACTGCAACAAGAACAAAAATGCTAATAATTTTAAATAATGGGTAGATTCAAATAAAGCCTGATCTGCTCATAGATGTTTTATGAGAAGAATATGTCTAAACTGTCCATGTTAATTATTCATAAATTACACATCTACTGTTAGATCCCTATAAAAAAGCATTACAGTATAGTCTATAAGTAACCTAAGCAGTAAATGAGGTTTTAGATACTGTAGGGTGTCCTGCCTCGGGCTGCTGGTGGATAAGCACACAGGTCCCTTGTAGGTGCCATATCTGCCAGCCCCATATGGATGGCTCAGACACCCTGGAGCACATCACAGGACATTAGATGCCTTTGTTTAGAAGTCTGAAAAAAAAAAAAAAAAAAAGTCAGCTTTGGCCACGAGTCATCTACTCTGCAGGACATGAGTATCCCTAAATCTTGTGCCACATCCGCCATACGGACGTCCTGGAGAGCTGTGTGGTGTCACAGATGCTACAGGACAGCTCGATGGAGCATTCTAGGCCCCTCAGCAGCTCAGTGGAGCACAAGGAAAAATTCAAACCTTGCTCTGAGCTCCAGACAGATTGCCTTGGATTTGTAAACTTCTTTTCCATCGACTGTAGACTTCTCTAGTATTTCCCTGTGACAAGTGCCCACAGCACACGGTACCAATGGGCAGAAGTCTGCTGTGAACTTAAAAGGTAATTCTAAGTCATCTGAACCTTTACATTTGAGAATGTGATTTTTTACTGTTACTTGGACTTAAATACTATGCCATTTATATCACATTAGTCCTTCCAATCTGGTGTCATTTTTTTTTTTTCTACAGCCTCAAAAGCCCATTTCAAAGATGTTATCATTAAAAAGTCACAAAGCAGATACTAGAAGGGACAGTGGGAATGGCCTAGGGGGGCAGTGATAACCATGTCCCAATCCATACTCATGAAGTTTTATCTAATAAATATCTGAATATGACAGCTGATTTATTATTCTTCTTATATTGTAAGTGTTGTTGCTACTGCTCATTTTTGGCCAAGAATGGCCAAGAATTAGTGGTGCTCTGCTATTTCTATTTCCAAGTTAGCAGTGAATGAGGTCAAAACAGGGAGTACAACGGCTGCTGTTACTTCACAACTGATCATCTGCCTGTTTTATCCTTTGATTACCCAAAATAATGCCTGTGTCACCACAGAACATGCCACTTGTTTGTAATGTTGCTACAGTTACCGCATTCAGAGCTTAAATAAACAAGTCAGAAACTCTACGGACTATGGCAGATCAAGGAGATGAAATTAGCAGTTTGGGCAAGGTGTTGAATAGGTGTTTAATTGCAAGAGCGAGACAGGAATATTAAGAGCGTAGTTTGTAACAGGTAGTTGATTTCATGTTACAAAATGTTACCTTCCATTTTTGTTAGAATCTTTTTTTTTCCAGTGCTCAGATGTTGCCACTGCTATTTGTACTTTGAAATCCAGTCTTTTTTAATTTGCTGGGAGGACTTCAAAACGTTTTTTTTAATGTAAAGATGGTCAGATTGCTGCTACGGTTGCCTCACCAGAATGGAATTCCTCACGACACGAAGTCGTTGGTGCACAATAAACTAATTGTATGCAAGACTATTTCCAAATAGCATACTTCTCATATCTGCTGTAACATACCTTGTTAAAATTCCATTAATCCAACCACGAGTAGAGTCTGGGAGACTCTCAGCTGCTTGGAATGATGTAGCAAGGATACGAGTCCTTCTAGGTTTGATTCATTACTGCGTTACAGTAACATTACCATTACCACCTAAAGGACAAAATATTTTCTTATGATAAAATATTGAAACCTCTTTTTTATTTTTGGTGAGTATTTGAAGATAATTATTCTGGAGCAATGATAATAAGTATTAGTATTTGTAATTAGTGTCACTTAATTTAGCAATTAGAGCCTTATCATGTAGCAGCACAAAGATACTGTTTTAATATCTCCTTAAAACTACCATCATTTCTATCACATCATGTTCTTGCCTGCTGTGGCTGCTGAAGCTTGGGACATTTTTGTTTATCAAGAGCTTTTCTGAGAAGTGGGTACTCAGTACCCAAAAAGCTGTTTTAGCTTCTGACTTGTGCCTTGAGATTTGCTTCTCTTGACTTTAAAGGATCGTTCAGTCTCTACTTGGGTTAAAACTGTACCGCAGCAGACGTTTCTGGGGTTGCAGGAGTTTTTGATAAATCATCTAAAGATTCCACTTCAGGGAAACACTTTTGCTTTTTAAGTTCAGGCAGCCCATTGTGCACTTCAGAAATTATTCTTTGCTAGAACCAGAAGGAAGAAGAGTTGCAGCTTCCTTCACATTACTGACGCATCGAAAGCTTGTAGGGTTTTAAACGCATCACTGGTCACATTTTCTACAGTCCCAGCAACTGGTCTCATGAACCAGTCAGGTGATTTTTTTTCCGCTCGTGTTCCATTTTATTACTGTTTGGCAAAGGATGATGTGTTTGTGTAGCATCAATTTAAAGGGTGCTTTTATAATTATAATGTTATTACCTTTTGCCCTCTGTAGTAAACATTTACAGAAAACCACCTCAGCACACTCTTCTGAGAGCCGACAAGCAGATAGATGTAGCTCCAGGACACCACTGGGAGTAGGAGTGAGTATGGTTACCCAGCAGCCTGTGAGATGCCACCACGCTGCTGCCTTTGCATAACGCCGTGTGTACCCACAGACGTGTGTGGCAGTTTGCAACAAATCCACCAAGATGGGCATGGAAAGGAAATGGTAGATGCAGTGACATAATATTCAGACTTCAAGTGTGATTCCACGTCCAGTTTGGGGACATACATGCAATTGATGGGATGAAGGGAATAAATGGTGGGGTTATCCATCTTGCTTTCATAGGCTGAAAGAGGTTCAATCAACTTTTATAAATATTTGAAGGGCAGGTGTCGAGAGGATGGGGCCAGTCTCTTTCCAGTGGTGCCCAGCAACAAACTGGAATGCAAGAAGTTCCACCTCAACATGCGGAAAAACTGTGAGAGTGACAGAGCCTGGAACAGGCTGCCCAGAGAGGTTGTGGAGTCTCCTTCTCTGGAGACTGGGTGATCCTGCATCAGTGGTGGGGTTGGGATCCATGACCTCCAGAGGTCCCTCCCAGCCACTACCATTCTGTGATTCTGTGATATTTTCCAGGAATTCCTTGTAGTGATCTGTCAATAATCTTCAATATCCTGCTAGCAGCTCTTTTCCATCACCTGCCAATGGATGCCCTGGGTAACTCTTTACTAACTCAAGATTAATCTTGGGAAAAGTCCTTGCTGAAAGAAGCCCAAGTGTGTAAAGCTTGTCAGGAAGTCCGGCAGGGGGAAGCAGGGAGGAACTGAGTAGCAGAGGGCAAAGCTGAGCAATGGCTGCTGGATGGAGGACGCTCACTAATTGATGCCTTCACTAGGAGCCAGTGCTGAGACTGCTCAGATTTCAACAGCAGCGATGGAGAGAAAGTGTGTTGGCAGCACTGGTGGAAGTATTCACCTGGGGAAAAGCCTTCTAGTGCCCACTGCACAGGCAGAACCGGGAGAAAGCTTACAGCCTTACCTGGAAATGTGTGCTTTTTTCACAACAGATAAGACACCGCTCCTTATCTAGAGCTAGGACATTTCTTCTCTTAGTGGCACTGAAAATTTCCACAGTGATTTACTCCTTATCCCTGTGAGTAAGATGCCTTTGATGTTTACAGACAGTTTTCCTTCCAACTAAATGCAAATAGTGTTTTCAGAAAAATTACACTTAATCATCATTAAAAACTAAATTGAGTGGAGTAAAACAACTTGCAAACTTCCCAGCTGAGATTTTATCCATTTTATATTCCAAGCAAATAGGAAGAACCAGCATAGTTTGCTAAATCATTCTTCTTACTTGATCAATAGCCTATGTATAAAACTTTCCAACAGACAGAAAATTCTTTGATTATAATTCCTTAGCACTGTTAATCTCCCAAATTAAACTCCACCTATGCACATGTCTCATCCCCTTGAGCACAATTTATCACAATAAAAATTAAATATAAGCTCAGCTTGCAACAGACCCCTAAATTGAACTGCCTGTTAGGTACTTTATGTCCCATTGGTTATGAACCTGTTCACAATTCTGCCTATAATTACTAAAATGCATCACTTGACATTTTTTGCTGAATTCGTGTGTTTAAAATATTAAGTGTTTGATGCACGTATAACTGAGAGTAAGTTTAAATGCATCTTAACTTGAAAGAATCCATAATAAATTGTTTCTGTTTATTTCAAACGAAATCAAAATGCCTCCCTGACATCTGATACAAATACCCATGGATTAGTAATATGAAAAGTTGAAATTTCCACCAGTTTTACGTATTTTGAGTGCTATTTCACATCTCCATTAGATATTTTCTCTGAAAATAACATGAGGGTAACAGGCTTTTAAAAAACTCTGGGCTGAAATGAAACACTCTGGTTGATATATAAGTATTGTCATTGCAGCCTGGGTTTGAGCTCACCCCTGAGACTGAACTCTCTAAATAATCCTCATTCAGATTTTAACCCTGCAGCCACTCAACCAGCATGCCATGTGGGGAAGGGGGAATGCACGGTGGGTGCTGTCCCTGACCTCGGCCCTGTCCCCACAGGCGCTGTGGATTCAAGCAGCTCAGGCCACGATGGACAGGAACCCACACACACACTCGTCGAAAAAAAAAAGCCGTATAAAACAAACCCACTGAGACCTGTCATTGGTGTGCCTCACTGGGTGACAGTGATCTCATGCTCCTCGTTGCAATGATCTTTTCCCTGGTGCTTGTTAAATTACCTGTTGCCATGTGAAGTATATATCATAATGCCAAATGTCAGCCCACAGACATCCAGGGGCACCGCATTACTGTGAACATTTTGTGTGATTGTTACTCCTTTACAGAGAAAAATAAGCTTGTGGGGAAGGGTCCTTAGGTGTCATTTTCCATTATGGAAACCAGCCCATACACTCTAATTGTTTGTAACGCACCACGTGGACCATGCTTTTCCAGCTTCCCAAGGAAGCTATGAAGAATACAGTCTGACCTGCAAGCCAGTTAGACCCCTGAGACACACAGTCCCAAGTGCTTTCTTTGTGTGTGTGTCTGAATCCTACAGGTCTCCTATCCAGCCATCAAATACCTTGATGCCAAAAAGCCGTTATGAGTCTGTCTGCGAGCCGCTGAAACTCAGCGACATCTGGAAATTCGATCGCAGTGCGATCTAGTGGATGCAGCTCAGTGCCAGAAGCTTACAGCTCCTCACTGCTCATCCTATTTTGCTGCAGACATATTGCCTATCATTAGGCAAGCTATTTAAATGCCATGCCCTGGTTTGCCACGCTGCACTAATGGGAGCAATAAATACCATGGAACCCTGCTAATTAGAGCACCGCACAGTCCTGCTGCTGAGCACACCGGTGAAAGTTTGCTGTGCTACAGCCAGTAACAAAGACACCTTCTTCAGCTATGCTACAGATTTTTCCATTCAGAATTAGGGGGGTTGATGTAGAATAAAACAAAAATAAGCCATTGTTTTCCAGTGCTTGCAATAAATGCATTTCTTAGGATAATCGGAAGATAACACAGAAGTTAATGTTGAGAGAACTCACTTATGTTAGTTAATATCCAGAGTGGTGAGGTTTCTCTGTGCCTATACTGCTGAGTATTTTGAAGTTTGGTTGGTTAATACATTCTGCAAAGCACAATTACATATAATTTTCTATCCAGCAGCTTGCCTAATATTTTAATGCAAATAATGCAATTAGGAGTAGGCCCAGTGAACATGAACGCTTCTAATTACTTCTGTATTGTCGTGTGATTTAAACCCGAATCTTCTGTTTAGTATTAAAGCATTTTTCAAATTATAGCACAGCCTGTTTAGCAGGTTTAGCAGTTTTAATATGGCTTATAAAGGAAACAGAAATGATAGAGGTGTCATGTGCTGGGTATGTGCAACCTAGTTATAAATGTCAGGTAAGGCTCTAGTTAGGAGATATATCCCCCCCCCTCCTCCTCAGCATTACTTTTTCGACCTTTTTCTGTAGCAAAGTCAATGTCCTGCAGATCCAAGGCTGCTGCCACTGCTCACAATCACATCACCTTTACCCTTTGTTTCTCCATCCATCACAGCAGATGTTTTGTCTTCTTGTACTTAGCTTATGAGATTTATAGGGCAGGGATCATCCCTTGCATTTTGCATTCCCTAAGTCCAGTGAAGGCTGATATATTGTATATTCATAAGGACATTCACCACTTAAATGCCATTTATATGTTGCTTCTAACTGTTCATATGTCATAGATTTCCATCTTGGTTAAGTGATGCCATTAATTAGAGCATTGTAATCAAGATTAAATCAGTTAAGGAGAGGGCTGTTACATCCTCATGTTACAATTTCCAGTTTGAATACAAATGCTCTCATGACTTCTGTGTGCAAGAAGGAGCAAACCCACTTCTGTTTGGCAAGGAGAAAGGGTTCTTAGCATTGAGGCTGGGGCATTAAGGAGCCCCGACGTGAGCAAGCACCGTGTGCCAGACTGCTCTGTCCCCTTGCCCCTGCTGGCAGGGTACCCAGGTGGGATGCAGAGCCCAGCACGGCTGTCAGCAGCTGCACTATCCCTCTGCATGGCACTGGCACCACTTCTGCTCCTCAGCCTGCTGAAGGGTGCTCTGAAGGGACCCCCAGGTGATGCTGCTTCTCCCTGCAGATCTATTTCGGAGCCGGACGCAGGAGGTGGGGTGAGGGGTTGCTAGCCCTTAAATCTCATCTGTCAGGACTAATAGATTTAAACAAGAAGACAAAAGTTCCTTTTCTCTCCAAAGCAAGGCTAGTAATCACTTCTGTAGCACCAGAGTGCTATTGGTATGGAAAATCTGTGTGCCAGCCCTCCCACGACGCTGGTACTCTCACTGCAATTCCTGCAGCGGTTAATAGCTGCAGGACAAAAACATCACAGAAGTTGGCAACAGGCTGTCAGCACATTCAGAGAAGGTCAGGGGCTTTCATCCACTCAGAAGGCCGACTGCCCATTTAAGCCTGTTTGTGTCTCCTCAGATGGTCCTGTGCAATCCTCAGCTACACTAGTGCCCGTGCGTGGACAGAGGGTTGGTGTCTGAGCTCCATCGTTCTGGTAACTCCCACAACCACTGCCACGGAGAGCTGGGCGTCCTGCACACCATCGCTTTTCCAAAGAAGAAAGAGGATTGCAGGATGAAGCTGCTTTAATGCTGATGTGGAGACTTCTTTGTTTAATACGCTCCACGGATTCTGCTGGATGCTCCATCCCCACCACAGCCTGAACTCCAATACGACCTCTTACCTCCCACCCCACCCAGTGCACAGACGTGACACGAAGGTAAGAACTCTGAAGTCAGCATTCATGTGAAATTCAAAGCAAACACAAACAGCATCTCTGGGGCCAAATTTGTAACTTAAACCACGTACGGTCCTGATGAATTAATAACATCTGACTCTCTGCACGCAAAACAATCTCATTTGAAAGAAATCAAATTAATTATTCAAGATAGCGTGCTATTATTATGTTAATACTTTAGTTTACATATTTTTATAAGTTCGTGCTGTCATCATTTCTCGTGTTCGTGCCTTAAGATGAAGTGTTTTGATGAATTGTGTGCAATATGGCTAATAGTCACTGTGTGGATAAGGAAATTAAACTCATGAAAAAGTAGACAAAAAGACTGTCAGCCAATGTGGGCAAGATTTTGAGATGGCTTAATTTTCATACACTAACATATTATCTATGTAAAATACAAACATTCCTTAATTTACATTGAGGTTTTGAAACACAGTTTTGAATACAGAGAACTAAAATTACCTGTCATAAAAAGACATATATAAACATAAAAATTAACTGTCAGAGATTTTCCACCGTACCAACCTTTAGTGAAATTTTCAAAAACTCTCAACTCTGGTCCAGTTAAAATGTGATTGCAATAAAAACTGAGTTATATGCACAAAAATACTACACAGCAATTGCATTTAGTAGATCCTAAACGTGTTCTGCACTGATACCAGGGTATATTTTGTTCTTTCACAGTTTATAAGGAGATCTATATGATCCTCTGGCCATAGCACATATCACTAACAAAATGATATATACAGAGGTTTGTATATAGGTATGGGGGTTTTTTTCACTGATACAGTAAAACAGATGAGTATGAACCAGAAAAAAGTACTGGGGAACATTTCTAGAGAAGTTGTCTACTTGGTGCAGACTTGAGGATGGACCCTGGCATGGATGAGACCCAAGTTGGCCATCGGTTCCCAACGGTCCCAAGCACAGCTTGGGAAAAAAAACCAGTCACTCCTGATAGAGAATTTGGCTCCAGACACCCTTTTGTAGATCATTCTGCAGTACACATATAGGCCTTTCCCTGCCAGTTGGCCTCTGAACCAGGTAATGACATCTTTACATCCTGAGAGAGGTGGAGCGATGTGGTTCATGAAGAAGCACAAGGAAAAAATGATCTCTTAAGCTGAAATTTCAGAACAAGCTCCTATGCTGTCAGCTCTGATTTTGTTGTAAGCACCTCGATGTTTGATACTTTACATAAAAACTTCATTTCAGGACATAAGTGATTTAAATACTACCTTGTTTTTGGAAATCATCTTGACAGTTCTTTTTTTAAATTAATTTTATTTTCATCTTAATTTTTATTATATTGGGGAGGGCAGTTGCAGAGAGCAGCTTCATACTGCAACCTGATTTAATTCTAGCATCACTTTTTTTGAGAAAACCAGTACCACGCTGGAGCTGGATGCGAGCACTTAACTGGCCATCGGCTGTGCTGGTGACCCAGGAAAGACGCTCTGCTACAGGCAGAAATTTGTTCCTTAGCTTCACTTTTTACCAAGTCTCTCCCACCTAAAGTCACAGGAATCCTCCAGAAAATCTTTTGTTAGACCACAGACAACAGGACTGTAAAGAAACCCAAAAACCTGTCTAGGCTTTGAAAGAACTTCCAGCGAACATGAGGAAGAACTTCTTTACTGTAAGGGTTGTAGAGCACTGGAACAGACTCCCCTGGGAGGTTGTGATATCTCCTTCTCTGGAGACTTTCAAGACCTGTCTGGATGCATTTCTGAGTGATCTGCCCTAGTTTTGTCCTGCTTTGTCAGGGGGGTTCAACTCTGTGATCTTTGGAGGTCCCTTCCAACCCCTAACATTCTGTGATTCTGTGACTTTATAATCACAGATCCCAGTTTGTGATTTCTTCTGGGTTATTAAGAAGAAATCTCATTCTAATTCCATTCTTGACCTCAAGGGAACTGTGATTTTACAGCCAGACTGGCTAATGAGTTTTTATGTAGACTGACAAGCACCAGCACACACCGACACCCACTGACACCCACTATCTGAAAGCTGTTCCCAGGCCTCTCCCGTGGAGCACTGTACAGCAAAAACTCAGGGGTGAAAAGTGAGCTTGCAGAAAGAGCACGGTGTTTCTTACGGGGATCTGCAAATAAGCTTTAAATTGATATATTTTGAATGCTGATGCTTTATGATATGACAAGTGTGTGCAAATAAGATTACTGTTTTAATCATAGCTTTTATTGCTTTTCCCCCCCAAATTATGCGAGCAGTAAAGATGAATGTTGCAAAGAATCAATTTTAGCCCTGTGTTTTACGTTGACCCTTCCTGACATCTGAGCTTCTGCAGCACTGGAAGCTGACATTATTAGTTGTTCAGCTCTATCAAACTGGAAATTTCACCTTATTAAAATGCAGTTGCCATGGAAACACCATAGTTCTGTGATTTTTTGCTTGCAGGCGCTATAGAAAAAATCTTAGTACCAATATACAAGTCAATGCACGTCATTTTAAAATACCTTCTTGGTGCTCTGATGCTTTTAAAATGAAAAAATACCAATAGGAAATGTAAGCTGTAGCACTTTATCTTAATGTACTGGAAGAGTGAAAGACGCTTTTCAACAATTATCTCGGGTATGTGCCATAGAGAAAGAACACCAAGGCAGAAAGTGCTTCTGGAAGAGCTTTTTTTTTTTAATTAAAGCCAGCACTTCCAAAGGCCCAGGTCCCACCTCTTTTTTATTCATACTGACTTATTTCATATGAATATTTTTATTTTAATAGCTTTGTCCTTGGGCTTTGAAAGCCTCTTTTCTTCCTCGAGAACTCTGAAGAACTCACCTTCCAGATGTGTGTCGTGCTGCCATCCGTTACGACACGGGAAAGGGGCTTTCCTGGTTAACAGGGACACACAGAAACCACTGAGATGTGTGCCCAGGGGGTACACCCACACCCCCCTCCCACACCCACACCACACCCATACCACACCCACACCACTCCCACACCAGTATCACACACACCCACACCACACCTCGAATGCTGGGCTCAGTTTTGGGCACCCCAATAGAAGAAAGACATTGATGTGCTGGAGTGTGTCCAGAGAAGGGCAACGAAGCTGGGGAAGGGTCTAGAGATCAAGTCTGGTGAGGAGTGGCTGAGGGACCTGGGGTTGTTCAGCCTGGAGAGTAGGGGGCTCAGGGGAGACCTTCTTGCTCTCTACCACTACATGAAAGGAAGTTGTTGAGAGGTAGGTGCTGGTCTCTTCTCAGAAGTAAATAGTGACAACAAGAGGGAATGGTCTCAAGAGGTAGGGGAGGTTTCGGATAGACATTAGGAAAAGTTGTTTCACTGAAAGGGTTGTCAGGCATTGGGACAGGCTGCCCAGGGACACAGCTCAGTCACCATCCCTGGATGTGTCTAAAAGCCTTATAGATGTGGTGCTTGGAGATACAGCTTAGTGGTGGGCTTGGCAGAGTAGGGTTAATGATTGCACTCAGTGATCTTAAAAGTCTTTTCAAACCTAAATGACTCTATGATTCTGTGACTGTCCATGCATATCTTCTTATCTCTTGCCCAGAAGATACCCAACTGCTGCAGGTCCTCAGGTACTTCAAGCAGGCCACAGCTTCTTTGCTTTCTGTATCATTTGTTCATCATCCCAAATCCCTTCAGAGCTTTCTTTTGCCCTGATATTTCATGGAACAGTTTAGATACTGTAAATTGCCTTCTGCCTCCCTTCCCATTAAGTTACCATCTGTTATGCATTATCCTCAAATGTTATTTGCAGACCAACGAACTTCCACTGAAAAAAGAGGGGCTAATTCCCTTCATTTTCTTCTTTGCTCTAGATCTGGCTCTGTGTAAAGTGTGTGTGCAGCTGTTCAGTGCTTGCTTAGAGGTTTATCTGCTACCTCCAGGCTTTATCTGCCATCTCTTTTATCTCTCACTGAGTTTCTTTATTTTTCATTCTCCTTTTTCTTTCTAGGATGAAAGGCTAAGGAATGTGTGCCCACAGCCTCTCTGCAAGGATCTGCAACCCTATCCAGCCTCTGCTATTGCCATTGAGTCAGATATCAGAGCAGATTGTGCTATGAACTCACTTGGCTACTCAGATGCTTCAGTGAAATGCATCAAGCTGCCAGGTGAAATGTATTCCTGTGTTTTAACACTTGCTTCAACAGGACATCTTCTTCCCTTGTCAGTGTCACTTTTGTTTGATCCTGAACTGTAGCAAATAGTGACTTTCCTGTGACATTTCAGGCATCTGTCCTGAGGCTTTTCATTGTGCCACTTCTAACTGAATGTTACAAAGATCCACGTGGCCATGGCTTTCCTCCTAATGAGAGGGGCAGATGTGGCTGCCTGCCCAGCACCGTCCGACAGTGTTTCTGCAGCCAGCCAGCCCGCAGAAAGGACCAGCACTGCCATCCTCCCTGACTGTTATTGTTCCTCTTGGTATTAAATGGAAGATCATTACTTCAGTCATGCCAAATCCTGTTTACAATAGGCAAAACTGTACTTCCAGAATCTGTTCAGAAGCCTATTCCTCAGACCATGCTATTTTCTGTGAGCTATGGCAGACGGCATGCAATTTGCTCACTGATCTCACTAACAACAACAGTGTTCTTTCCCTCTTTTAATCTACGTTTGTTCCTCGTGGCTTTTTATCGGTGGCCTGGACCTCAAAGATTTCCTCATCTGTCACCTCACCTTCACACTTTTGTGTTCTGTGTTTCATGCCTTCTCAAACATCAGAGCAAATCACCCATTGGTATGAGCAGCTTTTGTTAGCCAACAAGCGGATACAGCTTCCTCCCAGTGATGCTTCACACCAGTGGTCCTAGGGCAGCTCCAGGGCACTACATCAGATAGGTTGGACCTTTCCTTTCTGCAAGCTGAAGGCAGATCTGTGAGAATTTCAGGTCATCCTTTTTCTCCAGGGACTAAAGTACTGCCAGACGTGTCCCTCTAAAATAATTATTGAAAGAAAAATTTTGACTTTTGCAGATCTAGTTCCCTTTAGGCCTCTGTCCTCATATTCTGAGCACAGGGAACGTATTTATTTTCCATGTACAAAAGAGTCCTATAGCAATGTGCCTCTGATCAGTTACTATATCATGATCATGTCAGAAACCCATTTCTTGTCTTCCTGAAAATAAATACGCTATGAAAAATGTGTACAAACACAGTGATAGAGATGGCAAAGGCCCATGCTGGAGCAGTCTGTTGCTGGGAGGACTACACCCCGCTAAAGGGACCCGCTCTGGAGCAGTTCCTGCAGAGCTACAGCCCATGGGAAGGACTCATGTTGAAGGAAGGAGTTCATGCAGGTCTGTCTCCCGTGCAATGGAGCAGGGGAAGAGTGTGAGGGATCCTCCCCCTGAGGAGGAAGGAGCAGCAGAAGCAACGTGTGATGAACTGATCTTAACCCCCCTTTCCCATCCCCTTGTGCTACTGCAGGGGATGAGGTAGAGAAATTGGGAGTGAAGGTGAGCCCAGGAAGGAAGGAGTAGTGGGGGGAAGGTGTTTCTAAGGCTTGGTTGTGTTTCTCATGATCCTACTCTGATTTAACTGGTAACAAATCAAACTGATGCTTTTTTTCCTCAAGTCAGATTTGTTTGCCCTCGACAGTAATTGGTGAGTGATCCCTCCCTGTCCCTATCTCGACCTGGGAGCCTTTTCTGTTTTCTCCTCCTCATCCCCCAGGGGTAGGAGGGAGACAGTGGCCATGTGGTGCTTTGCTGCCGGCTGGGCTTGAACCACAACATAGGGTCATCAGGCATCACAAAACTGGCAGCAGGAGAGCACGTGTGAAGAGCTACATCAGTGAACAGTCGGGCACTAGACCAGGTCAGTATCCAGTATGAAAAGATGGATGTGCAGATGGGGTCCAAGTGACCACTGCTTACTCTCCATCATTGCTAACAGAAGGACCGTCCCTTACACAGTGGTTAGAGGATAAATAGCAGTGGACTACTGACTGTTCTTTGCTGCACCCAGCTGACACAGAGCAAGATGAAATGAAACCCTCGAGCTAAGTAAATTCATAGGAAAACTATTTCTGACTGCAAGCCATCTGTGGCTGTAACTGTTCTGTGAATGGTAGCTTTTAACAAACATTTGAAATTACTGAGAAGGTTAGCAAGACTATTTGGCCTTAGGTTTCAACGGAGGATTTTTAGCTGAATCACTGAACTGGTCTGCCAGTTTACTAACTCCATCCAGTCTTTCAGTCCCCAACACATTCATAGGTAATGAACACCAAATGCTCAGCACAAGACTGCTAAAAACAGCAGTAGGATGAAAACTGGAAAACAGCAAACCTAATAGAGGAGTAGATACTTCTTACAAAGTATTCCTAGGAAAGCAAAGAGCTTCAAAGATCCTCAGATACCCACTGCCATCATCTGAGCATTGCTGATGCTCTCAGAACTGCCTTTCAGTGAGTGGCTGGCAGTGCCAAACTGAGGGCCGTGCACATGCTGCTTCATAGCTCACTGCTCTAAATTCTCACCCAAGAGGAGGAGGAGGAGTTAAAAATTCCCTTTTCCTCACAGGGAAAGCCAGACATTGCAAAACATGGTCTTGGGATAATGTGGAGTGAAAGAAAATACTGAGGAAAAAGAGATTCATTATAGAGTTCTGGATGTTCATTTTGACTTTTCATATTACTTTTCCATTATTTGGCATCATGCCAACTCTCATGCATATTAAGGACCTAATACTATTTAGGCATTTTATTTAAGACAGTTAAAATGCTTAAAATACTCTATGTTTCTGTTTAAAAAACACATTAGAATCTTTGAGACAGCTACTATCTAACAGTGATTGAAATGTCTTCTAGATCTAAGTGTCTTTTTGTCAATATTGAAATAATTTTCACAAGCAGGAAACACTTTAGTGGTAAAAAACCCAGTGACTAAAACCATTTTTAAAGGATAGATATTGCAACAAAAATCAAAATGATTAATAAGTTCTTTGAAGATCCGAGCCCAAATTCTTAGGTAATGAATACTCAACCAAGAGTAGTTTTGCTGCAAACCAAGTGTTTCTTTCCATATTTTGTTGACAAAACAAAACCACAGAAAAATATTTGGCTGCCAAAAGTTTTCCTTCTATATGGTTAGATGCCAAATCAGCGGTTACGTGATTTACAACTGTCATGAGATAGATTAGTAATGTGGATTAAAGTGAAGTCTGTTGCTCATCCCTCCATTCACTTTAATGTGCTGAACTGACCTGACTTACACCGTAAACTAAGGATGAGCGTTAGGGCTTGTTAAGGAGGGACACTGAAGATACCCTGCACTTCTGTACTTCATGGCAAGAGGGGCTGCCATAATACTGTGTAATCAGACCAAGACTGCTAGAAACCAAATGCCAGAGCAAAGGAGAAACTCATCAGAAAACAGTAAACAGTCGTAAAATATTTGGTCCTTCATCCACTCACAACCCGTTTGTTTATTTCTTTGCGTGGTAGAAAATGTTGCAGGATTTGTCCATCTCTGAGTGCACACAAACACCCAACCACAACCACATCCACGCGTGGTTTATAAAACTCCTCTTATCCACCTTCAGTTTAGTGCCCTTTAATTTAGTGCATTACTGAGTTTCACTGAAATACGGCAAAGGAGAAAGAGAAAAAAAATCTTTCTGAGCTCTTTATCACTTGCAGTCTCAGTCAAGTCCTCTCTACTTCTTCTGTGCTCCAGGCTGAATAATGCTGGCAATCTATTTTCAGTTTCTCATTGTAATATAATGATATTTTCCCCTGCAGAGATTTATAATTCCTCTTTTGCTCAACTAGCTTATTATCCACTGGAGACTTCTTTTTAACCCGAGAAAGAGGAACTGGTTTTGAGATAACTGATATTCAGTTCTCATGATTAGATGTAAACTAGATCAATGCAGGGATCATTAAGGGTTACAAAGACACATTATGAATCATCAAAAAAGTTCACAAGAAAACCATGGAAAAAATTAATTAATTCCTTATTTGTTTATTGGAATTTCTGCTTGCCTTACTCTGATAGTAGGAAAAAAGCCACAGGAACCTAAAGACTTCCAGATGAAACAAAGCCCAGACCTGTCTGTGTTTTGACTGTGCCTTCATGACTGCCTGTTGGTGATTTTGACCAAGTGACAACAGCATCCACTTGCATATAAATACTCCAGACTTCCTAAACTAGATCTAGTAGTACCACTTCCTTAGGGAAGTCCTGAGAGTCTGGTTATTCAATATTTGCAAAGCTTTTTGTAGACAAGTGCAACACCTAACCACGCTTGCCTTGCTTGGCTAACGTGTATCTCATGAGCAATGCTGGGCAGCCAACTGAAGCAAGTCATCTGCACGGGGTGCAAACACCTTTTCCAGCACACGCCGTGAGAAGAAGACGACAGATGCAAGGCTTCTCCAATTGTCAGGCCTTACTGAGCCGAGAAGGAATCCCTTCAGATGTCTCCTCAGGTAGAAAAACATGTATCCAAGGCAGACAGAACAGGGACTGGAAACAGGTAACCCTGTTTTTAGAGATTTTTACTGTCCCGAGAGCCAGGGAAATGGACAATTTCGGGAACAAACCCCTTCATAGGAAGAGGTTGTGTCACAGGTTAAAACACACCACATGAACAAGACGTGTGATACAGTATTCTTTAAGGTGTTTCAACAGGATGGCCAAGTCATAACTGGGAATTGTGGAAGAAATACATGCTTGGCTCTGGCAAAGTACTGTCTCCTACAGCCTCTACCTGCCTGTGCTGAGGGTCTTTCAACCCAGCACAAACCTCTTCAAGGCAACTAGACACATCCTGAGTATTATTTTCCCCTAATAGCACTGGTATATAATGAGTTGGTGGGGTTAACTGCTCATGACACAAAAACCTCTATTTCTTTTTGCAGTGAAGTCAAGCATTGCTGTGGATGCTCTCTCTGGATACAAATGCTGATGAAGGGCACTGTGCAGCATCAGTTACAGAAAAGTTCTCACGGCCAGATCCAGGTTTGTCTGCTTGTTCACTTCAGTCAAGTAGTATAGCAAAGGGGGATGGAGAGTAAAAGAAATATGAGAGGGAAAAAATGCTCTTATCTAACAAGAAGAAAAAAATAAATAAAAAAAAATTATGAGCCTGTTCCTCAGTAAATCAGACCAGAGAAAGTAAAGTGGTCACTGCCAAAACACATGGACCACATTCCTGGCAGAGTGGCAGAGCAATGATACGTTCATTCATCCTGTGCCGGGGGAGATCAGAGCCAACAGCATATTCCAGATTGGTGGATTGTCCAGATAGGAAGTAAGTGCTTCTTTTAACACAGGGCAGAAGTAAAGCTGGTGTAGTATGTGTTCATCAAATTATCACAGGGGGTTTTGTGAAAAAACAAATCACAGTGGTTGAATGGGAAATCAGAGTTTACTTTTTTTTTCAAAGGCATTATACAACATATGAAAGCTTTATTTTTTAGGGGGGGGAAAAAGAAAAAAGGAATTTCATTTTCTTGCTCAGTTTTGTATTATTTTATCACATCTTTAAACCAGGGCCAAAGCAGGCACTGATTTATCAATGGATCAATAGAAATCAGATGGTCTTATAAATAATTTTCTTGCTGGAGAAAAATCACTGTCAAGATTTTGGACACCTTTTCAGACAGTATCATTTCTTTTTGAAAGTGGAAGACAAATGCAAACACTCGGAGTTTTACACCTTATCAGCTTCCTGAAGTCTGCTTTCTTCTACCTACAGCTTATTTATAGAGAGGTCCAAAAGTGTGGACAGGGTACGTGTATGACAACTGCAACCATTTAGTCCTGGATTATGATGTAGCTCAGTGGTGAGATCCCCCCACATCAGTTTGTTCAGAGGAACTGTTTCACTTCTTTGAGTGAAGTCCTTCTGACAAAATCACCCACGGTGATGTACTCTCCCATTTTCTGGCTCAGCAGCTTTTTAGGGATATGTATTAGGGATGCACACCTCCTCCAGGAAAGGAACGGAGGGCTGGCAGGGTGGGGGAGGTTATTTTGCAAACCTAGACAAGCTTATGGAAGATCACAGGGACTTTTAAAGCCATTCATACTGACATTTAAGATGACTGAAACTCCAGCCTGATGATTTTCAAGCATTGCCACCTGCAGCCATGAAGAACTTCAGATGCTTTCACAGAATCACGGAACAGGTGCTATTACATTTTCTAGAGCCCATTCACCATGGTTTCTAGATTATGAACTCTATTTTTCTTGCCTGTAAGGAAGCAGAGCCTTTTATCTTCCTCTGCCTTTATCACTCATTCCTGCCCTTCTTGCACATTTTAGTTAAGAATTGTTCTACCATCACTTGCTTGACAGTTCTCGTCATTGCCCTCTCATCTCCGTCTGTGGTTCAAGTAACCTTCCTGGCATTTCATCAGATGAAGTGCAGAGTCTCAACAGAGCTGGCAGACCTAGGGCCACCTGCTACCATGACAATTAATACTTTGTAGCACCTCTCATGTTTCACCAACCCAAATCAGACAGGCTGTTTAGATGCTCTGAAGTCTTAACTACAGACAAGTTGCTATTACTGAGTTACGTCCAAATCCCAGGAACTGTTGGTAGCAGAGTATTTGCCTTGCCTCCCTCTGCTTGCAGGCAAGGAGCTGGAGCTGCTGCCTTGCCTCTTCCCAGCCCAACCATGGCCAGGGGAGCAAAACGAGACCCTGGCTGCAATGCCAAGTGGGAGAGTGAGGAAGGGACTGTGCTACTCGGCCTCATTTGTGTCTGTCAGTGAGTGCAGACACGCACGAACACTGGATTTATTTGCCTCTAAAAATATCTTCAATGATTTAGTACTTCCAAGTGACATACACTTACCCTGGACTGGCATCACTCAAACAAACTGCTGGCAGAGGGACAGAATCGGGCCATGGTGAAGGCACCTTCGTGGCACTGTTAAGCCCATTGACTCACAGAGTGGATTCTCTACTGTCTACTATTGTTCCCACGGCTTGTTGGGACCTGTTTTGTACTCGAATGCGAGTTGCTATGGGCAAAGGGTGTGTGTACTCAGCCACACCCATAGCACCCTGAGCCTGGCTCGGGGCTTAATTGTTTTTATTGTAACCAGTGCTTGATAAAATTAGTCACATAACCCAAGAGGACAAATATCACTAGGCGGTTTCTAAACAACTTGCAGGTGGGAATTATTCATACAAATGATTCAGCAAGCAGTCAGTATGAAATATTTGACAGAAGTAAATACTGGCCAACTATAGGCAAAGCCATTTGTGGCAAACTTAAACGTAACTCTGTTTTGTGTGAAGGGCTTTATTTCCAATTGCTTAGAACTTTTCTAAATGTTGACAGTTTTAAATGAAAGGTTTTGATTCTACCTATTAACTTGTACATTTTTTTTCTCCCTAACATTTCTGTCTGAATATTTCAACCATTTCTGAGAATGAGATTGGGATGAAAAAAACCACAACCCTCCTGTTTGGTCTAATATGAAAATATTTTAATACTATTCAGGGTTTTTCAATCTGAAAGGGAATATCATGCTCTTTATCATGATCAAAAACACAAATCAAAGACAGTTCTGCTAAGAAATATTTAGAAATATTTTGATTAAACCTATCTGCATCATGAATATTCTTTGAATATCTTTCTTCAATATGTATTATTAGTGTTAGAGAATTTAACCAGGGAAAATAAGTTCATGTATCTTCTGGTTATTAACAAAAGAGACACATACACCTTCCTAATTATAAAAAATTAGGAGGATCCAAAGCATGTTGTTAGAGCTGGTATGTTAGTGACTTGTATGTTAGTGACTACAGTGTATGTTAACAAGGGCAAGCTAACCCACAGTCTTGCAATATAAAATGAACAATCTTTCTTTTCCTCTCCACAGAAGCAATTCCATATTCACAAACTTATTGGAAAATGTGGGCAAATCAATTTCTCTAAAGAGAAAAGCAGTCAACCTCTATCCTGGTGGAGCTACCATAGTAACTTACCTAAAAGTGTAGTACAATTAAGAAAAAAGATCAATATACTTGCCTTCTGGTCTCATGTTCAAAATTGAGGGCATTTCCATGCCCCAGGAGGGCTCTGTTATATATTTCCTTAGTGTAACTAGCAGCAATTAATGGATTTTACAAATTGCTGTTTATGAACCTTGATACTTTTTTGTTTCTTATAGCTTATTTACAAGTACTTTAGTTATTTAACGTCGCTCATTTACAAGTCGCAACCTAGCAAAGATGATTACCTATATTAGAGTAAGAAGTGTTCACTCCTAACGTGCAACAACTATGATAAAACTGTCACAGAAACTGACTTTTCCTGACAGCAGCTGAACCTGAAAGTAAGAAGCTTCCATGATTTATTTAGACAGAAGGACTGGCAAAAGAAAGACACAAGGGCAGTAGATATGCACTAGAGCAGTGCATATATATTTATATAGATATGTCTTTTATGGTTATGTCTTTGTGTTATTTGCAATAAGATTTTACTTGCTTCTGAAAAAAAAAAAAAGAGTCCTAATTCTGATCTTACTGAACATGCAATCCATGCGTTGCAATGACATAAAATATGAACATTATAATTTCTAAAGTTTATTCAGGAGAATTTTTAGGAATGTTAATGAAAATGGTAAGAGAACTGTAGAACTAAAATGAGCATCTCAAGAAGAACTGCAGAATACACACAAAGAAATTTCAATTCTGTATTACATTCTTCATATGAATGATGAATGGCAAAGATCAGTAGAGTTCCAGCTAATAGCTTTCCAGACAATTTATTTCATGCAAAATATCGTGAGCAATCCAACTTATATCCTCTGTCATTCTGGGGAAATGGTTTGGTTTTATATATGTATGTTTGCTGTACAACTTACTGTTGACATCTCGAGAGACACCCTGTAAGTCTGTGTTGAAAGCATGACAGACAGATCATGATCTAGCAGTACCTTAAAGTCAAACTATTTTAGAAGGTCATCAGCGGTTGCACAGCCCTAAAAGGGATTTTAGGTGAAATCTCAGTGCCTCCCATCCTCTGTAAACCTAGCCCCAGGAACAATCCTATCAATCTTCTATAATCTACATGTTTTTCTGGGCATGTGACATCACAGAGTTTGAAGGACTCAGTAGAGGTGCTATAATTGGACTAAATGCTGGCAAAATTGCTACAAATCAAAAATGACCAGATCTGGCAGAAAAGTAGTTCTTCAGAGGAGACAGGCCCCAGGAAAAGGAAAATATACTCTTTATTTCTAAACCTAGTAATTCCTGATCAACCGGCTGTATCACAGAATGACAATTACAAAGGCAGTGAGGCTTTACAGATTTTACTACATTTCCTTTAGTAAACACATATTCCTTCCTTTTCTAGTTGCCAAATCACTGTAGCCTTTGAAGTTCAAGTATTATCTGCCAAACATTCAGAATACACAGGCTCAGATACATGTCTCCATAGAACTGACTTTCTATTTTATACTCTGATATTCATAGGGAAAAAAAAAAAGAGGACATTTTCAGCAACTTCCATCTCTGCAATGGGGACCAACCACAGAAAAGCTGAGAAATTCAACGATGGTTCCCTTGAACACTGTCTGCTCTTTGCAAAGGTGAGCACTCAGAAAGATGAAGGAACCCAAATTTGTTCTCTTCCCCAAGACTCTTTTTTTAAGGGCTTTTTTTGGCTGGAATTTGTTGTACTTCTAAGAAGTTCTGAAATAGTCACAATACTCTGTATGCAACAGATAGGTATCTGGGTTTAAAAAAACACTAGGGTTTTAAAAAGTACTAGGGAATTTAAAATGGTTTATGCTGTTGATATTAACACTAAATTATAATATCATGAACTTCCCACGTTATATTCTGTGCTACAATAGAAATAATACTGTGTTGTTGGAGAGGTCTGTTATTACCATTAAGAAATGCACATGCAGGGAAATGCAGCAGTTCTGAACACCACGATTTATTGGCCTTGAGTCAGGGTAAGACTGAAGCACATACTCACCAGGACAAAGCTTGAATGCTTTGTTGATTGGTACTTAATTAAATTTGAGGAAGAGGTGTAGCCTGCCTTTTATTTTTGAATTCAAGAACTGTGCTATGAAAATTTTCTTTTCCTTTAGCTGAATGGAGGAAAAAACAGGTAGAAGCTGGGATTTTCCTAGTTCATATAAACCATATGTGAAAATATAAGTTTAATTTACACTACATAAGATACTCTAAAACATATAAAGAAAACTTCCATGAGTATCTTGTTCCCTCCCTTGTTTTCCTCTCCTTTTTGCTTCCAAATACAAGGTTTCAGTTACGCAGAAGAAATTCCTTTGGGGTTGGTGATGATTTTGCAATGCCCTTAGCTCCCCATCTGGTTCAGCCTTTTTTTCCATCTCGGAGCAGAACCACTAAGGTAACTTTCAGTGCCAGAGTAATGCTCCCTGACAGGACTCTGAGAGAGCCTTTGTGAACTAAGTTACACATCTCACACTTTGCAAATTCCAAACTGTGAGAATTAAAGGGATTTAATAGTTATTATCACCTATTTAGAGTCCTCTTCTTCTGTTTGTTGCCCTTCTCTAACCTTCCTTTCAATCCATAACCCTGTGCAGAATTGATGGAGTGCACAATTTTGCTCAGGAGTATATCCATTGTTTTAGGAAAGGAAGAGTTATTATTCAAAGCACTTATGCAGGAATTTGGCTGAGAGAAGCCCGATCACAAAGGTACTCTAGGTCTCTTAGGACATTACCCTTTTGTTCTAGTAAAAGACAAGATGCTAGAGAATATTTAACTCAAAACAAATCACAAAATAACCCCCCAAAACCCCAAACACTACACATGGCAAAGAAAAGCAAATAGATAATGGAATATTTTGCTTTTGTGAATAATTACATTCCTGAATTGGGTTGCTGAAGAGAGCAATTGGATGCTTGAGTAACTCTGTCTGTCCTGAATTAATATCTTACTTCATTTTGGGAGTGTACTTCTGAGATGGATCTTCTGATCACCTCCACTTACCAGTTACATTCACGCAGGGATTGGGCTCTGAGTGCTCAGCCTCAATTCCCTTCGGACAAAACCAGGCCACATGATGTGCTCCCAAAGCACGCTCCTCCAAACCCTTAAATATTTATCCCACCGCCTGTAAATCTGTAAACTTCCCCTCACATGTTCTGAATGTCAGCTCCTTAGCACACACCCTTTGCTCTCCAAATGCTTACGCAGTGCTGTACCGGTTGCCACTACAAACTTTGGCCACATTAGGATACAGTTTGTGCACACAGTCATGAAATCAATTTCTACAAATAAGAAAGCCTTTTGCCTGCGGCGCTGTGGGAAATCAGGCTCGGTGAGCACCCTGTCACTGAAACACTCTCCAAATGCTGCAGGTCAGGATTTCAAAGCATGTGACAGAGAGACTACAGCTGAGAACAATACAGGCAGAAAGTTTGGGATTTTTTTATTCACTTAAACTGTTTAAGACCACATTTTATTCGTCTGTAAAAATACATCTAACAGAAAATCCTGTGCTGAGATATGTAATCTTTGTCACAATTTCCATCATATTTATATTGGCACGAGTAGGCACAAACGTACAGCTGCGACTGCAAATTGATGAACCAACAACCCAAATGATTACAAAGGCTGTTTGCAGAGCCATGCTGACAGTGCTTCCATATGCCTACAAAGGCAAAACCACTGCAAATTACTGCAAACCCGATCTAAACCTCCAGGAGCAGTGAAATTCTTCTGTAAACCCAGATAGGAGGTACCTCAAGAACAGCGTTCAGGACAAGTACATGTTTATGAACACATGAGAACAATCAGAGAAGGCTGGGTGGATGACTCTGTGAAAGCACCAGTGTCTCCTTATGTAAAGAAGCCAGAGTCTGGCATAAAGAAGCATTTCTGCATACAAAAGAAATGGAAGGCGTACGGGTGAAGTTTTCCAGAAGTTAAGGTCATGGTAGCTGTGTGTTAAATTCCAGACCTTTTTGTGAATTCAGAAGCGTAGTTGTGCTGGTCTGGGGGGGGAGTAGGTAAAAAATGGAGTCCACATTTTCACTGTTTTGGGGAAGCACCCAATTAAGAGCTCAAAATAGTTGCCATGAGAAGTTTTGTAAAAAAACTAGTGCTCCTTGTGAAGAGATGGAAGAGAGAACGGTACGATACAGCATACCAATGTGCACAGCTAATGTGGAAGAATTTTTAAGTCAGGAAAATGTCCTAAGAGTGGGAGGAAAAACTACTGCTCTGCTTCAGAGTTTTCTCAGAGATGTAAAGCCCTAGATTTTTATGCAACAAATTATGGAGCAGGCAGTTTTTATAGTGTAGAAATGAATTTGCACTTGTAGGAGGTTGAACAGGAAAGAATGTAATAGGTCTTTTTCACTTCAAATATAGTGTACTTTTCCTTGCAGAAATTAATTTTGTAAAATAGGTCTATAACTAGGTTTCTACCATGATAGTAAAGTGAATTGTTGAGCACTGTTCCAGAGCCAGAGCTGCAAAACTCAACAGAGTAAGGTGCCGAGTATGACCAGAGGGATACTTTACAATAGAAGAACTATGGTTTACTGTGACTGGCTTCTTAGTTCTTATTCAGAAGGACACGCTGAAATTACTTCAGACAAACTATAAAATATGAAGAAAGATCTGAACTCCAAAGTACATTTTTAAGGATTCTTTAATTATCTTGTTTCAAACATCTCAAACTCCTGACAAAGACTACTCCGAGAACAGAAAAGTCCCATGTTAATATAATTTTTGGACAAGTACTGTAGGCTGAAGTGAGAGATTACCTATGCTAGAGTCTTTAGAATATTGTTGTCTTTTTCCTTGGTGATGCCATTGCATAGAAGCTGATCAAAGTAAAGAATAAGTGTGGGGCAGTTACTCAGACTCTCGTGGTTTCAATGACAGATAGGAAGAGAGTTTCAGTGGCAGACACTATATAAGAAATACTGTCAGACACAAACAGTGATTTTTATCAAGATTGAGAAGATGACTCCAAAGGAGTCCCTAAAGGTGAAAAAAAATCTTCATATTTTCAAGTGTACCAGATTTGTCTTTTTGATTACACTTCTAAGGTTCCTTTGATGTAGGCAGGTCTTACAGTTAGCCCTGTAGTCTGTAAAATCAATTATACAAGAGCCCAGTCAGATCCTCAAGCACTAGAACGTAGATCGAGTCTGCTCCCCTACCCTTGCTGCTGCCTTTGTCCTCCACTCCCTCAATTTATCTGGGTTTTGTTTACATGGAAGTCACAGGGAGTGTGTCACTTTACTGAAGTGATATTTAATAGTTTAAAACAATTAAATGGCATTCTGGTGAAGATGGCTTGGACTGGAATTCATATATGGTGACTGAGCAGGATCAGGGTGGGGGAACAACTGGTGAAACAGCATGATGAAAAATGCTCCAAGGTGACTGGAATTATTAATTAAGGACTCATTAAATTCAGCTTTCTCTGATACTGAACAGCATCGGTCTTTACAGAGTTTTTTTGTTTGGTGGGCTTGCAGCTTTTTTCTTGCAACCCTTTGTTGCTTTTAGGTTAAATTCTTGCACTACAACATCTTAAGTTTGTAATGGGTTCCTAGAAGCAAAGCAGTCAGAAAACCTAGGGCCAGTCCTGGTGATGCACCTCCTCTTAAAACATGGCAGTAGTCCAACAGTGGAGAAAAAACCCCCACACTTGATCAAAGACATAATTGGAAATAAATACAACTTTTCAGAAACACTGCAGGGGACTTGGATGTAAAAGTCAATTTAATCATAATCATAAGAAACCTTGTTCTCTATACTACACATTAATGATTAGCCAGTCAAATAAAATTACTCGAAAGAAAAATTCTAGATTACTTCAATATTTTGGCAATGCTTTTTAAGTACCACGTTTCACTACGTGAAAATAAGTTCCACATCAACAAAACGTTTATCACAGATTCACCAGCACTGATTCCATATTAGTAACTTCTACTTTTATATGAGACTAATTGTCACCATCTCACTTTTCATAACTAAATGTGTTAACACTTTGTGAGATAATTTTTCAGGCGATGTTTCAATTGGCCATGCAATGATACGATTAGCCCTGGATGTATTTAAAAGATGAGTATACATGGCACTGTGGGAGACAGTTTAGTGTTGGACTTGGCAGTGCTGGGTTAATAGTTGAACTTGATATTAAGGGTCTTTTCCAACCTAAATGATTCCCTTGCCATAATGGCTTTGCAAAGGCAAATCATTCTAAATGCTCCTTTCCGTGTGGAACTTCACTCTGACCAGCAGCCACAGCTGAGATTATTTGGTTCAGGTTAAAAAACAAAACAAACCATTTTTCTCTTTGGATTCTTTCCATCTCAAACGATTTTTGCTCATGAGATCAGAGCAGGAGGACAGCTGTGGATCACAGGAGGATGAGGTGCTCTGTGCACTGTGACAGAGCAGCTCTGCTGCTGGGGTGCAGAGGCAGGTCAGAGCTCCCTGCTAATACGGTGCCCAGCTGACTAAGCAGCATCAGAGGCTTTGCAGATCACTATTAGAGATCATGACACCAGTCCCGGGAGTATTGCAGGAGCTGATTGCAATGCAGCTCCTCTACAGTAACCTCCACAAGGCTATTTTACCATACATGAGATAAAAAATTAAAAAATTCACTCTTTATTCATATTGAATAAGACAGAGCCTTTTCATTTCCCATTCTCCAGGTTTTCTATGTGCTTTGTTTCAAATTGGCCACCTAGCACCAGCGTATTTATAAAAACTGATTCATCACATCAATCTGGCAGCTGGCTTGTTTATGAGGTTTGTCTGTCATTTACAAGATAGGAAATTAAACTTGGCATAGAGAGTAAAATTTTGTAGTTACTATTCCAGCCATTAATTGTATTTCACTTGTAATTTTCATACTGTCAAAAATACATTCCAGCTTGTAATTAGTTTAATTGCTTTTGTTTATTCCATCATATCAAGTTGTCTCTTAATTTTAAAGAATGTTTAAGTTTCCTAATCTGAAGACTATAATTTCATGAAGAATTCTAATGCTGATAATCCTTTCCAAGGAAGTGTTTCATTATTTGGGGTGGACTGAACCGAGTGTTTTGGAAGAAAAAAAAATATGTACAGCAAATTACAGTATCACTCATTTATTTTGACATCAGTATGGACTTCAGTGACTTATTCTGACCTGGATTCTCAACAAACAGTCCTATAGATGCAAAAAAAAAAAAAAAAAGCCTTCTCACAAAAGAGCCTGGATGTTCCGTATGCAGAAAGAGAAATTTCAACGTATTAACCAGTTCCACACACAAGTACACTTCCTATGTACATCTGCAGTTACTTGTCTCTCATCACATTGGTGTAAATCTATTTAGAAAATTATTTACCCTCTCACGGTGCCAATGCAAGCTCAGGAAAATGCAGCTATAAATGTCCCTTACTCTTATATTTTGTACATGGGATATGAACTTCCCATCTGTTTTCCCACAAATATTTTTCCACCTCAACATGAAGTATAACTGTGTTACTCTAAGAGATACTTTATTTTTCATACAAATATCATGCAAAAGCAAAATATTAAGGGTATTTTATGAAGCCCCATCTTTAAGTGAAATTGGACAGATTACAAAAAAGTGAAAAATATTGGCAACTATTTCAGTCTGTATCATATTAAAATTAATCCAGTGGAACAGAATAAATTAGGATAGGACTTGGAATGTTATTGTCTGATGATTGCTTACAAATATTACATATCTATTGTGTATAAGTGCCCTTAATACTTTTTAAGTATTCATCCAGCACCTCTAGCAGCTAGCATGTTTTATAAGGAAGGGCAATCCCAAAGATTAAGTACTTTTACAGTGGTTTCATTCTGCTAAAAAGAAATACAGTCTATGCTACTGTATGTCAAATGTTCATACCTGGTTAGGGCTCTAGCACTAGTGACTTCTGAGTTACCTCAGGCCTTCAAAGTTCATCTGTTTCTTCCCCTCCTGCTCTGTGAGCAGTTCCAATAACAGATACTGCTGCACCATATAAACTCACCTTCTCTCTCTAAATACAGTACAAGTACATTTTGGACCTTAATTTCCTTTTTTATGATATGGGGGGGGGGGGGGGAAACCAAAGAAAAAAAAAAGGAGAGAGAAAGAGAGAAGCTTGATTTTGCAAGTTTTACTTTATCCTGGATTAAACTGGTTAGATTTCAAGTGGGCCCATTGCAAATACAAAGCCTTATCACTCAGCACACAAAGCAGCACAACATTTCCTGAAAAAAACCCACACGATTTTTTTTATCCAAGTAGCATTCATATGTAAGGACAAATTGTAAATGAAAAGACAGTCTAACACACACAAAGTAACTCCTACCTTCTGCATATTTAACATGTTCTTAAGCATCTCATATGCAAATTCAGCAGGACCTCATGAGCTCACTTAAACCCTGTCTTCTGAATGGTCCAGGGACACAACTTCCACCAACTTTGAAACCAAAGGTGTAAACCATCCAGCTTTTTAACATCCTACTTTGTGCCACACTCTGTTTTTAGGAACCTGCATACCTTCTGAAAGTTGTATTTCACACCCTGATAGCTAGGTACCCTTTCTTAGTTATCTTGGGAAAAGCATGGGCGGGTTTGTCTCACCTAATTTTAATTACCTCTAACTACCACTTCACCACTACTACTGCTACCAGCCACAGATGTTAGCCCTGCAGTTAAAGCCAGTCTTCTGGAGTCAGGGCAGAAACCAAACACCTCTAAAGGAGTGACTTCCACTTGGCTGTTTCACACAGTTCCTTTGGGCTGAAATGAATTTCCCTCTGATGGTTGGTGGATTTCAGACAATTGGTGTAAGTTTGATGCCTAAACTTCAAATAACTGAGGTTAGGGAAATTGAGGCAAACTTTAATTCTCTTTTATTTAGCATTACAAGCTCTTGGTTGATAATCTCTAATGTAAGCCGCTTCTTCCACTTGCTGTGGTTTCTGGATGTAAACAGTCTGAATTTATTTTGACTTCAGCATGTCTCACTGTCACATATCATAGACTGGTCAGATGAATGTGTTCTAATCTTAATATAATTTTTTTCAAAACCATTTTACCATCAGGCTATATAACCATTGTTGAAATAATCTTGTTTCCCCTGCTACTGCTCTTCCAGTACAAGCTAGCCTATTGTTTGGATTCAACCAAGGCTGATTGATAACTGATGTGTCTGTACTGACTCAGCCCTCTATCACCCCTGTTTGCTAGACAGTTCTTAGAGTTTTTATTTTATGTACAGGAATACCCCCAGCAGCAGTTGCAAGGTGTAATCAATTACAGAGAGGGAAGTGGTTGTATAGTTGGGGCAGTAAGAGGAGGCAGGATTTCTGCAGATACCCCTGAAGTTATTATTAAACAAGTGTTCATTATCAAAGAGGCTGACAAGTAATTGGAATGGGAAGGACAATCAAAGCTAACTACTTCCATATGATCAGTTGTAGAACTGACTTGTAGACTTTAATTGCTTAACTCTGCCCTTTTGGGCCTCTCAGCTTGGATCTGTTTAGCTACAGGTTAAATATTGCTTTCTTGCCTTGGGAGTTTTGAAGAAAATTGTCTTGGTCTTTTTGAGTATCCTGGCAGTTTTACAATGTTTTGCTGTGCCCTGGGTGGGCTCATTCAACTCATGAGCAAACTGTGAGTGTTCTCTGAAGGACAAAGGAACCATAAGGACAAGTTAATGGGTATTTACACAGTGTTTGAGATACTGAAAAGCAGGGAAAACTAACTCAGGTAGTTGCTATTGCTCATTGTATGTAACTACCTAGAAACTTAGCACAAGGTATTAAATACAACTTTTAAGTTATTCTCCAAAACTGTAAGTGAACACTTAATTTTACAAGAAAGAAGCATCACAAAGAGAACAAGAGGTAACCCTTGCTGACATTTTAACACCTATTTCTTGTTTTTCTGTGACTGCAGAAGCTGCTTCTCCAACACTTCAACTGTATGGAGACAATTCCCCCTTGGTTGGGACATTGGTCAAGGTCACTTTCCTAGGATTGAGAGCCCTTACCTGGAGGGGTGAGTATTTAGCATGCTGTAAATTTGCAATCACAGGTGATTAACTAACACATGCATAATAATTTGCACAATGTCTATTTATACTATATTCTTGCTTTTAAGTTGTAGTAGTGCATTCTGCCATTGTATCCATGGAAACCTGCAATACTGCTGTATTAAACCTGTGAGTGAAGCTCAGATAAATTGCTTGAGCCTTACTGTCTGCAAAGCAGAACTAATCATACCTGTAAAGTATGGAAGAAAATGACCTAGCTGGTCACATTCACCATGCCAGATGTGGACAAACTGGCTTTCCTGGGAAGAGAAATGCTACAGAGTTACAGCCTGGAATTCTTGGGGTAGGCACATGGTAAATCCCTTCCATGCTCTCAGCTTTGCTAAGCCCAGATGGCATAATTTCCTGAAAGTTTTGTGCAAATATGTGTACTTAGTCTTTTTGTGTAATTTCTTAGTCAAAAAGCATCATGTTAAAGATGTCCTTCATTTCTATGCTTGTGAGACCACATCTGGAGTGCTGTGTTCAGTTCTGGGCTCCCCAGTTCAAGAGGGACAGGGAAATACTGGAGAGAGTCCAACAGAGAGCTCAAAGATGCTGAAGGGACTGGAACATCTCTCTGATGAGGAAAGGCTGAGAGCCCTGGGGCTGTTCAGCCTGGAGAAGAGAAGCCTGAGGAGGGATCTTACGAATGTTTACAAGTATCTGAAGGGTGGGTGTCAAGTAGAAGGGGCAAGGCTCTTGTCAGTGGTGCCCTGGGATAGGATGAAAGGTAATGGTCACAAGGTGAAACACAGCATGTTCCACCTCAACATGAGGGAAAACTTCTTCCCTGTGAGAGTGACAGAGCCTGGACCAGGCTGCCCAGAGAGGTTGTGGAGTCTTTCTCTGGAGACTTTCAAGACCCACCGGGATCTGTTCCTGTGTGGGCTGCCCTGGGTGACCCTGCTCTGGCAGGGGGTTTGGACTCAATGATCTCCAGAGGTCCCTTCCAACCTCTAACATTCTAGGATTTATTTTATGATTCATTTGAGTTCTGGTCTGGTTTTGCAACAAAGACTTAAATCACATCAGTGTTCTTGATGGTTGCAGGGTTTGTTTGTGTATCTTTCTAGGTTAGGCTGGTACATGGTTATTGGCCACTGAGGCAAAATGAACACAAGCACCTGAAGATATGGTTCCTTCTGGTCCTATCAGAAAAATATGTAATTCCTAAAAGAAAGGTAGAGTTGTCTTCTTAAAACTAGAGATACAAAATTAAATGGACATGTTTCTATAGGTCTTAAGGCTGACTTGGAGGAGAAGCTTTTAGGCAATTCAAAAGTTAATCAGAACATCGGAAAACACTAAAATACTTCTAACATCTGCAGAATTGATGTTACCATCAGTTAACCTTTGCTGTACACGCAGATAAATTATTCAGTCACTTAATGGTATTTAAATTTAAGTGCAATTGTACAGGTCCCTAGATTGTAGTTAGAGTTAGTTTAAAATGCAGAGTCTGAAATGCGCTGTAGTGGAGCACTAAATGGCAATGAAATCTGAAAGGCTCCAGCTATGCAAGAGGGCCTGCAAGGTAGGCTGGGAACAAGTAAGCAAAAGGGATGTGCTGCTTTCATACTTCTAGGAAAGCTGTTGGCTGTTTACAGAACAGCTTTCCAGCTCCTTTCCACTCTAGGAGGAGTAATGGACTCTTCTACAAGCAGATTCATGGCCAAGGGTCAACACAGAGCTATGGAGGGACCTCCAAAAGACACGAGTGCCTCAACAGCACAATGAAAAGAAGTGGCATGAGCTGAAGATACAAACCATATTATGAATGCACGTTGTAAAAACGTGCTGAAATATTTTAATTCACCTGAATGAACACACTGCCTTTGGAATTTAGTGTCTCGATCATGTTTTCCTTCCCACCTGGGAAAGGCAAGGGCACACCATAACAGCGTGGAGCCCAATCAACCTTTTGCCTGGATGTTTTTCTCTGATGCAAACATTCTGCAAATTGAAGTCCTTATTTGCATTGCAGCTTAATGCTGGAATAGCCGATCCTGACTGGGACTCCTGTGTTTATACACTATAATTACATTTTATTCAGCCACTTTTGTTTGTGTCACAAAATGAGATGACTTCTGAACGGAGAGCTAGCCACATAAAAATGTGTTTGTTTGTCATTTGGCTAAATCAGACCCAGACACTGTAAGTATCACCACCTGAAAAGTATTACTGTAATTAAAAAAAATATAAATAAAAGTATTCCAGAGAAATATAACTGAGAATGCACTGGCCTGTATTGCTACTTAGATACTCAGATGGAACCTGTGGAACTAAATATCCATATAGGGTCATCCTGAAATGTGCAAGAGCATGGAGAAGCCCTCACTAAAGGACTTCCAATTTCTTTGGAAAGACAGCATGGAAAACTCAAGCCAAGTTTACAATAGCTGAGTGAAACAGTCACAGTAATTGAATCTTTCTCCAGCAGAAAACTGAGATGGCTTGTAATCCAGTGTTACTGCATCAGGCCATATGTGCTGGATCATTAAAGGCAGTTAAATTGAACAGATAAGCAGGGCACCCAGGCTGGCTTTACAAATCTAAAGTGCAATCAGCTCCTTCCACAAAGCTACTCAAAGTTGCCCAGAGCTCAGCAAGCTGAACTATGAAAAAGGTTTATGGATTTTACTCAAAAATTGTCCCTCATGGGATGCTTGAGATACGAGAATAAAAAGTTTTGTGACTTTGGGAGAACAAGTATTCTTACTCCATAATAAATGTATATTGTCAAGTCTGCTCTTTAAAAAGCGAATTATATTCACAAGGAAATAGGGGCCATTGCTGAAACAAACAGGGCTGTGTGGACTAGCAATACCAAAAAGAGTGGCAAAAATAAGGAGTGAGGTGAAAACTGAACTGTTACTTGTCTGGATCTAAAATTCTTGTAAGGTGATCATGCAAAACCTGAGCTTGTTACTTCTGAAAATCCAGTCACGTCTGCCCTATAAGAGAGCGGTCCACGGCCAACCTGCCACAACTGGGAATTTCTGCAGTAGAGGAAGAAGTTTCTTCCCATGTCTGGGTCCTCAGACAGCCAGGAGATCTCTAAGCCTCGAAATGCTGATCCTGCAGGCAAAGGTTTCCTAGGAGAACTGAGGTACAACAGCAGCCTTTACAGTCTGACCCTGGGAATTGCTCACAGAGCCACAGAGATCAACCTGAAAAAGCTGAAGTTAGAGCTCGGTGTAAAGAAGGAAACTTTACCAAAAACTTCTTTTGCATCAATGTACAATCTTGAAGCTTCTTTTTAATGGGAAAAAACCTCCCCCAGACTTCATTTTGGGCCCCATTCTCTTTCTCCTCCAATTTTAGAAGGAATGTCTTGCTTTTTTTTCTTTGTAGCCACCAAAACAAGTCCTCAGAACCTGGAATACTGTTCCTCTTCTGTCATGTCATATCTACAGTGACAGCCCTTCACCAAATGGCTAAGCAAAGGCTTCTAGTCTATGACAGCATAAAGTATTCATAGAAATCGTGAAATATCAGCGTTGTACTTTTCAGTGATCTTTATTTAAGGATATTAATGGAAGGAAAACATTAATTACTGAAGAAGCACTATTTTTTTTTCTAATTTAAGGTGCATTCAGCCACCTAATATATCTCAGTGATCACTCTCCAGAACACACGGTCTTGTTGAAATGGTCTGCTGAAAGCAGAACAAAACCTCTGAATCTGAGCCAAAAATACACATTCTGAAGAAGAAACAGAAACCAAACCAAGCTGATTATTTAAAAGGCAGATGTTATATATTGGTATTTTTAACTGATCATTATTTATTTTGCCTGGAAGCAAGCCTGCCATTTTCATACAGTTTGTTGTTGGTTGGTTGGTTCTTTCTTAGTTTAGGGTTTGGGGTTTTTTTGTGTGTGGTTTGTTGGTTTGGGTTTTTTTAACAGTTTCGTGCCACTGGGTAGTGCCTAGTGATGAAATGCAGCCAGAAGAGCTGTTTGTGTAATTGCACTCTTGGTGAAGCAGTTAAATCCTCTCCTTCAGCACTTGCTTGCTCTCACACCCACATACACTTATTCGTATGCAGTGTCTTATCTCTTGCTGTCTGGGATGTGAAATATGTGTCTGCTGTTACATTTATTTATTTTTTTTTTCTGCCACTGTTTGCTTATCACTGGTTGGTCATTTTTCACCTCTTAAGAAACACAGTCATCACAGTTACCATTTGTATTTCCGTGCCAGAAAAGGAAAAGCATGTCCCTTCCCTTTGACATTTAACCCTGTTTGTGCTAAAAGAGGCTGGCGATCCCTCTACTCCTAACAGGCTTTCTTTTCCTAATCGAGATCAATCTAGAGCTGAAAAATTAGGTCAAGTTCCCTCAGTATTTTGTTACTGAAGTTACTAGTCAGCAGCAGCCTTGGCCTCTGTCCACGGAATACTGGGTCATAACAGAACACCCCGTGGGCTGAGCTGGGGAGAGGCACATTAAGCGGAGCCGCACACAAGCGTGTGCATCAGACACCAACGCTGCAGGGTAGCAAATGCTTTCCCAAAAGGAGCAAAAGCTCCTGAAGCAGGGGGACCACGTGAGTGGCAGGGATGACTTGTTCCCTGAGCTGGGAGATGCTAGAGCATCTGGCTCCAGCACTGTCCTTGAGCCACCATAACTGCCCCCACATGCAGTGCAAAGAATCAGGCACTGGAGGGGTGAATGTCTTCCTGGTATTGCTGCCAAAAATACTTTAAGGCCATATGTGAATGGAGGGGGAAAAACCCAACAGGTTGCTTTTCAGACTAAGTACAAAGATAGATGCATTTTAATGAAAATTCCGCTCGCAGAGCAGAGTGTTCAAGAAATTCAAATACCTATGGGATTTCCAATAGCATATCCTGAGGGGATTTCTCTCTTTGTTGTGACTTTCATTAAGAAATTAATTGCTGACAAATTTGCCACACATTGTGTGCACTGATCTTCAATCATCTTTGGCCGTGTCTGTCCTTACAGTGCTTTGATGGTGACAGTATCAGAAAAGTCCTTAGGGGTGCCAAAAATAGTAACAATTCTGCAGATTGCTTGGCCCCAACTGGATGTCAACAGAGCAAAGACAAGTTAACGCTTTGCTAGTAAAACACCAGTATTGTTACAAAGGGAATAAACAGATTTAAATCATTATCCATTGATGAAATGCTGAATCACGGACTCAGATATGCCAGAAACCTTGCCAGGATATGTTTCCCATGCTGTTTGGGGTTTGGTTTGGTTTTTTCTGTGGACTTTAAGGGACTTCCTTTCTGTGGTTCTGTTAGCTAGCATCTGATTTGATGTAGGTACATATACACGTGTTCAAAAATAATACATACAGGCATGTCTTGGTATTTGGTTATTGCTGTCACAGAAGATGATAGATCATTTTACTTCAAATCCTCACTTTTTATTATGTCACCTATCTCTGTACTGCAACACAACTGTTTGTTAGTAGGTTTGGTTCCCTGGAACGTAAACTGAGACAAACATTTCATAATTAATCTATTTTTATATAGTAATGAGGTTTTCCATGTCAAATACTTGTGCTTGTGGTAAGCCAGCCATATGGGCTCTGAACAGTCAGTTCCTAAATTCTAATTGCTAAAAGGCACTGAATTTTCCATCTCCAGGCACCCCCATGAAATCTATTTGCAGCATTTATTTTCTTCAGGAAATCTAGAGCTTCAGCTACGTACGCTGTTTGCAAAGCTGCATTGCCAAAAGATTAGGTACAGAAACAAATCTCCTTCTAGCACTGGGATATACTGGTGGCTATAATGTAAAGCTCCATACACTAATACCACAAAGTTTGCTCAAAATTTACACTGCAGTTACACTGGCCTTCCACCAGATGCCAATATATTACAGCAGATACTAACTCGAGACTAAGAAGAATAATATATATTTTTCATATATGCTCTTGATCTGATGTGGATTAAAACCTCCACAGTTAACACTCCATCAGATTCGTATTAGCTTCCAGTTCTTGCCACAGTCTTAACTGGAGTCCACGATGACCAAATGTAATTTAAAGATTCTCTGAACTGAGTAAGTTCTGTAAATTCAGATGATTAACCAGGTGATTCTCTGGTGCCCTCTGAACGACCATCAACCTGCTCAGTGAGCCTGGGCAGAACTGGCAGAGGCAGTCAGCCCGAACTTTGGGTGCCATTTGACCTGGTGTGATCTGCCAGGCAAGCCACGATGAATGGTGTCCCTCACACAGATAACCAGCAAGCCGAGGCTGGCCCCACACCACGTGCTTGCAGCACCACTCAGGGAACCACAGACGTTTTGTACTCGGCATGAAAGATACTGTGCCAGTTTCACAGTATTGGAAATTGCTCGTTGAAGTACAACTCCTAACCTCTCCCGAGGAGCGTGCCCACATGCAAGAAAGACTTACAATACCCCTTGGCAGCTCTTACAAGACCATGGAGCTGCCTCATTCTACAAACTGGATTTTAGTTCTGCTACATGACTGGTGATAAATGGGTTGGGAACTACCCTTCCGTTACAGACCAGCTTCTAAAAGCTATGATGTAACCTTTACATTGGCTATGTCTGGAGACCTTAAAGAGCATAATGAATGGCAAAGGCCCCAGAGGACTTCCTTGCTGATTGCCATCGCTTGGGGAAGGTGATGCTACCTAACCACCAGGACATTAGCATTTCACAGCCCTTGGCAATATTTACCTGCCACCTTCTCAGCCTCTGGCTCTTTGATTTCTAGCCAATTTGTTTCCTCTGGTTGTGACACTGGTTGGCAGTGCCCAGGCTCCTGCACCAGCAGCTCCCTAGCTGGGGTCAGTCAGGAGAACCACCTTCCCTCTTTGTTTTCTGCTCACTATCCACCTTGCTGGGTATTTAGGCATTGTGATTTCATTTTCTTATCTATTCAGCTATTTTATTGGGTGTTCACTTCTTCTTATGCAGCAATGTTCTTCTTCCTCCTTCAGTTCTACCAGAGTTCCATTTGAATGAAAGCACTGCATAAATAAAGCCATGGTCTCGTTAATATTTTTTTAAATAGTCACTTTTTTTGCAGCCGTGGTGTTTTGGCTGGCTTTGTGAGACAAGTTGTAACAAACAAAAGAGCAAATCTGTAGTCACACTATCTATTTTAAGGAAAACAGGCAAGCTGCTAACAGGTACCTGCTACTATGGAAGTTTTCTCTCTCATTGTGTAAAGTCAGGATGCCTTCTTTATAGGAGAAGTATTTGCTTTTTCTTTATATAAACATGTATCATGCTGAATTTGGGGGTTACTAAATTTCACAGGTTAATCACCTATCATACAGCACAATCATTTCCAGTTACACAGTGAACTGCTGTTGTCTGTATCCATCCTACACGTGTCTGTACAAACAGAGAGCCTTGCACTCTGGAGTGGATGTGGAGATTTATGTTGTTTAATAACGAGAACGTGAAATTTGGGATTATGTGCACAGTGAGAAAAACAAATACTGAAAGAAAACCAATAAATAGGTTAAACTAAAAGATTTCTCTGAAACACGACCCGATAACTAGCTGATTGGATTAGTTTAAATGCAGCAGAGTATTTTATAGTTCCTGTAAATGAGATGTGCTGTGTAAGTTTGCTTTTAGCCTTAGAGAAACAACAGCCCTGAGGTTGCATTTCACTCGCTGGGATGACAGATGACTTAAAACATCCTCCTTCCCTCCCCTTAGTTATTGAGTAGGATAGCTTCCTGTCTGGCATAATAACCCTTTCCTTCCCCATGGAGCTGTTCCTTCACAAAGGTCAGCACAGCCTCTGCTTTGCCTTTGTCACTTAAAACAAAAAAGAAGGCCATCAGGAAGCATACCAATATATTCTCTAACCCTTGAGCTCCTAGGGGGCTTTTTGCCCTTCTTTTTTAAAGACACAAGCTGAATATATTGCTAAAAAAACCCCACCCCAGTCCCCAAAAAACCCCCCGAAAACAGAAAAACCCACCCCAAGAACAAAGGAGAGAAAGATATTTCTCATTGAAAACGTTTGCTTTGCTTTTTATATAAATATTACAAAAACACAATCTTCAATAAAACCCCATATTGGTACTTGGCAAGCGTTCCTTCCCTTGCCAGATAGTTATTTTTACTAACAATTAAGGCACTTGCTAAGTTGCTTCCTCAAAGATATTTCTTCCCACACAACTCTTTTGTCATATGATTGCTAACATCAAAAAGAGGATAATTGTACTGCACTGGTGCCTCAGGACTGTTTTCAATGAAGAAAAACCTGAGTTCACTTTCAGTTGTTGGGCACTAGATACTTTAAATGCATTTTGGTGCTGTACGATGTTCCAGTTGTTTGCATTAGCTGTTAATATCAGTCTTGAGTGTAAGTTTTAACCACACATTACTGTGTCTGAGCTCTCTAGTGATGCACTTTGTGTTTTTAAGAATCAGGGGTAATTTATACAGCACGCAAAGCTAACAATGACAACAGAATTATAACCTCGCTCAGTGTAAATTGAAGGGGGAGTGTAAGCCCCTTCAAAATGTCAATATTATTCTTTATATGCAAATACTCCCTTTGTTTGCATAATCCTCAGGAGTATCATGGTTCAGCATTGGGCTGCTTCTAGCAGACCAAAGGGCAAGCTGGTGGGCAGACCAGCAGTAATGTATATTGTTAGAAGCCTTTCAACAACAACAAAAAATGCTTTTTGGCCTTGGCAAAACCAAAGCTATCAAATATAGTCACTGGTCAGTTTTACTTATGTCAAGTGAAATTTTCAGGTGTCAATCAAATGAGACACTGCCTAGTGCTTCACCCTCCTCCTGCAGCCCCTGCTACTCCCTGTGGAGACATGCTGACAGTTCCACCCCAGGGAACGTGGATGTACAGCAAGTGTTTGTACACCCTCCCACCCCCTCCAAATAAGCTGAAATAATATTTTACAATCCAGAACATATCCTCTGTCTGAAGTGATTTATTTTTTTTTATCTGTTTGCTTAACCAGCCTTTACTGCCCCTCAGTGCTGCCCATCGGGTCCTTCAGGCACCAGGCTCAGGCCAACAAGACATCACACCCAGGCAAACTGTGGTGGTACAGTCCCCATGTCACTCGAGAGCCACTCAAGGCCTGATGTGATTTTCCTCCCCAAGACAATTTGGGCACTGACTGCAAAAGGCAGCAGGTCACAGTGAGCCTACAGTGAGACCCTCTGAGCTCTCTTGGATTGCAGTGGGCTGTGGCCAGCACCTCCTCCGAGCCATCTCCCGAGCACAAACTGCACCTATAGGCCAGGGTGAAGTCACTCAGACTTCTCAAGACTCAGTTATGATCTGCTGAGACTGACGGAGCATTGCGAGGATTTCCCCTAAGCTGGAGAAGAGGGAGGTGGGATGTATTGAGATACTGTGCCTCTCGAGTGAGCTCTTGTCTCGTCCCACTCAGAGGACAAGGAGGGAGGTGAATCTTTGTGATCCCCCAAAGGAGGCTGTCCCAGGGTGGCAGAGTCACGACAATGACCCCGAGGAGCAATAACAAAACAATTTATT